>JAHHFK020005471.1:0-233485 GCA_024533555.2 Aedes koreicus | reverse complement strand
AAAAGAAAACTTTACTACCCACATCTTTTTTTAAGACGACATTTTGATCGGATGAGCCGATTGCGAAAAAAAATATGTTGAAATGTGGATAAAATCAACATTTTAAATACGCCCTTATAGAAAATTTGTCCAGGAAAATTTGAATTTTTTATGGAACACGTAATTTAGGGTAAAATCCAACATATGGACAAAATTTCATTAAGATCGGAGAGAGTAGGGTCCAACCGGTTTTCTATTTTGGTGTGAAATCCTCAATATCAATATTCAATTTCATCTAGGTTGGGATGGTTTTGAGTATCAAATGAAGAAACAATATTTGTTCCTTTTGATGTAGAACATGATGTTTTTTTAGGCTCCTATCGATAGGTTACAATTACTACAAGTAATTATGATAATAGAGGGCAGTAAGACTATGCGATTGAATTTGGTTGAATTGAAAATGACTTTTTTATGTTTGATAAGTGATCATAAGCGATTTCAACAAAGCTGGGCTGGAAAACGCTAATGACTTATACAAAATAGAGTAGGCATAGAAGCATCATGAGTTGATTTGTCCATCGCCCTTAATTTTGAGATCTGAGATTTTCAATACAAATACAATTAATATGCACTGACTCGAAATGCTTAACATTGCGTATGTTGGTAAGTGATAAAAACAGACACTGATGCTGTCAGCGGAGTTATCAATCAAGTAAATTTTCAACAGATGTGCATTCCAGAAACCCGCGCCTAATTTGGACGCCGAAGGACGCTAAGAATGAACAAAGTTCGCTGAACTACACAGTTCACCATCTACAATACATAGATTAGACCGGTAATTCTCTTCGGCCATGAAACATGGACATTGCTAGTGGAGGACCAACGCACCCTTGGTGTATTTTAACAGAAGGTACTGCGTACGATCTACGGTGGAGTGCAGATGGAAGATGTGGAATTGCATCAGTTGCTGGAAGATCTAAAATCGGTCGACTGCGATGGGCTCGACATGTCGTAAGAATGTCGGACGACAGCCCAGTTAAAATGATTCTCGGAAACGAACCGACGGGCACAATAAGAAAAGGCGCGCAACGACCAAGGTGGATCGCTCAAGTAAAAAGGTGACCTGCGGACCCTCCGCAGACAGCAAGGCTGGCGAGGTATAGCCATGGACTTAATACTACGGAGACAACTTCTGTGTACAGCAGAACGCCACACCGGCCTTGGTCTGATTGGTAAGTTAAGCGTGCAAGACAATCCGGCAAGAGCTGACAGTTGAAAGTGCATGGACAGCCAACTTCCTTCCCATTCTTATCGTACTTACTTGCGGGATGTATAGTGCACTTGGAAATTCACGCTAGTTATGCTGTTTTTTGCCACCGGTACTCACCTAAAAATGAAAGAGAAGAGAATAAAATTTTAAAAGCAGTTCATATTTAATCCCCTCTGAAACGGGACCCAAAACTAGTACAAGATACAGTAGATCATCCACACGCCTCGCTTCAAAATCAACAGTAACCACACAGGCTTCCAGATTCGAAAATGAACCGAAGTTGAAGAAGCAAATGAATTCCCTTGGTTGAAATCGATAAGTCCACATCTTCATTTTCCCCCGGTCGACCGCCAACCAGGCATGCGTTCTCTACCCGGAATGAGAAGGTGAAACCATCCTCTTGCCGGGAGAGGGAAAAAAATGTAACGTTGATTATAGCTCCACTAATTAAACTTATTTTTAACGCCATCTTCCGGGTCGGTTTGCCGTAGTTGGACTGCTTGGAATGGTTGCGCAAGGCCGTAAGGCCAATGGTGATGATTACATACAATGGAGTTTGGTGCAGTACATAGTATTGAACTTACGAATACTTACGCAGCGAGGGCATCTCAGGACTCGTTTGCGCGTTAAATTAGTGTGTCGAATAGCGCGTCCTGATGCTGCTGCGTTCGCTAGTTGCTGGGTGGTGGCACCGAGCGAGAGACAGAGATAATAGGAACGCCCAGCCTGATGATTACGAGTTGGAGCGTGTTCCATTCACTTCACCGTTCCCGTCCGCCAATGATGATGGTGATGGTGATGATAATCGTGATTAGTATTACAAGTTTCTGGGGTATTTCCGCTTGAGGGTTGCTATCGAGCGATGCATCGTTGATGCTCTGCGCGTGGACTCACAGATTGGAATCTGAACTGTGCCATGACTGAGAGGCGGTCCTCCCGGAGCCAGGTGGGAGTGAGGTACTTAGAAACGGTGCCGTTGTTCCACGTGAGTGATTTAAATGAATAAGGATGTAGCGTTCCGGGCGTGTATATTAGCATGTTTTACGTGAGAAGGGAGATGAGCGTTAATGTTTGTTAGCCAGCGCCAATGACGAAGTAATGAACGTGGTTGTATGTGAGTACTTGATAAGCTGGTTAGGCAGGAGATCACCGTTCAAGTGGAAAACGGGATGCGTGGGTTGAAAGCTTAGCTTTGCATTTCAAATATGGGTAAATTTGAAATGTTGATCTCTGTTCTCATTTTGGTTATGAAGTATACTTACTGGAAACACGTCTGGTCTTTACCCAAACCCATATGGTGACACGTTCCAATCAAAGTAACTGACGATGATTGAAGATACACCCGGCAAGATAGCGATCATAAAAGTTATTACCGATTTATATGATTGGGAAATTTATTGGCGAATTTTAGTGTGCGTTTTGTGAGTCCGTCACCTCAGTGCTGGCATTTTCTCACGACACACTAGCTCGGTGGAAGTCCTTCTTCAGCCATACTAAGTACCTCACTCTCCGGTCTCGGAAAGCCAACCATGAAGAATAATCATCGTCAATCGGATTTATGGCGCGGAACAAATCAAATTGGAACGAATTTGAAAGCGAGCTCTGGTGGGACAAGGACGATGGACCGAGCCTGGCTTTTTTCCCTTAGTCCCAGCGAAGGTTATAATGATCTCAGAGGGGGGAAAAAAACGTAAGCAGCTTAGCAGCAGTGGGCTGCTCTTGTCGATGATGGTGTCGACTGGCATTCTTCTGTAAGAGTAATTGTGTGTGAGGACAATGAAACAATGGAATTGTGGAATTTTTTTCGCGTTCCGCTTCCGGTGGCTTTTTTCGACCAAGGAATGGCTTTTGTGATAACCAGAGTGGCGTATGATGGTCTGATTATTTCATTTGTACATTGGAGACGGCTTGTTATTTATTTCTCTCTCTTTCTCTATTTCTCCATTTTTAGGATGTTGTTTGATTGAATGTCGCATCGGAACTATTGCCGCATATCTTATCGAGGAATTCTCACGAAAATCATGAAATTGTACAGTACAGTCTCCTTCTGCACTGGTACTATCCAAAAGTTCCAGTTTCTTGATTGTCGTTGACTCAATTCACCTGATGTTCGATAGGTTATAAGTTTTTGTTAAGCACTATAAAGCGATCACAGTTTTATTATAACTTATTCTAACAGGTTTAAACTCGAGGTTAAATTATTTTTGAGAAAATAATTGGATTTGTATGGGACGAAGCGCTTTGAAATTCATCACACAAGTGTAAAATCTTTTAAAACCAAATTTTGGGGAACACTGTTTAAGATGAACTGCCAAAACTCATGATCTTCCCAGACCCATGGATGAAAACTCAGATCTTCCAGCCCTGAACTGGATCAGAAAGTGGTAATTCTAATTAAGAAGAAAAAAAATCAATTTCGATACGTGATTTGGCCAATGAAGCGGGAACTAGCGTTCAACGTATGAAGAAACGGAACAACCTGAAGACTTATAAGAATAAAAAAATCGCCAAACAAATTGCAGACCAGAAGTAACGTGCAGCAACAAAGGCCCGGAAATTGTAGTCGCTAGTTTTGCAGTGACAGGCATGACCTATATTTCAAAGAGGACTCAAAAACCCTTCAACGTCTACAATATTACACTGCCAACGTAGGAGAGAATGTAAGCGATGCAGACAGGTCGATTCAAGTGGAGAAGTTTGGTCGAAAAGTGCTGGAATGTTCCTGCAATATGCTCCTGCGGTATGAATTCTACCATTGTTTACACTACCGGAGCAATCAATGCGGAAATCTATCGAACTGATTGTCTGCAGAAGAGTTTGCTGCCATTATATCAGAAGCATAGGACCCCTCCACTGCTTTGATCGGATTTAGCGTCAGCGCATTACGCTATAACAACTCTCAATTGGCTCACGGATTGCGTTGAGAAAGACATCAATCCGCCATATTGCCCTCAGCTTCGGCCCATCGAACGCTATCGGGTGATTGTGAAGAGGGTCTTCAAAAAGATTAGTAAAACAGCTGAGCATATTGCACGACTTCAAAAAAATGTGAGCTAAGGCGTCCAAAAAATGTGATGAAGCTTGTCCGGAACTTGATGAAAAACTTTCGACCAAAAGTTTGAAAATTCGTGGAATCATGATATTAATTTCATCCTGTCTTCACAACGTTCAAGTTTAATCCCGTACACTGCAGAATCATCCATTTGTTTGAATAAAACATCTTTTTTTTTTAATAAATTGGAAGGAAAATATGCGGATAACTTATTTTCGATACAGTCCTTACTGCAAATGAGAGTACTCAATCAATCGAATGTTCTCATCTGGACGTGAATGGCAATCATTCAGTACTTAGTTATGAATGAATATACGTTTTAGTTTTCAGACCTTTCGAGTGGTAAGTTATTGATAAGCGACAGATATGAAAACGACAGCAGGTGAAGTCAATCCGGAAAACAAAGTTTATCCTGAAATTGGGATTGAATTCATACTTTAATTTTTTGTTGTTACATTAATAACTGAGCGAGAGCCCTGCCTTATCAGGAGACAAAGCGAGACAAAAATAGTTGGACATTTTAAGAATTATTAGACTTTCGTCATTATTGTTGGAACTGATGGAGAAACAAAATCAAAATATTGAGATTCGCTTTAATAAAAGTTGAAATCGTAAAAATTGAGTCCCCGGCCTCGAGTTTTTTGTCGGTACGTCCCGCATGGAGGTTCCGGAAAAGTTCCGGAAGAGAAAGATGGACAAATTCGCGAAGAAGTACCTGTTGAGGCAGGTGATCTGCGAGTGCGGACGGTACAGCAAGCCGTTCGTTACAACGGGCACCATAAACGGCAGATTATCAGGTCCAGCGCCCTTTCGAAGCATCCAAAATATTTATTGCAAGTAGAATTTCATGAGGTGATGTGCTGTTAACTGCGACTTCTCTCATTGGTTCAAGGCGGTACGAGAAAAACTGATATTCCTGGAAGAAGTCTGCGATTAAGTTGCTGATTTCGTTAGTGGTTTTGCCTTTTACTGTCTTGTTGCTTTTTGATGGAAAATCTTTGGATTTTGGTTTGGGCTTATTAAATCTAAGACTGGACTCGGAAAAAATGAGACACACAAAAATGATCACCAAAAATTCATTTTAAATTGGATACTTCTCAAATTCTCAGGGCTATGTTTTGGCATAATTTATTGATTGTATTCCTCCCCCAAGCTGAAGGCTCGTACATTTCTCTTAACACTGCTCATGAGATCTTGGGCGAGGCTTTGTCCATCTTCCTTACATAATTTCTCCCAGTTTTTCTTCAAAGCTTCATCGGTTTTAAATGTTATTCCGCTTTTCTTCAACTTCTTCTCCATTATCGTCCAAAACTTTTCGATCGGACGCCTTTCGCTTCGTACCAATACATTACAGGCTTGGCGTAATGGCACGATCGAGATCCGGCCAGAACAGCGTGGGACCACGGTGAGAGCGGAGGAAGGGCAGCAAGCGCTTCTGCAAGCATTCCTCTCGATAAATCTGCCCGTTTATGGTGCCGGTTGTAACGAACAGCTTGCTGTACCGTCCGCACTCGCAGATCGCTTGCCAGAGCAGGTACTTCTTCGCGAATTTGTCCATCTTTCTCTTCCGGAACTTTTCTGGAACCTCCATGCGGGACGTACCGACAAAAAACTCGAGGCCGGGGATTTGTTTGGTGGTCCGCCTTGGTATATGTCTCGTCGTCCATGACGATACAGCCTGGCTTGACCAGCCTCTCACTGGAATGGTTCGGGTTATTCTGAAAGTACTGCCTTATCTTCCACGCCTTCTCTGGGTATTCCGTTTTTGGTTTTCGGCCGCGTCCAGCGCGACGCTCGAGAGTCTTCGTCTCCTGGAACACGTTCACAACGCGGGACACGGTGGAATGGTGGAATCCTCAGAATGTCTTCCGAAGACAAAGTTTTGCAAAATCATAAAGTTTGATATGTCGCCAGCCAGGTTTTGGTAATAATTTGACTATGGCCACTTTCCCGGAGGAACTCGTATCCCGCAGGGCCTCTCTAAGTGGCCAGTATGATCAGACACCCTCAGAATGCCCTTCTAAGACAAAGTTTTGCAAAATCATGAAGTTTGATATGTCACCAGCCAGGTTTTAGAAAAGATATGAATATTGCCACTTTGCCGGAGAAACTTGGATCCCGCAAGGCCTCTTTTAGTGGCCAGTACACGGAAAAAAATCCATTGCCGGATTCATGAATAAAAATTCATGAAATCATAAAATGTGTCACTTCATGACATTATGACTATGCTTCATGATATTATGACGGAAACCACAAGTATCATGAATAATAACATCTGCTCGCATGAGCATGAGTCATGATCCACAAGCGTTATTATAAATCGATTCCGGTTTAGATGAATCCAACTCGGAATAAAATATCATACCGCTGAGTCATGGAATCATGACCCACAACCATGCTTCATAACTGAAATACCAAAAATCATGAACCGAAACAAACGCATCTATGAACTCGGTTCATGGTCGCTCTATAAGCGTAACGCAAAGCTGTCAAAAAATTTCATCAATTCAATCGAAGCGTGCCTATCGGTCTGCGGTGATTTTCAGGTAAGGTTTGAAAAACCTGAAAAATGTTTGAAAAAAAAGTACTTATGTATAGTGTACAAACAGCACAGCTAACCGCGTTGTCGCTGCAGCAACAGCAGCAACAGTACACAGCAGCAGCAGCAGTAAAAGAACCAGCAGCAAAACCAAGCGGTAAGTTTTCATTTTGTTTTTTTTTATTCGATTCCGGCGAAATTAAAACGTTTTTAATAGAAAACCATATCAAGCTATAAGCTATTTGTGTCAAATAGTTTTCAGTTTTTGTTTTTTTTTGTTTTTAAATAGTTAGGTTTTTTGGTCTTAATCTAGAACCAAACAAAAACTAATTGAGGTAATTTATAGTTTTATTTCTAGGAAAATGGACCCGGAAAATGAACAGCACGTTACATTGGATGGTCCGGTGCTGCCAATGGTCGCGGTGCCGATTACAGCCGAGCAGCGGTCTTACAACCAAGTTCTGGACCATGAGGCTCTAGAACTGGAGTTGGAGGTCATGCTCTCAAGAGCTGGGTTGGAGAATCACGCTACCATGATCGTAAGCGACCATGGAATTGAATTGGCAAGGGAGTTCAGCATGCTACACGACACCGATATTAAACTGTTCGGTCGTGTAGCTCGCGACAGGATTCTATTCCGCAAACTACTTGCGAACTTGGTAAGAATTTTGATTTGATGATGTTCAACTGTTCTAATAGTAAAAACAGTTCAAATGTCAGGAAAAAATTAAATAACCACCCCTACCGTTCGTTTCGCGATGAAAACAAATCCACGGAAAATTTACCCGAATTTCGTAAAAATTGGAACAACTCATAAATTAAGTTGTCCAATTTTTACGAAAATTGAGTAATTTTTCCGTGAGACAAAAGGGAAAGTAATACAAATAAATGAGAGGCTGATTTGAGCGTATAAACCTAATTGTCAGTTCCCCCTTGGGAACGTTTTGACGAATAAAGTGAGAAATCAGAGAGAGAGCGGACCAAGACCACCCAGTACTGGACTATCTCGCACTTTTTTCCTTGAAGTTCACAGACTTTTTTCTGGAGGTCAGTAGAACGTCAACTTTCATTTTAAATGAAATTCGAACATTTTTCCTACAATTCTGTCAAATTTAAGTAAAAATTCGAGAATTGGAACACAGGCTTCGGTTCGTTATTGTTTTCCTTACATTCGGAGAGTCTATACTCGTGCGCAAAGAGAGGACTATAGGGATGTGCCGATTGCATGAATTTAAAAAAAAATGGACAGGGAGGTTATGAGTTGCTAAACCGGATTTAATTCGATCAATTGAATTTAGGTTGGTTTCAGTCAAATTAATAGCTTTTGTGATTTTGCTTAAAATCTGGGATTATCTTGAAGAGTCATCCCCCTCGGCCCCGTTACAGATCACAAAAAAAAACTTCTATTTAGAAAGTTTTGTACTTCTAAAGTTTATGCTACAGTCATTAAAAGATTACCAATCTGACATTTCAATTTGAATTAATCAAGTATTATGCATGAGAAATACATTAGTTTGCTATTTTAAGCATGTTGGACATCAAAGACAGTCCTTTATTTTATTGAACTACCCATTTTGCTTTAAGAAAACACTGTTTAATGAATCAGCCGGTTCTGATGATGGCGAATCAGTCCATCCAGAGGAGCTGTCAACAAAAAATCCCAAGAAGGTATTTGTGTTTGTAACTATTGTTATTGTAAGCATCCTCATAGTAAGATATACGCGGAAACTTAATCCAACGGTTTGGCAACGTTGTTTACTATGAATACATAAGCTGCCAGCACTTGCCACTTACTTGTACTTTATATACGTTGAGTTCGGCCACGTTACCACATAGAAAAAAAAAGACAAAAGAATCTTCGGAGCTTGCACAGCTCAATGTGCTTCTATGATTTCTACTTTGAGTTACTTTTGTTCGCTTGTAATTCCGGTAATTCCAAGATTTTCATATTTTTATACAGCACCATTACGCTTGGTTTTGTTTGAATTCTAGGAAATCTATTACAAAGCTGGCCACACGAACGCTGAGGGTACAAGATAATCACTATCCGGAAAATTGGTCAAACGGAAGGGTTCAGCTCTCCAAGCGCTAGGCTTGAAAAAGCCGAAAGTAAAAAATACCGACACCGCAAAAGCATCACCGGCTGTCAAAGGTAGACCGTATCATTACAATTTTACTAGACGTTTCTAATCAATCTAATGTTATACTTTTACTTTTTAGACGCAGATCAATTCACTGCAAGAAGCTGGCTTGTCCATGGTCGTTCGCCAATTGAAATGGTTTGCTCCAAATGGGAGGCATGCTATGAGCTGCGTACAGAAAACATCGCAAACGCCAAAGATCTGTCTGAATTATTCCAGTTGTACCCGATCTTCAGAGATCCAAAATCGGATTTTCTGGTAAACTGTCCTTCGCGTACTGGATTATCAATGTATTTAAGTTGTCTTTTACACAGATCGCGCTTGATTTTGATAGAATGTATCCGAGGGCAACCTCTTCTTTCTACAGTCGATTCCCGCTTCTCCACGACAATCTGGAAACATTGCTTTCTGCTGGAGTTTTGAAAGACAAAGCACACCAACTACTCTACGATGCATACAAAAATGCACCGGATGGCAATCAAAAGGAGTTTCTGCTCTTCTTGCTGCTGCCGGTAATTATCCAAACCAATTATGGGGTGAAGGGGAATTGGAAGCCCTCTGTTGATGAGACTCAAAACAGCTTCATACTGGAAGTGGAGGTCAGTTAGAAAATCTTTGTAAATCGACAGCTTTGAAGACTATTCACTAAATTAAAGTTCGGAAGTCTGACTTTCGACTTCCAAACTTACTTCCGACCTATACGTCTATTACTGTCACTGTCAATTCACGGTCAAGTCAAGACAGCAGCAATTAAAACATGTAAATGTAAAGCAATGTTATGTAAAGCATCATACTACAAAAAAATGAGCGCCGTAAGTTCTTGTTGTTCCCATGATTGGAATAGGGTCGTGGGGTGACTGATCCGTTCCCTACCCTTTAGGGCTCCACATACGCTCCGACATGTTGTACAACATTGACTCCGCCCGCAGGAAATTTGATCGTGTTGGAGTATAGTCGGAGTGTCTGTGGGGAACTGTACGACAGATTTGGCAAACCGTCTGACAAACCTGTCGAACAACTTGCCCACAGACGCTCCGACTTTACTCCAACTCGACCAAATTTCCTGGAGGTGGAGTCAATGTCAATGGGGCCTAGAAGCTGTATTTACCGATGTGGACGATAGAATCAGAACCTCCTCTATCAATCTCTACACTGAGAATATTTTACTGATAGAATCTATGTGTCCACACATACACTTTTGCAATCTGCTTTGTACAATGAAATCTATGTGCAGGACACATAGTTCTTTTGGTTCCATCTAAAATCCATGTGTGGCCGCACATATTAATCATTTGACACATAATTTTAATTTGACCTTCTAATGGGGATTATGTTTATGTGTGGCAAATCAAATCTATTAGAATTACTTGTGGATTTTTAATTATCTGCAGATTATTTTTCGTGTACTATTTTTTTTAATTTACCTAAGAAATAAAACAGTTTTTTTATTGCTTTATTAACAAGACTTCTGGTAATCAAAACAGTGTTAAAACTGTGATTACGATAGTCACAAACAAATTTTCTTCAAAATTCATCAATCTGGTGCTATTTTGTTGTTGAGTTCATATTTGTATGGTTACTTTCTTTTTTTTTTCATATAGACTGCGGGTGACGTGGAAGTCAAGATCAACCAGCGATTGGAGTTTCTTCGGACAAAATTTGACAACGTACAAATGCAGCCGCAAATCATCACGGTTGGCGCTTCGCGACCCGATAAAGCATTTATCGTGGTTTTCGGCGGCGCAGAGTATAAGGCAGAAAATATACTGCATGCCATTTGTATCTGCATGCACGTAACCTATATGATGAACCTCCAGTACACGCCGGACTGCAGGCCACTGTGGCTGTTTTTGCAAACTTACCTGTTTAAATACCAGCATGGATCGTTGAGCTACCAAAAAGCACACGAGATTTGCTGAAGTCGATTGATTGATTGTTAATCTTTTTCCTCGTTTCTTTTGATTTCATGCCATTTCCGTAACATACATAAAACGAAACAAAACCAAAAACTATTGAATGAATTTACTTATCAAATACCTGAAAGAATCCGCTTTAAATAGCTGAAAGAATCCGTTTTTTCTCATATTCATAAATATGTTTCATGTTACCATGAACTCGCTTCATCGTACCTACGTGGAACCATGAATAATGTTCATGTTTTCATGATTTTTTCGTAATTCCAAACGCTATGCTTCATGATTACATGAATCAACCTGCCCGTTTTCGTCAATAAAATTGGAATCATAAATGACAGGTGCCAATAATCATGAACAGTAGTGCATGTTTTCATGAATTTAATTTATGGTTTCTAATCAGATGCTTCATGATTTCATGAATCAAGATGCCACTTTTTGTCATCATAAATCAAAAACCTAACGCCAAAGTGGCGTTACGTTGGATCATAACAAGCTGATTCATGATTTCATGACTTTTATTCATGGTGTATATTCATAACATGAAAATACACGTTTTTTATGATATCATGAACCATTTTACTAGTTTCGAGCACCGATTTTTTTCCCGTGTATGGTCAGAATTCCACACAATGTCTTTTGATGACCTAGTTTTGCAAAATCATGAAGTTTTATATGCCGCAAGCCAGGTTTTGCTAATGATTTCAATATGGCCACTTTTCCGGAGGAATTCGGATTCCTCAGGAACTCCCCAAGTGTCCAGAATGATCAGACACCTTCATAATTTTCTCCCAAGAGAACGTTTTGCAAAATCATGAAGTTTGATGTTTCACAAGCCAGGTTTTGGATTATATTTGTATATGGCCACTTTTCCGGAGGAACTTAGATCCCGCAGGGCTTCTTTTATTTATTTATTTATTTATTTATTGATATAATTCCTACTGACTTAACATCTTATTGGAATGTAATGGGGAAAAGCCATGTGGCGTAGAAACCTCCTATTTCTAAATCGTACACTACAGAAATCAACATGAATAGAAGGAATACAAAGCAAGCAAAACAACATTAATTTTATTACACACACAAAACTTGTCAGTAATACTTAAATAATCTATCGTGATGGAATCAGTCGTCTAGTATCTGCCACCATTTCTGAACTAGCGGCTCTCCATCCAACTACGCTGAATCCGGTGACGGAAGGTCTCTGCGGAACAGTTGAAGTCAAACAGAGCGTAGAGTTCTTTGAAGCGCGATGACATGAATCGAATTGGATCGTGTTGGCCGTAGTTTGCAGCACGAGCTCCGAGCTGTAGAAAATTTCTTGTTCTCAGAACTCGTTCGGGAGCGTAGATAAAGAGTTCGGCCAGAATTCCGGGAGAGTCAGTTTCACCTAGTAGCACTTTTGCTGCGAAAACCGCTTGCATGACTGTACGCCTATGCTCCAATGTTTCAATTCCCAAGAGTGAGCAACGATCCTGGTATGCTGGAAGGTTGACAGGATCATTCCACGGCAGATGACGGAGAGCATAACGAGCAAATTTCCTTTGGACTGCTTCAATCCTCGAAATCCAGATTGTTTGATACGGGCACCACACCAAGGCTTCAAATTCCAGAATAGAACGCACGAGAGAGCAGTACAATGCTTTCAGACAGGTGGGATCACGAAACTCGTCGGAGATTTTAAACATGAAACCGAGCTGTCTGTTGAATTTGGTAATCATATCCGTGTTGTGTTGTCTAAATGTCAAACCGGAGTCAAGAGTGATTACAAGGTCATGAACAGTATCAACTTTCCGTAGACTTTGATTGTTTTTTATGTAATCAAATGCAATTGGGTTCAATGTTCGATGGAATGTGATAATGAAGCATTTTTTAACACTCAGAGTGAGGAAATTCCTGGAACATCACTCTTCAAAGCTACTGATCAAGTGCTGTAGTCGTAAGCAATTAGTGAAGCAACGCACAACCACATAACTTTTCACATCGTCTGCATAGAACGACCTGTAGGTAGGTGGAAGTATCAGTCCAACCTCGTTGATGAAAATTGAGAACAGCAGTGGTCCCAAGTTGCTGCCTTGAGGTACGCCCGACATATTAGTAAAGTAGCTCGATTGAGCTGAGCCGATCTTCACACAGAGTATCCTGTCCGTTAGGTAAGATTTAAACCAACGAACTAAGTTACTTGACACACCAAGTTTGTCTAACTTTGCCAACCCGGTCAAAAGCAGCCTTGAGATCCGTGTAAACAACGTCGACTTGAGATCCAGTTTCCATATTCCGGAGACACGAGGAAACAAAAGGTGCAAGGTTGGTTGAAATCGATCTTCTGGGGTGAAATCCATGTTGTTCAGGAGAGATGTAGTGTCTGCAGCTAGCAAACAACAAGTCGTTGACGATGATCTCGAAGACTTTTGAGCAGGCACAGAGCGATGTGATTCCTCGATAATTTTCGGCATTTTGTTTAGTGGCCAGTATGGTCAAAATTACTCATAATATCTTCTGATGACCTAGTTTTGCTAAATCATGACGTTTGATATGCCACTTGCCATGTTTCGCATCTAATAATATTCTGTCCGCCATCCCTGAACAGGTACTTACCCCAGTATTCCCACCTAGGAATCCAAAACTACGGACATTTTCGGAACAACCAGTGCAGATTCACAGACTAAGACAATTTTGTGATCTATGTAAAGAAATCGCATCCAAATCCGATGGCTAACGATGGAGTATCATTAATTTTAAATTTGAATTTTTCTATCTCTGAGGGGTTGGGGACGTACTTGTTAGGTATAGACTGTTCCAGAAAGTATAAGCACACTTTCAAAATAACAAAACAGTCTTGTTTTTTTTTAGTTTTAATAATTTTATTTGGCAAATCATATTTGTATTTGTGTTTTATATGATATTTTACTCTCGTTTAATCATAACATTTAATCATAGACAAGAATCCTAACTTTTCCTCGAACATGACCCATTAGCTTCTGCACAGTGGTACTTCCCACCATTTTGACCACTTTTGGCCAATCTTTTTTAAATTTTTGGATGTCGTCCGCTGGTTTTATGAATTTACGAAGCTTTGCTTTGGTTAAAGCCCAAAAAGTCTCGATTTGCCGTGCCTCCGGGCAGTTCGGCGGATTCATGTCTTTCGGCACGAAACATACATTTTGACTTTTGTACCATTCTAAAGTGTCCTTTGCGTCCATGATTTGACCTTCGTGCTGCCTGATCATCGGCAATAATCGCTTCTGGAGACATTCCTTAACGTATTTCTGAGTGTTCATCGTCTCCGTTGTGATGTACGGACTAGATGTTTTACCACACTCGCATATTGCCTGCCAAACCATAACCTTCTTACCGAATTTTTCGATAAAAATTGCCTTCTCCGTTTCGGGGATGTCTTTGTCTTCGCTTACAGTATAGAATTGTGGTCCGGAAAGCGTTTTGTAATCTAGTTTCACATACGTTTCATCGTCCATTATTAAACATCCAGAATTTCTACACAATAACGAATTGTAGAGTTTGCGGGCCCGTGGTTTCACGGACGTGGCCTGTTTTGGGTTCCTTTTGGGTTTTTTCTGCTTCCGGTATGTTTTTAGCCCAAGTCTTTCTTTGGCACGCATGTCGTTACTCGACGAGGTCCCTAGTTTGTTCGCAACATCCCGAACGGAAGTCGCTGGTTTTCGCTTGTAGGCATCCCTGATCTTTTTATCGATATCCGGACTAACAGGACCGGATGTCCGACCTTCTTAATATTTTCGAATCGCAGATCGTACCGCTCTGACGCTTACACCCTCTTCCTTGGCCAATTATCTCAAGGAGAGTCCGTTCACAGTGCACCATTTGTGCACGATACTTTTTCGTTGTTCCGGAGTAAGACCGCGCATTTTGATAGGTAACACAAAACTGAGCACTTGTTTGATGCTATGTCATTCAAAAATGTGCAAACAAAAGGACGCAGCCAAAACATGTTGAAATATTTCATTATATTCAAAGTGACCGTTAAAATTAGGTGTGCTTATACTTTCTTAAACAGTCGTTAAGCTGGGATGGGCGAGCTTACTATTACCGTCTTATGATTCACGAGGCTTGCAGATTAATTAAGACACACCTGGAAAACGAAGAGAGTTTGCTATGGTAACCTTTATAAACGATGTTGGTGAGCATTTAGTAAACATTCCGGTGATTCTGGAAAATTTGAACTTTTATGCTCCTCTTCGCACTTTAAGGGAAAGAAATTTGTCTTATATTAATTATAAAAGAACATCCTGTGCCAAAAATGGGTCTCTAAATAGAATGATGTCATGCTATAATACAGGGTGCGGCATAAAATAATGCGAAAATTTGTTCTATTTCTTTCAAATCCCATTTTCAATTCAAGCAATAATATCAACATTTTCGAGTGCAGTTATCTGTATAAAGTCCTTTTAAACAAATTTATTCAATGTGTCCATTTTTATGAATAACATCCTCGAGCCGACACCGGAAGCCAGAGCATGCCTTTCGGACGTAGTCCTCCGACATTGACTGCCATGTGCGTGTTATGGTTGACTTCAGGGTTTTCACACTATGGTGTGATGTTTTGCAGGCTCGTGCTTCAACATATGCCCAAATCGAATAATCCAACGGATTAAGATCTGGACTGCTAGGGGGCCACATATCCTTCGGCCAAAACTTCATGTTATCGTTCAACGTTATCGTTGGGTTCGATTGGACGTGTGGCACGGCGCTCCGTCCTGCTGTAGGACAACGTTTTGGTCCTCGGAGAAGTTGGCCTTCACCCATGAAAGCACTTGGTCCTTTAAAATACTGTTCTACACTTCCGTATTGATTTTAACTCCAGCATCAATGAAAACAGGCGGCATTTTCAAACCGTTGGACGCCACCAAGCCAAACATCATGACACCAGCCGGATGTTTGGTTTGAAATTTGAATTTCACTTTTTCCGGAACGTTCTCCATTTTCTGCGGTGAAATGAACCGGTCCGTGCGGCTGTTGGCCGCAGAATCGATGCTGAAAAGCTTTTCGTCGGAGAACAGGATTATCATTTTTTCTTCTTCAACAAGGAAAGCAATCTCTTGGAACGAGTCACTTGTAGTTCCTTGACCCGGTCCGTAATCAAGTGGCGTTTCACTCTGACTCTGGAAGATGCATGCAGGTCTTCTTTGATGATTCTCCGCATGGATTTCTCCGAAATATTGGCTTCCTTTGCAAGTTTTCTTATGGAACGCATCGGGTTGCGAGCAATTTTTGCACGGACCGATTTGATCACGTTCGGCGTGCGTGCAAAGCGCGGACGTCCGCTTCCCGGCTTCCGCTGCTTAGGACCATCCTGCAGGGACTTTTTTATGCGGTAAACTGTTGCCAAATGGCACCCTACCACCTTGGCAATCTCTTTCGGCTTCTTCTGGGCGAGCAACAAACTGGTGATCACTTCTTTCCCGAACATTTTGACGAATTTGCAATAAAACAAATAGAATGTTTGGATGCAGCACTTGAAAGTTAACATAAACAAATACACTTTTGACAGAAACTAGTCACTAGCTACACGAATTAACCCAATACTCAAGTTTGAACATTTTCGCATTATTTTCTGCCGCACCCTGTACATACTGTAAAATAATTATTTATTAAAAAAAAAAAACCCACCCAACCAAAAACATATTTTTTTTTTTAGCAAAACAAAAAAAAAAAAAAAAAAAAATTTTTTTTTTATTTTTTATATAAAAAAAATAAATAAAAATAATTATCTCCGGGTGGGGGATAATAAATAAATAAAAAAAAAATATTTTTTTTTTTTTCGTGGTTGGTTTGGTTTTTTCTCCTTTTTTTTCTTTTTTCATAAAAAAAAAGAAGTGTTTCTTCCATGCATATTTACAAACACATATTGTTTTCACTACAAATCGACTCGATCTGTTGGCTGGAGGAACCGAGCGTGAAAGAGCTCGCATAGGCAGAACTGTGACAATCAACGGAGATGAGTTCGGATAATTGGTTACGTCGGATAGCAACTGCAGCAGTGAAATTCGGAGACGAATTATTACCGGAAGTTGTGCCTACTATGGACTCCACAAGACAAGACAACACGCTGATAATACCGGTAGTTCTCTACGGGCATGAGGCGTGGACAATGCTCGAAGAGATCCTGCAAGCACTTGGAGCTTTCGAACGACGCGTGCTTAGGACCATCTTTGGCGGTGTATGTGAAAACGGCGTATAGAGGAGAAGGATGAACCACGAGCTGACGCAGCTCAATGGCGAACACAGTATCCAAAAAGTCGCTGAAGCTGGAAAGGTACAATGGGCGGGACATGTTGTGAGAATGTCGGACAACAACCCCGCAAAAATGGTGTTTGCCTCGAATCCAACCAGCAAAAGACGCAGAGGAGCGCAGCGAGCTAGGTGTTTAAACCAAGCAGAGCAAGACCTTGGAAGTGTGGGACATTCGAGAAACTGGAGACAAGCAGCCCTCAACCGAGTTTTATCCAGTTTACGAGTACGTAATTTTGCCGTCAAATTCTGTTTATCGTGGCTGAGGACTTTTTTTGACTTCGTACGACTTCAATCCGGACGTAGCTTTAAGTTTAGGATGAATCCTAGTGACATTTCTATTTCCCAAGCCACATTTCAAATAAAAATGTTAAGGTTCCTCTCTAGGATCTTCTTCATCTTCCTGTCCATAGCATAATTCGGAATTTCAATATATTTGTCACTTCTTGGTTTCCATTTGATACAGAGTTTGAAAGAAGCATGTATTTTTCAGCGTTATTCAATGCACATAAATGGAATGCTAGATTTGGCATAAGTTCATTGGATATTCCGTCTAAATTTCAGTCAAATAACGCCTGAATCTTGTTTTTTGTATGAAAGATTGCAAGCGATTCCGCTGTTTACGCTTGCTTTAGCTTACAAGTGGACGAGGAGAAATTTAGGAGTCAAAATGATGCTAAAATTCATCATATCTTTCTGTGTAGTCAAACGATCAGAAAAAGTATGCAATATATTGTGGACTGTGGATTTGGGAAAATCCAATTTTTTCGCCAGTTGACCTATCGAAAGGTCGAAAGGTAAGATGGTGATCCCGTTCGCCAAAGATGGCCTGAATAGATCTTCGCTGAGTAGGACGGCAGGGACAGACAGAATTAGGTGTAGCCACTATAAAGGGAGAGATGATAAATAGGCCAGGATTCACGTCATGGATCTAAAGAAGGTTAAGCTCTCTGTTGGAGAGTATGATGAACACCTCATACTACAACCCTGCCAATACAATCCATCACAAAACCAGCTCAGACGGTCAAGAGAAACAATGCGATCGAATGTCCACTACCTGAACGTAGCTAGCCGAACCGAGGGACGCAGCACATTAATCATCTCACGATCGTCATCATCATCGTCATTAGGATCAGTACTGCATTTGCATGGATGTGATAAGAAAGGCCGAATAACTGCTGAAAAGCGCGACAAGATACACGAGAGCTAACGCCGGAAAACATCGCATCGGATCTCCGAAGGACTGTTGAGTAGGATGAGACTGACCAACAGGCAGTATAATATTCACTTGCCCCGAGACACACGGCAGGATCCACATCGTCGGTTTCTTATTTGTTCGTTTGAATGTGTCTAGGTTAAGTTTAGATTACGAATAAAGTTGTTGTGTTCGTAGCAATATATTCCTAGTTTTGTCCGCGTGAAATAAAAGTGTCTGAGAAAAGGATGTGTTATTGTTCCGAACCATAATTGCATGTTGAATGCATATCCTCAACCCCATAAATCTTATCGATATTGATCGTCCGCCTCGCGAGTCGCTTGGGAAGGAATTGGTTCGGTAAGCGAGCAGGGATCACACGTTTTGGTCCTTTGAGCCGGACCCAATCCATTCTGGACATTCTGGACTACACGGAAGCTTCACACTGAGTCGAAACAGGGATCACACACTCTTCAAAGAACACCTGACTGCTATTATCGACTTTACGTCGTCGCGTAACAATATCAGCAAGGTCCTGAAGCAAAGCTAGCTGAGACTTCAGAGAATCGTGCAAGCTGATAACAAAGGTAACGCGATGAGTTAGAGGCCACGCTATTAGCTGATCTGAGAGCCAAAGAAATGATCTGGCTTGTGGCCGTGGAGAGCCCGTCTCTCATGGAGACTGAAGTGTCCGTATCCATGGGAGGTTCCATTCCATCTACCATGTGGTCAGGGATATCCAAGCGTACGAGGCAGTTACCCGGGGAAGTGACCACCGGCGCTACAAGTGGCTGGTTGCTAAGGGCCCCAATGACCCGAAGACTTACGTGGATGTGGCACCGGGATCGGCGGGACTACCTTCTTGACCAACAGCAGCCGGTAGGAAAGAGGATCGCCCCGGCGCCAAAGTTAACTCAAGCGCCGAGGGAGACCCAAGCACCAAGGCCGGCCCAAGCGCCAAAACGGGCCCCTGCAACGACCCACAGAAAGGTAGAAAACCCCGTTGGTTAAACTGCGAAAAAGAGTGGTAGAACGCAAATAGAATAGATTCAGCGTTATGTGGCCCGGAAACGTGACCGTGGTGAGGCCTCCATTGCTAATACCGAAGAGTCCAAGTTTCAGTAGTTTTGGAGGTCTTAAAGGCAATATGACGAGATACAGAGCTCGCTGATCTGGGAGCCGATGTGTATAGTATACGTCGTACTCGCACAGGCGAGATTATTCTTGAACTGAACAGGGATATCACGCGGATGGTTCCGGCCTATAAGAACTTGCCGAACATGTCCTGGGAGAGGAAGTGAAGCTGCGTGTTCTCGCCAAGACAGTGATCCTACAGTGTAAGAACATGGATGACAGTACGGAAGCGTGCAAGAACTCCAAGACCCTCAAGTTGCTTTGCGGGGTCGAGGTAGCCACATGGTACGATCTAGTTAGCGAAAATACGGCTGTCCGTGGCAGCCGTGGGTCACACACGTGGACTCACCTCAGAAAGTGCTTAGACTCAAATTGGGATTCTCGGTTTTCCTTCTGAGCGTACATCTGCTTCCAAAGATATGTTTAGAACGTGGAAGCATGTCCTGGGTATGCAAAGGTCCCGGCAGGAGTAAATTAAGGAGCAGGTGTGGAGGTGCAGGCCATAAGGCTCAAGAATGCACGGAGCCTCCCTAGTGCTTGACGTTTGCCGGGAAAGCGAACGACAAACAAGTAACGGGAGGAGGTTGAGGGTACGGTCGGTCGCTGAAAGAGCGGAGAGTGGCGCTGGTTGCCGCTACAACTACGCTAAGAAGGCGGATAAAAGCAAGCAAACAAGCCTGCTTTAAGGGGTTGAGGTGACGCTTGTACGGTAGTAATGGCCAAGACTAACGCCAAGCGAGTTTCTAGAGATCGTCATTGGGAGACTCTTTCCGCGCCATGACCCAGTCATGAACATCCACAAGCACGTGAAAGATGATCACAGCCTCACGGAGGACGAGGGCGAGGTGGTGGCGAATGATAAACTCGTTGTGATCGCAAAGTCCTTCAAGGTGAACAAGGTGCCAGAACTCAATGATATTCCGAGCCTGGCCACCAAGACAGCTGTCCTGCAGGCTCCCGAACTGTTCAGGGTGGTAATGCAAAGATGTCATAACGAGGGCGTCTTTTGAGATATCTGGAAGTGACAGAATTTTGTATAACTGTCATAGACAGGGAAGCCACCAGGTGATCCTTTGGCTTTTTGAATACGCCGAGCAAGGTGTTTGTGAGGATACTCCATAACAGTCTGTCGAAGTACACGGAAGGTAAATGTGGTCTGTCAAATAACCAGTTTGACCTTATAGGGTGTACCGTTTGAATCCGCACACACTCAAATTACTCTAACTTTTGATCCGTTGGGTAAATTTTTGCGTAGACATAGTTTATTGTATATTGCTTACACTCTGTGAGTTGATTTCATCAGGAGTGCAAACGTTTTCAAAATGGCGACGAAAGTGGCGTGCCATTTTGAGAATAAGGATCCGTCGCATCGCGCCATCGGAAAAAAGTTGGGAATCATGAATTCCACGATGTCTGGTATCATAAAACGGTTCGAAGAACGTCTGACTGTTTATCGGAAGTGATGAAAGAAAAAAGCCGTCAGGTCAACGAGAACGATCACAAACGCGTGTTTGGGGGCCTTTAAACGGAAACCGAGCGCCTCAGTTCGAAATGTGGCTAAAAAATTGCATGTGAGCGAAAATTTCGTGCAGAATACCAAAACTCGAGCTGGACTACTAAGGTTCAGAAGTCCCCAAACTGTGACGAGAAACAGAATACGGTCGTAAACTGTTTTACGCAAAAATCCCTAATTGCGGGGTTTTTTCGCTAACTAATTGCACTAACACACCCCTTGATTTGGTTCATCAATGGTAGTTTCAGTGTTAAAACTTTGAACTATAATTGTTTTATTATTATGCCCCTTTTTGCCACTATAACCTCGCTAGTTTGGCCAAAGGTTTGTTTGCTTTGCACTTAATCATAATTAATCGTGCATGACAACAGAACTGTTAGCCGCAGAGAAACAGTCAATTCTTCTGTAAACCATAATCTCCGACTCGATTAGACTCTCCATTTGCATGGGAGATACTATATTTCCGGAAAGTAAATTCAATTTCAAACTTAGATCATTGATTGCATCATAGCTTTCCTTGCTCTGGTGCAAAATTCCATTTCCCTACACCGACCATCAAGATCTTTTGTTTAAGGTAGGAAATTTTCATTTACCTCTTACCCGAAATCAACAAAATCTTTCAACGCCTTTCTTCGGCTGCAAAATATCCCCCCCGTTAAGTTCACGCTCCTTATTATCAAACTTAAATTGCTCGTAATATGCGTGCCTCTCGTTTTTTCAGTTAACTTTCTTTTACACCACGCACTGCTAGGGTACAGGGCTATAAAACGCCTATTTAGTAAAAAAAAACCACCGCCTTCGCATTTGAACGAAATTTACATTAATTCATAGGCAAATGGCTCCAAGGGAATTATGAAACTTTGTGAGTAGGGCTTTCCGGAGCTCAGTTGGTCAACTGCAAGGTAAGGCATTTCCACACTCAAAATAATCGACACGTTGTTTTCACGTGAAATTTCACGTAACTTCCACCTGAACACGTAACCAAATCTTTTTCAGTAAAATCAGGTGAACATTACGTGTCCAGTGAATTGTACGTGAAAATCACGTAAAATTTATGTGATTTTCACGTAGAATGTGAATTTACGCGGAAATCACGAAACTCTTACGTGAATTCCACTTGTTTATTACTGGTTTTGGCAGTGGACGAAAATTACGTGCGTTTCACGTGGAAGTAACGTGTCGATTTTTTTGAGTGCACGGATTGCGGATTGAAGTTAATGTTGTATTTTTACTTTCACAGTAGAATACGTTAATTTGAACTTACTACGCGTGCGTACAAATTAGGGGAAAATAGCAAAAATATTGCAGTTTTTTTTTCTCATCGGAGTCATTTTACACCCTCTAACTCCACCGGTGGAGAACATAGAAATATTAGCATTTCATACCCAAGGCCTCCCTTCGCGCCCCCTTCGAGGGGACCAGCGAACGACTGGTGTCGTTTTGGGGTTGAATAAAGTGCCAGCTCCTCGCCTGTGGCTAGCCTTTTCTCTGGCAAACCGAATGCTCTGTAGCGGAAAATCTCCCTTGGAATTTAGATTGCCTTCTTGCTCCGGCCTCGCTACCGTCGATCCTCGCTCATCTGGACGACATTATTTTATTTTTTTTGCTAACGGGGTTCATTTCTTATTTAGACTATCCGAATCTCCCGAGGCTAGAAATAGCATTTGTAGACTATCGGAGTTCATATTAAAATCGGACAGATTAACGAAGGTCCACGGTACTTTGGGCAGAAGGAGAAAACAAACGAGCATGAGAATAGGAAGAAGAAGAAGCATGTATGCTCGCTCGCAGCACCGAAAAAGGTGGGTTCTGGCTGCTGAAAAATTCAACAGAGGCTTTCCACCGATGATCCCGCATCTAAGAATCGTTGACGGCACTTTTCCCTCTCCCTGGACTGGGATCTACAAACACCACGTGTGTGTTTATCCGGGGCTGCGCTGGAGGTTCAGTAACCTTAACCTCACCCGCCCGAAATTAGTCGGAACTCAGGTATTGTGGATGGTGGCAGCCTCAAAACTCGGCTCACCCAGGGTGATGGTTCTTTATGTTGGTTCCTTTCTACTTGAATCCAAGAATCAATGCATATTTAAATTGCTTCGCCTGGTTTGGGGTTATAATTTCATGTGAGTGTTTGTGCTTGCGGATTTGGGTTTCGTTTGCTTAGTGTGTCTGTTTTCAATTTGTTTCTTCTGCATGATTACGTTGTGTTTCAGAAATTGACTCCTTCAATGAACTGGGAAACCTTTGAATTTAAATGTTCTGACGTTCTGCAGGAGCTGGTGCTTTGTTACGTTGAATTGGTTTGCATACATTGGCGCTTGAGCCGTGTATTTTATCGCAATTAGGATGTAAATGATTACCGATCGAATGCGGAGCTAATTTATGTTTCGATGGAAAACCGGTTCGTTCGGAACCCATAACTAATTTATGTTGGCGTCATTCGTGTTTGAGTTCCTTTCCTATAACATTGTTTAACCTAACCATATACATTGTGACTCACTCTCGTATGTCTTTAATATACTTGGAAGTAACGTTTTAATTTTGTTTTGGACATTGTTAAGTCAATAGAATCCACTTAATATTCATCATTCATTTTAAGAGCTCAAAATAAGCATAGTCCGTACTCTAGTAATTTGAAGCAAATAACTGTCGATGTCACAAATGCTGTGTTGGTATGTAAAAGTTTAGTTTTGTTAAGAGTTCCATCATGTCAATTGTTAGGGAGACATTGTTTTTTTATTTGTATTTGTCTTTGATTCATCGGACTTTGTGGTCTACATGAAATACTTAAATCTAATAAAAGTCAACGTTAAAAACGGTTCAGCAAGCGGTGACGAAATCTTGAGGCGGACATGTTGAAATCAAATTCGTCGGATACTACGTTGAACCGACGAATCATGGCGACAATGGAACTATTTGCAGCATGATTAGTTGCTTGTACTTCCTCGTGAAGCAACGCTCTCGGTCGAAGGGTTCGGGCAGGAGCATATAGTCTGATTCTCGACAGCAACTCCGGAACATCGTATTCAGATAAGAGAAGCTTGGCAACGAATACAGATTGCGCGACATTCCTTCGATTAGCCAGAGTATCCAGCCCTAGCAGGCGACAGCGATCGGCGTAAGCAGGCAAGTTTAACGGGTCACTCCATGGAAGGTGGCGCAAAGCATATCTTACGAATCTGCGTTGGACAGCTTCAAACCGCGCACTCCATACAGCCTGGTAGGGGTTCCATACAGCAGATGCAAACTCAAGAATAGAGCGTACCAGCGAGCAGTAAAGAGCTTTGAAACACAGCGGATCACGAAACTCATTGGAGATTTTGAACATGAACCCAAGCTGGCGATTGGCTTTATCAATGGTACCTGAGAAGTGGCGATTAAAGGTTAGCTTTTCGTCCAATACAACTCCGAGGTCTTTAACATGATCAACCCGTTGAAGTGGAGATCCAGCAATAGTATAATCAAACTGGATAGCATTATTCGTTCGACCAAAACTTATTACACAGCATTTTGAGATGCTCAGAACCATCATATTTCGCACGCACCAATTACTGAAGATATCAAGAAGTTTCTGTAGTTCATAGCAGTCTACTAGGCTTCGAACAACTAGATAAATTTTAAGGTCATCTGCAAACAACAACAGAAAACCTCCATTTAGCAGTATGAGGGAAACATCGTTTATAAAAAGCGAGAACAGCAATGGTCCCAGAGTGCTTCCTTGGGGAACTCCGGAATGGTTCGAAAAATAGACCGATGATTTTTTTCCAATACTGACAGATACTTGACGTTGCACAAGGTAAGATCGAAGCCAGCTGCAGAAAGCAATGGAACAACCAATTTTCTCCAGTTTTGCAAGCAGTAAGTCATGGTTAACTTTATCGAAGGCAGATTTGAGATCGGTATAAACAGCGTCGACTTGGAGTTTTTTACATACGTTCTCCATGCAAAACGACGTAAAGCTGACAAGATTCGTTTCAACAGAGCGGCCGGGATAGAAGCCGTGTTGATAGGGGCTGATGTAATTCTTGCAGGCAGCAAACAATTTGTCGTTGATCAACGACTCAAACACTTTCGATTCCACACCAAGTGAAGTAATGCCACGGTAATTTCTTATATCACTTTTGTCTCCTTTCTTGAAAACTGGGAACATTGTAGAGCATTTCCACTGCATTGGAAATTTTGATTGCTGTAGTGATAAGTTGTATAGCAGAGAAAGTGGAGTAGCTAAAATGTCGGAGCATTTTTTCAACACAACAGAAGGAATCACGCTAGGTCCAGGATTAAAGGACGATTTGGTCTTGCGTATCGCCGAAAGAACCACCTGAACGTCAACAGCAAAGACATTCATGTTAATCACATCGCTGGGTACTTCCCGCACAGCACTTTCAATATCAGCTTGAGATGGTGAATCGCTTGAAAATACACTCGAGAAGTGTCTTGCAAAAAGGCTACATTTTTCCTCGGTAGTTCGTGCAGCGTCTCTATCGAGAAACACACATGACGGGAGTCCAGTTTCCTTCCTCTTGGAGTTCACGAACGACCAAAATTTCTTCGGATGGCGTCGAAGATTTTCTTGTGTGCGATGTACATAATACTTGTAGCAGAGTTTGTTATAGCGCCGATATTCATTGCTGGCGCGATTAAGATCCGATTTGGTAAAGGCACATCGTCGAATGGAAAAAGCGCGAAGAGCCCTAGCGCGCACTCGTTTCATGTTGCGTAGAAGAGCATTAGTCCACGGAGGTTTTCTCGGAGTTTGGCACTTCGGTACAGCTGCCAAAACACTCTCACGCAGCAAACAGTTGAAGCGGTCAACAGCCGATTCAATATCAAGATCACCCAATACATTCCAGTCAATACGGGATAAGCAGTGTCGAAGCAGTTGAAAATCAGTTTTGCGGAAATTGAGTCGATCGGTGCTTACAGGTTCATCAAAATGGAGATTAGGTTCGTATGCAATTGATATATCCAGGGCGGGATGGTAGTTATCAAGTGGCACAATGGCTTCCGGAGCTTCAACGACAGTACATTTGCGCAGTGAGTTCTTGCAGATAAACACCAAGTCGAGCAAGTTCGATTGGACGTTGGAAACTGAATTAATCTGGCTCAGTCCTAGAAAGCCAGTTCCATCGATAAGTAGGCGACTAGCAGGAGTAGAGGTTGAAGCAACCGGATCGGGAAACGCATACCCGTGACCGGAGGGCAACCAATTGAGTCCTGGTTGATTGAAATCTCCGAGCAGAAGAAGCACATCCGTCAAAGTAGTCAACTCAAATGCAAATTCTGTAGCATCCAGGTGAAGTTGCATAATGGTGCAATCACGTCGTCGGTCGGGAGGAATGTACGAAGCGCCGATGAAAAAGTTTCGTTTGGAAAGACACACTTTAACCCAAACTGTTTCAATAGAATTGAACTGTCCTACGGCGATTTGGCAGGAAACAAGCACATTGGAAACAGCAACAAGAACACCACCTCCACGCGTATGAGAGCTATTAGCTAAACTGCGGTCCATTCTATACACGGTGAAATTGTCGCCAAAAAGTTGAACTGAGTTGATCCTTCCATCGAGCCAGGTTTCCGTGAATACATAAACATCATATTCGCTATCGAGCGCAGCAAGATAAACATCGTCCAATTTGGTCGAAAGTCCTCTGGTATTTTGGTAATATACTCGTAGATTGTTAGTGGTAGCGGTATCCATGATAGCACGGTTAGTTGATGTTGTGTCACGTGGCGTAGCACTAGGATGCAGAAACAAATCAGAAGCCGGGTTGGTTCGATTAAGCTCATACTTGCCTGAGATTGATGTTTGGAAGACCCCATCACCACGCTCAACACCAGGGCCAGAACGACTATGATGGCAGGAACCGATAAGCTCGACTGAGTTGAGGGGCTCAAGGGCTTCCATGAGGCGACAGGCAGGGCGTTCTGGATTGACACGCTTTACGGCGACAAGTTCAGTGCTTCCTAATGCAGAATCAGTAGATAGAGCTGTCATGTCATCGGGTGGTTGTGCAATGTTGAAATAGTCAATATTGCGAAATGTGATCCTAGAACGTTGGGACACATCAGGAGAGAGATCGTTTCTATAGCATGCGTACTTGCCTGAAGCCAGTGGTTGGAAGCCCCCGTCACCATCTTCGACCACAGGTCCAGAACGGCTACGATGGCAGGAAACAGGAAGCACGACTGGGTCTAGAGGAATAGGGGCTTCCTTAATGCAGTAGGCAGTGCGTTCTGGTTCAGATGTGGAATTTACGCTGATGTTTCCGAGCTGTTCACAGGTTGATTTATACTGACGATTCGCCTCTCGTTTTTTGCGTGGTTTTCGAATTCTCGGAAGCATACATTTTCTGGCCAAGATGAACTTGACAGCGCAACGGCTTTCAGCGCTATGTTCACTCCAACTTTGAACGACACAAAGCTCAAATTGGTTGGATCTTTTCCTTTTGGGATCAACTTAATCACTTTTGGTGTTGAATCCGTTTCCATGTTCAAGCAGTCCTTAGTGAGTGACGCAATTTCCGCTTCTGATGTACTGGGGTGGAATGCAGAAAGGTAGATCCATACACATTCATCCGCATCGTCCTGTTGTAAAACTTTCACCAGTGGACAAGTTGGCTTAGTACCACGAATAGTAGGAAATTTGACGGTGGAATCATCATCACGTTTTCTTTTCGGTGTGTTCGATGTGTTCGTCCAATTAGCATTTTTCCATGCTGGCTTGATCATTGGTGTCAGAGGTTTGGCGTCAACTTTGACTGCAAGTGCGTTGACTGCATCACTCAGCTTGACGATGTCATTTTTCAGCGAATTGATTGATGTCTCATCGCCGCATTGGGCAGAATTACGCTTAACAATTCTCCTGAAGTGATCACTGGAGAACAGATCTGCGCAGTCATCACACATCCAAAATACATTACGCGCGTATTCTCCTAGCGTTTCTAGTAACGGTTGATCCACCTGCGCACAAATCGTGTGGAATGAGCATCCACAGTAACCGCGGCAAGTAATACGATCAGAATCTTGAACAACTTTCTGACAACGAGTGCATGCCATTCTGAGTGGTGAGTAGAAAAAGGTGAACGCCAAAATGTATGCAGAACTGATACCAAGCAAAGTGTAGTTAGACTTTTTGCTCACAGAGGGCCAGAAAAAAAAACGCGATGGGCTTTTGTCTGTATGTATGCGAATTCAAGTGGAGGATTGAAACAGTTCACAAAATCACGAATTATGCACAAAAAACGCACAGAACGAAATAAACTTTAACACACCCGCACGGAATACACTTAACACAGTACGAATAGAATGGTCGATTGAATAAAAATACAGTTTTATACGTAAGATATTGCAATAAAAACAGATAAATATCAATGGGGTCGACTTGTCAACAATCATACACATATACATTTTACATTACAAAACAACGACGTTTTTTTTTTTTCTAAAAATATTTTTTTTTATCCCCCATAAAAACCCACAAAAACACCCACTACAAAAAAAAAAACACCCCCCCCCCCCAAAAAAAAAAACCTCCGCACTTTCCCCCCCAAAAAAAGCGGACCCCCCCCCCCCCTCCCGGGCACCACATTTTTTTTTTCCCCTCCCACCAAAAAATAAAGGTGCTCCCCACCCCCCCCCCCCCCCCCCCCCCCCCCCCCAAAAAAACCCCAATCAAATCCCCCCTTCCTTTAAAATTGTTTCCAGTTTCCCCCCGATGAATCTCTCTTCTATCGTCAGATGTTTGCTGGTAATTCGGTTCTGTTTTGGCTTGCTAGTGTTGTTCCAGAACCGTAATACCCAGGCTACAATTCGTTGGAGTCGTCGGAAGGAACTGCTGATTTCGAAGATTCGGGAAAGTCGTCGTCAGGAACCTCTTTGTTGCCTGGAAGTTGACGACCAGTGAGTTGATATACTTGCCGACAGTCCAAAACAGTTCGCTGGTCATGAGCTTGTCTGGATGCAACACACGAAATACAATTTCCACCGGATTGTGTTATGAACTAACGTTTGGATTTCGTCTATGCGGTCACAAACAAAAGTTTGTAGCTGGTAAGGATGCTTTTAGAGGCACGGCAAAACGATCTCGCTGTCAGAATGAAGTTTTACATTTCGGATAAAGATGGTAAGAGCTGGCGTACAATGATTGGGAATCGTGAGAGCATGCTGCGGTGCTACTTTGGATTTGCTGATCAATAGTCGGGAATGCACGGTTCCATCTTCCATGATGCTTTGGAAGTAAACGCACGCGCCGTACGCTACGTTGGATGCATCAGCAAATTCGTTTAGTTCATAGTAGACTGCACTACAAAACGTAGCTTGGCGAGGCATTTTTATTTGTCCCAGCGTTGGAAACGCATTCTATCCCGAGCAGGAACCAATAACTTGATAACAGGCCTTGGTATTTAAGAGCTCAGAATAAGACGTAAAATACCTGAGGATAATACTATACAATTGTTCCCACAATGTTATGCGAATCCCAAATTGAGGTAAGACAATACCAAAAAAGTACCTCTCAGGTATTCCCAGGTATCCGAAATAACAAGCTTTGTTAAAGCTATGTCCGTTTAGAACCCGAAAAAAAAAAAAAATCTGTATCTCGGTAACGAATAAACAAAAACAAAAATAAAACAAAAACAAAAAAATTCACTGTACTTTAATAAAAAATATTAATACTCGATATCATTTCTCTTCGTTTCTAATGAAAATTCGCACTTTCCTTTTCATCTCTCCCATCAAACGCTGCACACCTTCAGAGTCAACTTTCTTGGCACATTTGTTCCACATTTTGGTCATCTGAGTCGCGTCCCGAGCCGTTTTTCCACTTTTCTTATGCTTCCGCTTCATTATTGCCCAAAATATCTCGATGGGCCGGAACTGCGGGCAGTTGGGTGGATTTATGTTTTTATCGATGAAATCTACGTTATTATCGCGGTACCACTGCATGACTTCCCGGCTGTAGTGGCAACTCGCCAAATCTGTCAAAAACTTCACGGGACCTTTATGGGCTTTAATGAAAGCTAGTACGCGGTTTGTGAGGCATTCTTCATTGTACAGCTTCGAGTCCATTCGTCACGAACATTTTGGTCTTTGCTCCGCAGCTGCATATCCCTTGCCGAATCATCAGTTTTTTGGCAAATTTGTCCATAAAAGCAAACTCAAACTTTGCAGGAACATCTCCTTGTGCCGTCGCCATTTAGAATTTTTGGCCAGAAAGCTGCCCGAAATCCATTTTGACGTAGGTTTCATCGTCGATGAGCAGGCATCCTTGGTACTTGGTCAAAACCTGCTGGTACAATTTCCGAGCTCGAGTTTTGGTGACGAAACTTTGCTTCAACGTTCTGTTTGGTTACTTGCTGGCTCGATAAGAACGATATCCTGCTCGCAAACGAATTCTTCGAACGGTACTGCGAGCAGCAGCGTATTTTTGTGTGATTTCATTATCTGATAGTCCAGGGTTTGCTCTGACGGTTCTCAACACCTTCTGGTTCAGCTTGCGGTGAGACTTACGTCAATGCGGATGATAAGACTTACGTCAATGTGAACTTCCGGCAGCTTCCGGGGCTACTGTTCTTCACTGCCCAGCACATGTTTGATGTTCCGGAAGAAGTAAGGAAGCAGAAACATTCAAAGTTTGCCAAGAAATACATAATTTGGCAAGCAATCTGCCCATGGAGCAAACGAAGTGTGTCGGTCGTGACTACCGGGACTGTAAACGGGGAGATCTACCTCAAGGAGTGTCTACAGATGCGTCTGCTTTCTCTGTTGAAGTAACTCGAGGGACCTACGATCTTATGGTCGGATCTAGCATCGTGTCACTATTCAAATGCTGTCCTGGAGTGGTACGGGGTGGCCAACTGGGTCACTTTCGTACCCAAGGACATGAGCCCCACCAACGCACTAAGGCCCATCTAAAAATACTGGGCTATTATGAAACAAGCACTACGGAAGCATCCCAATGAGGTCAAATCTGAGGAAGACATGAAGAAAAAGTGGGTTTCCGTACAGAAGAAGCTGCAGACAGAGGTTGTACAGAACCTAATGAGTTAAGCATAAGGTGCGCGCGTACGATTATGGTATAGAAGTTGACTCAAATAAATATGCGAAACGCTTGCTGATGAGTTGCTTTTTATTATCTGAAAGCTTGAAAAGGATCGGTCAACTAGGTAATTTTTCACAGCGTTTTTTCCGTGATGCAATTTGATGTGGAACACCCTTTAGAGCAAGACTTTTTGATTGGAAACACACCATGATCCAGCATCTCCTTCAGCTAGCGTTGTGCTTCCATGGCTTCGTCGATCGAAGCAGCCCCTGACAAGATGTCGTCAACGTAACAGTCGTGCTTAATTATCTCTGCTGCTAGGGGAACATTTTCAGTTTCGTTGTTGACAAGTTGCACTAGACATCGTGTTGCCTGAAAAGGTGCTGAAGCGGTGCCATAGGTTACGGACAATACCAAGATCTTCAGCGGTTCGATCGGATGCTCTTTGTATGTAGTATCATCGGGGTGGAGTTAAAGTTTGGTGTAGTCGAAATCGCAGAATGATGGAGACAATCGTACCTTGAACTACTGGACCCACCAGCAGTACATCGTTAAGGGAGAGGTTTGTCGGAGAAGAATTAGCGCTTGCGTCGAAACCTTCGTTGAAGGACTGCCAGGACGTAGCACGACATGATGCGGCAAATAATATGGCTTTATGTCAGAGTTGTCGTTAGCTACATTCAATTCTCGGCAGTGCCCGAGCTGCTGATACGTAGGAAAGCCACGTATTGCGTTTTTATTTCGGGGCTTCGCTGCCATCTATTTTCCAGCATGAAGAAGCGTCGCAAGGCTAGATTTTGGCAACTGGCAATCTGGTTGGTGGTGTCTTTCAGCGGCGTACGAACTACAAATCGTCCCGTGTGGTTCCTCAAGTAGGTAGAAGTAAAGTGGTCCTCATTAGCACTGTTGGCAGCTTGGGGAGCTTCTTCGACCTTCCAGAATTGAAAATGGAATCAAGGGTTGTAACGTGTGAGTATTGAACTAGTCCATCGTGTCCCTTTGGCTACTACGCACCAGTAACCAGCCATCCCAGGTGAGAGTTCGGAAATTCCGGGAAAATCGTGATTTGGTGTGCTTTTTCCTGGTTTCATCAGGGCCCTGCACAAATAAGCATATCTACCTTACTTGTTTTGCAGGTACATTGATCGGCTAGCTCAATACCGTCTGGAAGCATCCAATCAGCAACGTCGATGTTCGTTGTCGGAATCACTCCAGTGACTTTAGGAGTCATCAAGCAATCAATGGAAGCACGAAAGTTAATGCACCGGGACTGGAACCGTTATTGATGCCAAAAATCGGAACGTTCGCACGAGTTCTCGATACCAAAACTGTCGGCCATATCTAGGTAGTAAAGTGTGCTTAAGGCCCACTATCCAGAAGGGCACAGCACTAGGTTATTGAGGTCGATTACCAAGACGACCACGGTTAGCATCAAAACTGTTTCCGGAGTGTGGGCCTTTTCCACACGACAGCAATTTTATTTATAGGGTATGCAATGTATGAACAATGATGTTGTTCCTTCGGTTTGTGTTAAGATGAGCCACTTGAATATAAACAGTTGCAAACTCATGCATTTTCACTTCAAATTTTACCAATAACAACCTTTTTACTATGTTATTGATACAGCAGGCCATAGTGGGGATCATACAAAAAAATATGTCCCCAACATTGGGTCTACCATTTTCTTGTAAAGTCATTGTTATTTTAGCAATGTGAACAGTTAGTTTGTAACGTGTAACTATTTTCTGAACATTCAGATTGCATTACTCGCTTTATCGATTCAATTAAGCCAAATTTAGATCACTTGAAGATCGTGTAGATCATCTGTTCAACTTAACCAGTGAAATCATGATGCCCCAAAAGTTCAAGAAATCGAAAATTACGCGGAAGTGAACAACGTTGAGTTAATTAATATTGTCTCAATTGCTTCGGATTACATCGGTCATCCTAATAGCAACATGATTTTGTTAATTATCGCTAAATTAATGACATATTTGGTACATAGGCCGAATGAAGGTTAAAATTACATCCCGTTACCCTATGAATTATTTAAGGCTGCCGAAAAATGCAAATATTATGCTATCGTTCTTTGAGTGACGGACGTGAAGAAATTAAATAATGATTGCGACTACCATAACTTTTTTTCAGCACTATAAATTAAACTCAATATTAGCTCCCTCGAGAATCGAATTGATTATTTTGCCATTATTGTTATTCAAATAAGGATGCGAACAAAATCTTGCGGTGTAACGTGAATCATGTGGCTTTCCTTGATACAACTCTCTAAATTACCAATAAGAACTCAAGCTTATGATTCTAAATCAAATGACTGCAACAAAAAGACTGATCAGCAAAACTAGCCTTATGATCTTGTTATTCAAAGTTCCCGCGTATCCCGAAGGAGTTTTAACTACCTCTCTCCCGTGAACTCAAATCGGAACCGCTCCCCGTCCGTGCAAATTTGTCATTGCAGCTGAAGCAAAACGGAAAAACCATATTTCTTGCTAGCCTGGAGCCATAGCTCACAGATACGAGCCGTGTTTCTACCGGTCATTTATTCTCCCCGGCGATATCTCACTCCAAAGCAGCGCTCGGCTCAAAACACTAACAACGTGGCTTCTTCCCGCTCAATTTAGAGGACTCCGAGACTAGTTCTTGCATGTGCAGTCGGAGGGAACCGAAGCAGATAACTTCAGGTCATAACTCTTTCGGTGGAAATTTGTTTCGCTTATTATTTATGTCCGTGAGCATCCTTCATTCGAGGGGCGATTTTTTTTTTGTTTCGTTTTGTTTGTTTCAAAGCAATCATCTTTGCTTCCTTCCGTGCAGGCTCGAGTCGAGAGTCGAGAGCATTTCGTTGGAAATATATCGAGTGATTTCCTCGGTCCTCCCGCAAGTCCACACGGCGTGGCAAGTCACGAGGGAAAAAGTGATAGGTTGTGGAATAACGGTGGCAGAAACATTCATTGAGATTTCTTTCCTCCTGCTGCAGCTACTCCTTCCTTAAGTGGAAAACCTGTGCCCGGAGTTCGGAGCTTTATTGCATTAGATGAAATATTGCAAGCGTCGTCCTGGTCGTCATCGTCGTTGGCGTCGTTGGTAGCTGATTGCCAACGAGGAATGGATCCCAGATGAAAAAAAAAACGAGAAATGAAACTCGCAAATAAATGATGGTGGAACATGAGATAGTTTCGTTTTGCTTGGGAAGATCTCACGATGGATTTTGGCTGATGAAATGAGGCAAAATGAAAGGACAGGTTGGGAAACGGATATCTCACTTGACCTTTTCGGCAGCGCTGGACGATCCCATCGGTCGTATTACAATCTCAAACTTGGTTCAACGGTGATTTATGGGAATAGTCATTGATAAAAATTTGTCCGTCGATCACCAAAATTAATTTGAACCTGTAGATTTATATAGGGTAGGGAACGGCTTAATCAGGGGTGACTGTTTTCATCAATTGTTAGGATATATGTCTAAAACTCCTAGATTTTCCAAATCATTTCACTTTTAATAATACGAACTTAAACTCTATATATCAGGCTAATGACTCGATGCATAAATTATGATTGATTACCAATTTATTACTGTCATTTTGAAGATTTAAAAAACATCATCTAGAAAACCATCCGTGTGCTCCCTGCTGAAGAAGTTCGCTCAAATTTTGCCTTTGTGTATTTTGCATTTGTTCGCGTACACCGGAAGGAATGTCTTCATCAGCTCCTTCTCTCATCAAGGCTTTTTGCCCAAATGTGATGTTGAACTTTAAGTTAAACTTATTTCATATTTAGATGATCTGAAATCACTATTTATTTCATGTTTCTTCCAGTCATTTGAGGTTGATTTATGATTATGATTATATTGTCCATCATCTGGCACTATCATATGCAATAAAAAATATGTTTCGGAGCTGTCCAATAGTACTCAACGATAAATAGTGCCTCGCTGTTGAGCGGAAGCCATGGCATCACTGTTGCTTTTGAGAAAGCCCATGTTTCCTCTCTTCTTTGTTAACCATGGATATAGCTTACCGGTAATGTAACGTGAAGCCTGCTGTCTCTTACATTTGTTTGTTTTTAAACGAAGCATTCCGTTTGTCGTCACAGTCGCTTTGGCTAACTTTTCCGTGCGAGTAAACGAAATAAGAAATACACATTGCCAATCTAAAGATCAATGACAGACTAAAAGTTTGGTCATGTACGTCTATCTCATAACCTGCTAGTAGAAGAGTTTGTGATCGTAGCAATCGACATGTTTTGGTTGATTGTTTTCGAAAGCGGAAAGGTAAAACGAAGGAGCGGGTTGAGCAAATTGACGTTTGCAGCAAATCGTGAACTGGCCTATTTCATTTTGCCTTCGCACACATGAAAGGAATCGCACTCATACAATCTTGTTAGTTTATGTACGGATTACGGAGCTGAAGAAAACATGTTCTTGATCGGAAAGCAATCCGCATGCTTTCAAAAAGTCCCTGCAATTGGGAACTTTATTCCATGGCAATGAAATTTTCTGAGTTTAATGCTCGTTGCTGAACGTATGTTCCGATAAATCAGAAATTAGCAGAGGGATTACCGTCTAAATATTGGCAGTTCAAATTATAGATCACGTACAGCTTCATCAAATCTCCCAGGTGCTGAATAAACTGCTTAAAACCCGTCCCGTACTCTATCATCTAAAGACTGTATTCGATGAAATTTGGACACACAAAATAGGTCACCAAAAATTTTCCTTGAGCCCGATTCTTTTCAAACTTTCTGGGAATAAAGTACTAAATGGTTAAGTTTTGACATCATTGGTTTATTGAACCTCTTCTCCCAACCCAAATGCCCGCACCTTTGCCTTGACCCCTTTCATCAAATTTTGGGCAATGATAGGATCGACTTGCTTACTTACTTTTAACCACACTTTATTTAGTTCAAGTTCATTTTCTATCACTTTTGGAGTTTTAACGAGCTTTGCCTTCATGATTGCCCAAAATTTTTCGATTGGGCGAAGTTCCGGAGTGTTTGGAGGGTTGACGTCTTTTGGTACAAAAACTACATTATTATCTTTGTACCAGTCTAAGACGGGCCGGGCATAGTGGCAAGATGCCAAATCCGGCCAAAACAGTGTCGGGCCATCGTGAGATCTCAAGAAGGGCAGAAGTCATTTTTGGAGGCATTCGTACTTGTAGATTTGTCCGTTGACGGTCCCAGAGGCGATGAAGGGCTGACTCATTTTGCCACATCCGCAGATCGCTTGCCAGACAAGGAATTTTTTGGCGAATTTCGACAGTTTCTTCTTCCGTACACTCTCCGGAACGGCCAACTTAGAGGTGGCGACGTAGTGTTCCTGTCCTGGCATTTGTTTGGTGTCGGCTTTAATGTAGGTCTCATCGTCCGTCACAATGCAGAACGGTTTTGTGAGCCACTCCCTGTACAGTTTTCTTGCACGAGTTTTGGCCACCGAGTTCTGTTTATCGCTCCGGTTCGGTGCCTTCTGGACCTTGTACACATGTTATCCAGAACGTTTCATTGTTTTCTGCACAAAACAAACTGAAACTTTCGCCTTTTTCGCAACATCCCTGATCGAAATCTTGGGATAACGCTTAAATTGGTTCAATACCATCCTGGCCTTCTCCGGATTTGATGTGCCACGTTTTTTGCCACTACCATTTTCCGCTTGATTGTCTAACGGTCCTAGAACGTTTTGATCACATGAGATACGGTTGAATGTGCGATTCCGAGCTGTTTTCCGATCCATCAATGAGAAGCGTTTGGGTTTTCGAAGTGAGTGTCCAAAATTTGTTGGCGCACTATTTCTTCATTCGAAGCCATCACTGAAATCACTCGACCGATTTTCACGAAACTCATTACACAATTGACACAACACAATGAAATACATTCAGTTAAAATTTCAATAATTTTTACCCACACGCTAAAAAGTTGCGAACAATTGCGTGTGTCCAAATTTCATCGAATACAGTCTTTAGTTCCTCGAGTTGCCAAATGAAAAAAGGAATCTGCATTGTTGCTGTGCTTCATCACAATATGTGGTTTTTCATCACACAGTAGTGAAGAATAATGGGCTACTTTTTCTCACTTGATAATTAGTTGCATAAAATGCTAGTTAATACAACACTTAACAGTTGCAAAAAGGGCTACATTATAAAACACTTCTGTTTTACTACCTTTAAGAGTATTGAGTGCTTCTTAGTACGTTTCTTCTGATGGAATGGTTATACTTAGACTTTGAATGTTACAATTATACTGTAAGAAGTATTCCTGGAAAGGATGGTGATGACATTTTTGTTCCATGTCCGAGTGAAGTGGAAAGATTTCAAGAAGACTGTATATTTGTATATTTGTATATTTGTAAACATCCATCTCACCAATTGGGGTCTTAATGAATAAAATTAACTAAGGCAACATAAAACTTAAACTCTACGTAACACGTTTCTTTGGCGATGCAGAAATGTGTTTGCAGGCTCGTTGAAGTCGAATAGTCCAGCAACCTCGTTAAATCGTGACGACATAAACCTTACCGGATCGTGTTGTCCATAGCGACTATTTTTCGACTCAAGATGAAGAAAGTTGCGTCTTCTGAGATGCCTTTCTGGTGCATACAGGCTGAGATCAGAGAGAATGGCAGGAGAATCGATTTCATTAGTCAGCACCTTTTCCACAAAAGATATTCGAGCATAAAAACGCCTTTTATCCAATGTTTCGATTCCCAGCAACATGCAACGGTGCTCATAAGGTGGCAAGTTTACCGCGTCACGCCAGGGAAGACGCCCCAAGGCCCGACGAACGAATCTTTTTTGAACTGCCTCTATGCGGTCGATCCAAATACTGCTATACGGGCACCAGACAACAACAGCGAATTCCAGGATCGAACGTATTAGTGCGCAGTAAAGAGATTTCATACACATCGGGTCTCGAAATCCGTCGGCAATTTTGAAGATGACCCCCAGGTGCTTGTTCGCCCTAGAAATTACATCCTCGTCTAGCATCCGAAACGTAAGTCCGCTATCCAGTATAACGCCCAAATCTTTGACTTTGCAGACGCGTTCAAGGATTTGACCAGACAAACTGTAGCGAAAGTTGATTGGCTGAAGTTTTCTACAAAACGTAAGGATATTACATTTAGCAACGCACAAGGTTAAAAGGTTTTGGTTGCTCCAATCGTCAAATAAATCCAGCAAATGCTGCAACTTCTGGCAATCCTCGGGACATGATATTATCATGAATATTTTCACGTCGTCCGCAAAGAAGAGCCGCGTACCAGGTGGCAGAGTAGTCGCAACGTCGTTAATGAAGAGTGAGAACAATATCGGACCAAGGTTGCTTCCTTGTGGCACACCAGAGCATGCAGTGAAAGGTTCGGACTGCGACGTCCCAATCCCAACGCACACAGATCTGTCAGTAAGATATGATTTGAACCATCTCGCAAAGGCTGCAGATACTCCCATTTTCTCTAGCTTATGAAGAAGAATATCATGGTTCACACGATCAAAGGCGGCTTTAAAGTCAGTACCCGAGCAAAGGATTATACCAAATGGATAACAAGTTCTAATACCAGGTTATCATATTTTGATAACTGAATATGTTATCATTGAGGCTGAATAAACAGCCAAAATAACAGAATGGATAGCACAAAAATACTCGTTGAATGTCATAATAATTACTTATTTTGATATCGCTGCGAACAACTTGATAACAAATCCTGTATTGTAAGCAAATTTATTGAAATAGTTTCAAATTATGTTATCAATTTGAAATCAAATTCCCATGCTAATTACTGAAAAAAATATTTTGTTAAAAGCAAGATTTCTTGTTCAAATATGCTCTAAATATTTATAGTTTTACAATTCAACTTATAATGTTTATAAAAAATAGTGTGTTCAAAATGATAACATATGATAAAAAAATTTGCCAATGCTGATAACTAAATTTGTTATGCGATAACAGCGGAAATCAAAACGATAACTGGGATAACAGAGCTTGTTACTCATATGATATCAGCTTGTTATTTTCCTTTGCTAGGGTATACACAGCATCCACTTGCAGGCCAGCGTCCATCGAGCGAATACAAAGGGAAGCAAACGGGGTTAAATTAGTTGCGATAGATCTTTTCGGGTAGAATCCATGCTGGTAACAAGATTTTTTTTTTTTTTTTTTAACTCCTTATTTGTTCCAAATTTATTCATATTTACATTTCATGTTAATCTAGGTGCTCCAGCTACTACCGTAACTTATCAACCTTAATTGTTAAAATATGTACCTAATTTTGTTTACATTGTTCATGCCTTCCCGACCAGAAGGGCATAACATAAAAATATCAAAATTATAACAAATCTTGTTAAGACTAACTGATTATGATATCATCTGGATAATTGTATATCATATTTATAACAAATTAAGATATAAAACCTTGGGAGTCACAATCTGCGTGAAGAAATAGATTGATTCTAACAATAGCTGATATAGTTTTGCTACATCGTAACAAAATTGTTACAAAGTTTGTTTTGTTTATGTTATATCTATATCATAGTTTGTTTTTAATTTGTTACTTCTTGAGGATTTTTTGTTACAATTTCTGTTATTTTAACTACATCCGCGATCTTAATTCTAGCAACCTTTGTTATAAAAACAGCGTAACTGAATAACAACACTTGAAATAATTTTGTTGTTTCCTTCTGGTCGGGTTAGCAGTTCAGTATTTTAAACAGGTTTTTATTCCTGCGTGTCAGTATAACAATAATAATCTTAAAACTAAAAACAAACTAAAATTAATCTTAACTAAGCATAAAGGGAATTAATCATTGCAATAGAAGATTGCAACGATTTTTGTCTGAAATTATTAATTATTTTGTTGGACATTTGTTCTAAAGTCTCAACATTCGAAATTCTATGTACTTCGTTAGTACTGTACCAAGAAGGCATTTTCAAAATCATCTTCAGAACTTTGTTCTGAATCCTTTGAAGTATTTTTTTTTCTGGTAGCACTACAACTAGATCATATTAGAACAGCATAAAGCATGGCCGGTCTAAAAATTTGTTTAAATATTAGTAGTTTGTTCTTCAGACAAAGTTTGGAATTTCTGTTTATAAGAGAATATAAACATTTTAAATATTTATTACATTTGGCTTGAATGCCTTCAATGTGATTTTTAAAATTTAATTTTTGATCAAGTAATAGACCAAGGTATTTCACTTCGCTTGACCAGAAAATTGGAACACCGCTCATAGTAACGATGTGACTACTACTAGGTTTCAAAAAGAAGCTCTAGGTTTATGTGGGAATATTATTAGTTGAGTTTTGGAAGCGTTGGGAGAAATCTTCCATTTCTGTAAATAAGAAGAGAAAATGTCCAAACTTTTCTGCAGTCTCCTGCAAATGACACGAAGACTTCTTTCTTTAGCGGAGATGGCTGTGTCATCAGCAAACAAGGATTTCTGACAACCCTGAGGCAAATCAGGGAGGTCGGAAGTAAAAATGTTATATAGTATCGGCCCAAGAATGCTACCCTGAGGAACTCCAGCTCTAACAGGTAGTTGATCAGATTTGGAATTCTGATAATTTACCTGCAGAGTTCTGTCAGTTAAATAATTTTGAATTAATTTTATAATATAGAGCGGAAAATTAAAGTTTTTCAATTTAGCAATCAAACCTTCATGCCAAACACTGTCGAATGCTTTTTCTATGTCTAGAAGAGCAACTCCAGTTGAGCAGCCTTCAGATTTGTTTGAACGAATTAAATTAGTAACTCTCAAAAGTTGATGAGTAGTTGAATGGCCATGGCGAAATCCAAATTGCTCATCTGCAAAAATTGAGTTTGTATTGATGTGAAGCATCATTCTATTCAAAATTAGCTTTTCAAAAAGTTTACTGATTGAAGGAAGTAAACTTATTGGTCTGTAGCTAGAAGCTTCAGCTGGATCTTTCTCGGGCTTTAAAATTGGAACAACTTTGGCATTTTTCCATTTGCCAGGAAAGTATGACAAATGAAAACATTTATTAAATAATTTTACCATGAAAGACAAGGTACTCGCTGGGAGTTTTTTGATGAGTATATAGAAAATTCCATCATCACCTGGAGCCTTCATATTTTTTAACTTTTTAGTTATAGTTTTTACTTCATCCAAATCAGTACCCCAGGATTAATCAAAAATATTTTCCCTTGAGAAAATATTCAGATAATCAAGAGAAACCTGATTCTCAATAGGACTAGTAAGACCCAAACTGAAATTATGGGAACTCTCAAACTGCTCAGCAAGCTTTTGAGCTTTTTCCACATTTGTTAGCAATATTTTATCACCTTCTTTGAGCGCTGGAATAGGCTTTTGAGGTTTCTTTAAAATTTTGGAGAGTTTCCAAAAAGGTTTGGAAGTCGTCTCTAATTTTGACACATTATTTTCGAATTGTTTGTTCCTCAGGGCAGAGAAGCGTTTTTTAATTTATTTTTGCAAATCTCGCCAGATAACTTTCATGGCGGGATCGCGTGTTCTTTGATATTGTCTTCTACGGATATTTTTCAGACGGATCAAAAGCTGAAGATCGTCGTCTATTATAATTGTATTGAACTTTACCTCGCATTTTGGAACTGAGACAGCTCTTGCTTCAACTATGGAAGTAGTCAGAGAGTCAAGAGCATTATCGATATCATTTTTAGTTTCCAAAGGAATATTAGGATCAAAGTTATATTCCATGAATGTTTGATATTGGTTCCAATCAGCTCTATGATAATTGAAAGTAGAACTGTTGGGATTAGAAATTATTTCTTGAGATATTTCAAAAGTTACTGGAAGGTGATCCGAACCGAAGTCAGCATGGGTAACCAATTGGCTACAAAGTTGACATGAATCAGTTAAGACCAAATCAATAGTTGAGGGATTTCTGGCAGAAGAAAAGCAAGTTGGGCTGTTTGGGTATTGGATAGTGTAATAACCCGCAGAACAATTATCAAATAGTATATTACCATTGGAATTACTTTGAGCATTATTCCACGATCGGTGTTTTGCATTAAAATCACCAATAATGAAGAATTTTGACCTATTACGGGTAAGCTTCTGTAGGTCACCCTTAAGAAGATTCTTTTGCTGACCTACGCATTGGAATGGTAAATAGGCAGCTAATAGTGTAAGTTGACCAAATTTTGTTTCAACAGAAACCCCCAAAGTTTCAAAAACTTTGGTATCAAATGAAGATAGAGTTTGATGTTTGATACGCCTATGAACAATTATGGCAACGCCACCACCTGGACTTTCAAGACGATCATTGCGGTGTACGAAATAATTAGGATCCCTTTTTATTTTATCACCTGGTTTAAGAAAAGTTTCAGTTACAACGGCAATATGCACGTTATGAACTCGTAAAAAGTTAAACAGCTCGTCTTCATTATTTTTAAGAGATCGAGCATTCCAATTTAAAATATTCAGTGTCTTAATACCCATTGCTGAATTTCAGGGTCATGACAATATTGTTTGCAAATTTTATACCGGTTTGAATTGCATCAAACATGGAGTTTGTATTTAACATTCCATTAATCATATCGATTAATGATTTCTGTAAAAAATCCATTTTTGGAGCGGTTATGCTACCTAAGTCAAAATCTTCAACATTTCTGGTAGAATTTTGGTTTCTACCGGCTGTAACAGCAGCGTAGGAAGCTCCATTACCGAGCTGTACATTGCTACCAGCGGGTAAGAATTGATCATTGAAAACTTGTGCTCTGTTTGTACTTACGGGTACATTTGTACTTCGCTGACCATTGTTAACAGCAGATAGCAGTGGAAAATTTGACGGTTGGGCATTGATCGTACCTTCCGGTACGAATGTTGGATTTCCTCCTCGATGACCGTTGTTAACAGCCGAGGAATAATTACCTGGTCGGGAACGTGAAGCGGTCCCTACCTGATGCTTAGCACGAGAATTCAAGATCGCTTTGCGAGTCTTGCATTCCCAAAAATTGGATTTGTGGTTTCCACCACAATTCACACATTTAAAATTTTTAGGATCCTTCACAGGACAGTTGTCCTTGGCGTGAGAGGAATCGCCACAATGCATGCATTTGGCATCCATGTGACAATTTTTCGTCCCGTGACCCCATCCCTGGCATTTACGGCACTGGGTGAGGTGTTGAGAATTTCCTCCAGTCTTCCTGAAGTGTTCCCACTTCACTCTGACATGGAGCATAAGGCTGGCTTTTTCCAATGCCATCAGTATTAAGGTTATGGGACACATTTCTAGCCAAAGAAGCTCTTTCGTTATAACAATTTGCTTTGATATCAAAGCTCAAATTTGTTTTTTTTTTATAACTAATATTATCGCATTTTCAACAGGCATGTACCATGGTGTTATGTTAATAAGTCTGGCTTAGCTATCAACAAGCAAAAATCTAAAGAAAAGTAAGCTGAAAATCTCATTTTAACTGCTTCTCAATTTGATACATTTCAAATTTCAACCTTGAATTCACAACAAAGATAGAGAGGAATTAAATTGAAATTGATTTATTTAGCTTTGTTTCCGCATATGGAACATTTATATTTTTTTTAAATTTCATAGTAATTATTTAACTCCCCTATCTCATTACGTAACTATTTTATTTTTTTATGTGAGTTTTTTGTCGAATATTTTCTAACTATTTTAATATATTTCAGCTCTGCTGAAGATTAATTCCAATAATTCCTAGACCATCTTAAACTGCAGGTTAAGTTATTTTTATTGTCGTATTGTTATTGCCGTGGTCCCAAATGTTCAAAATATCATGAATTTACTGTGTTACAGTTTTGTTAAACAAACTACTAGCCTAGGTTCAGTTTACAATTGTAATATTGTGTATAATAAAATGAAATAAGGAAAATAAAATTTAGTAAACACATTTACACAGTGTATCAAAGTTTTTAATCTCCACTTTGTGTATAAACATTTAATTCAATTTTTTTCTTTTCTTCTTCTCACAAACAGCACCAGAAAGCACCTCTCTCATAGATAAAATACAATCGAAACCCGATTCCTCCAACAAATGCAACATCAACTCAAATCTCACCGACATCGTTGATGGCGACGTTGACGACGCTGTCAAGGCCATGAGCTGTGTTGGACCAGTTGCTGCCGAACACGGAACAACGATTTCTACCGCAGCATTGCCACCACCGGAATCGACGGCTACAAACATCCAACAGCAGCAACGGCAGTGGAAGGAAAATTCGAAACCAAAGATAAAACATGAAATACCTGCTGCTATCGATTTCGATGATCAGCAACAGTTTGACATCGATGGTTCTGCAGCATCACATCGTCCTTCCCCTGCCATAGCAGCGTTTTCAAGGATGAAAGCGACGCATAAACAAGCGAAACCCGACACCAGCAGTAGCAGCAAAAGTAGAGATGGCAAGGCATCGGAAGCGATCCTGCCACCGGACGGAAACATGAAGAGCTCTGGTAGTCGCAACATGCATGCAACGGATAATCGTCAGGGTCACCACGGTTTTGGTGACGGTGGTGGTGGTAGTGGTGGTAATTCTACTGCAACCGATGCGGGTTCCATAACAAATTTAATGTCCGATGATGCTTTTAACGTGATGTCATTTGTGAAGATTGCACACTACGTATGGGCGATTCCGTTAAAGGTAAAAAATTAACACATTGTTGCTGTTCAAGTTGCCCCGTGTTGGTGTGTGAATGCGAGTGCATTTTTCAACTGTGGCAGGGGTATAGGGGGCATATATGTAGAGCACAAGGAGCGAAATAAGCAGGATTAATTTCAGCAAACTGTGCAGTTTTTAATAAAATTTGATATGTCAATCGCTAAAGAATGTACCAAGCATGCTATTATTATATGCTCTTGTTGAAATTTGCCTTAAGTAATCGAAAACTATTGAAAAACAAATTTCGTTATTGGAAAACTAGGAAATTTTTAATAAGTCTGTAAGTCGCAGACAAAACAGGCCTATTTGTCGAAGGATAAGCTTTCTATAGTGGAATTTAACAGAATTTGCTCGCGTTTACTAGTGATAGTTTCAAATGGTGTTTCAGTTTATTTTTTATTTTTTCATTTTTAAAAAAATGATCAAACTTCAAGTTTTAATCTAAATTTTCCTTGTTTTCTTACTACAATTATTCGACTAATACACTCTTGAAAGTGTTTTTAAAAAAAATCTATCTAAAATAAGTGAAATGAAAATTTCTTTCGTTGACGAATTAAATTGTTATAATATGCTGACATACTGAACAACATTTTACATAATTAAAATTTCCATTCAGTTTGCGTTTGAGTTGATTTTCTACGATGTATTTTATATCTTACTTTCTTTTAATCTTATTATTGATGATAAAAACGGGTTTTGAATATTATGGTTGATTAAGGGTGAAATGCGCATACCAACTAAACTCAACCAAACCTTCTGTCGTGTCATTGAGTTGTTGTTTACACACGGATGTGTATTTATTCACAGGGATCGGTTCTCTGATTTAGGCTTGAGTTATTTAAAATTTGGACGCACTGTTTATTTCACCGCAGTGGTCCTAGTGGTTGGATCTGGAATGTTTTGACAGAAGTTTGTTTTGAAATGTTTCTTCTTTCAGTGCTAAAAAGTTCGTCACGATTTCATTTCGTTTCAAAGATATACTTCAAGCCGCGAATCGAAAATAAATTTTGGACACCCACTTCGAAAATCCGACGTGGTCAGGTTAACAAATCGCGAGGTTGTGGAAATTGGCTAATTCGATCGTGAGCAACATTTTCAAAAATTTCCGTGGGCGGCATACTAGGGTAACGGTTGAATTTTGGACCCATAGAGGAAGTAAGTTGCACTTTTTGTTCATAAAATCGGTAATTTTTACCATTTGTATTCGTGTTCAGTACGGTTTTGTTGAAAACCTATTTATCTTCCAAGTAAAACAATCACTGATCTGCTATTTGGTCATGTTAGTTAATAAAAGAAATTTTTCTCATGAATGATACAACAGTAATTTGGACCCATCCACTTTATTTTGGACAGTGTCCAAAATAGATTCAAAACACAGCGAATAAAAATAAATATATTTTGGACACTCCGAATTTTCTTGATCCAAAACTAAGCTAAGAGTTATTTTTTAGAATGTTTCAAACTTATTTTACAAATATGTTAAATTAGGGATCGTCCGTGGCTTTGTGTCCGTCTTTGTTTACAATACAGGGGTACACGTTGAGAGTACAAACATTTGGAGCGTCACGAAATATGCTTAGGTTTTGAGCGTTTATAACTAAGTCTTTTCACGATTGATTTCTAAAATGTTTGCACCAAACGATCGGAACATTTTCTACGCGTTGATTTCAATATTTAAAAATTTTGATTTTTAACATTCAACTATTGAAATTAACGCAAATACAAGGTGAAGTCTTATAATGCCGATTTTTAATTTACTACATGCACAGTACTTTCCTATCACAGACTTCATATTTAAGTAGGGAACGTCTCACATGCAGCAGTGCACGATATAAAAAAGGGACACCATCGAATTTTGTTCATTAAGAATAACTGCTGATGAAGTGATAGCAGCCATCAAAACAACCCAAAACATGAAGGCCGCAGGTGTCGATAAAGTACTCTACCTTGAGTTGAAAAACTTAAGCATTGCCTTATCTTATCTTTATTAATGAGACTTTAGGTTAAGCATTGCCTTTTTGGCCACCTGGCCACGGTCTTCAACAAATGCGTTGAGCTTGGCTTCTTCCCGTCTCGTTGGAAGTTAGCTAAAGTTATCCCAATACACAAGCCTGGCAAAGACCCTACCAGTGCAAAAAGCTATCGCCCCATCTGCCTATTATCCTCCATCTCGAAGTTATTCGAAAAGCTGATCCTCAGCCGTTTGCTGGAATTCTCAAATCAGAATAACATATTCCTCCCAGAACAGTTCGGATTTAGGAGAGGATATTCCACAGTCCACCAGTTGTCAAGGGTTACTAACATCTTAAGGTGGAACAAGTCCGTTTCAAATACATCTGCCATGGCGTTGTTGGACGTCGAGAAGGCGTTCGACAATGTCTGGCATGATGGTCTTGTGTATAAGCTGCATCGATTCCCGATCTTCCTCGTGAAAATCATCAAAAACTACTTAGCGGATAGACGATTCCAGGTCTTCCTGAGTGGTTCCTATTCCGATGCGTTCAATGTTGATGCTGGGGTTCCCCAGGGGAGCCTCCTAGGTCTTATATTGTTCAAAATCTTCACATCAGATGCTCCTCCTCTACCAGATGGTGGTATTTTGTCTATGTTCACAGATGACACTGCCATCATCTACAAGGGTCGAGTGATTCGAGCACTGACACGTAAACTTCAGGAGGGCCTGGATGTTCTGGCCGACTACTTCAACAGCTGGAAGGTTTGTATCAATGCAGCAAAAACACAAACCATTCTGTTTCCATACTCAAAATCCGCCGCTTGTTCAGCCGGGTATTCCGAAAGTCTACCTCGGTAGTACTCCCATGGAATGGTCGAGTGAAGTTGTCTCACCCTTGATAGCAAATTGCTATTTAGATCCCACGTAAACAAAATCTCCACTAAGTGCTCCATCCTCAAGAGGTCACTATACCCTCTCATCAGCAGAAGGTCCTCCCTTTCCCTTAAAAATAGGCGTGCTATCCACAAGCAAATCATCCTACCGGTGATTGAATACGTTTTGCCAGTCTGGCAGTCCCCCTAGGACTAAAAACTTCGAGATCCATCGCCTGGCTGGTCTTCAGGTGTTGGAAGAACGGAAAACATCAACCCTGGCTAGGTTCAGAGAGTCCTGTGCCAGATCTCTCGACCAGATCATCCGTGATCTCACACGTCAGTTTTAAGTTTGTAAAAAGTAGTTAGGTAGGTTACCAAATTCTTTTTTAAATTAAAAATCAAATAGTTTGGGAAAAAATATTATCGATTGGGTTAACCAAATTAATAAAAATTTCAAAAAGATAAGGTTAGAACTAAAGCTGACGGGCCCCTCTGGCTTACCACTTAACATGTAAATCATTTGTTAAACAAATACCATGGAAATAAAGATACTTTAAGCTAAAAAAATTTTTTGTTCATTCGCTTGGCAGCCATGGAGCTGTGCAAAGCGGCGATGTGCCAGTACTGCTCTGGCAGCTGGCGATTGCAAATACCCTGCAGGAGGGTACGCGGGCGAGCAACCAGCCAGAATGATGATTCAGCGGCTGTCGCTAGCGAGTGGCAGGCTGGACAGCCATTTTAAATGCAGTAATGTGCTATGCCAAGCTCCTCATTAAGAATCTTTCAGGGGCTGAAAGAAGATCATATTTGATGAAAAAAATCATTCTACGCATATGGTCAAATCTCAACTATTACAGAGTTATTGAACTTTTTTATTTCGGTGGTATGTTTGCACTTAACTTGTACTAACGCAAAGATTATACTTTTCAGAGTAAATCATTTACATTCATTCGAAAGCTAAGAAAATTCTCTTTAAATCGTTATCACAAAATTGCGCTGTTGAATGAGACAAGTTACATTTTAAGAATAACAAAGTTTGAAATTGGTAATTTTTAGGACATTTTTGCAGATTTTTTCCAATAAATGCATGATAAACTTGATCATTTTTTTTTGAAAAAACTGAGCCTCTTATGATGTTCTATGATTCTTTTTTTGACACCAAACATCTATCTTTCTTAGTTTTCGTGCAATTTCATTATTAGCACACGATGTTAAGTCTTCAATTGGCATCATAAAAAACCACCCATTCCACCCCACTGTCCTCACGATTTCGACCCGTGCATAAAATGCGCGCCAAATGGGAATTGCTATTCGATCAAGTGTGTTGTGTGCGATATGCACGGGTCGAAATCGTTAGCATAGTGGGGTGAAATGGGTGGTTTTTTATGATGCCAATTGAAGACTTAACATCGTGTGCTAATAATGAAATTGCACGAAAACTAAAAAAGAGAGATGTTTGGTGTCCTAGAACGAATCAAAGAACATCATAAGAGGCTCAGTTTTGTCAAAAAAAAAAAAATGATCAAGTTTATCATGCATTTATTGGAAAAAATCTGCAAAAATGGCCGAAAAATCACCGATTTCAAACTTTGTTACTCTTAAAATGTAACTTGTCTCATTCAACAACACAATCGTGTGATAACGATTTAAATTAAATTTTCTTAGCTTTTGAATGAACATAAATGATTTACTCGTTATTGCAATGTTAAGTGCAAACATACCACCGAAATAAAAAAAGTTCAAGAACTCTGTAACAGTTGAGATTTGACCATATGCGTAGAATGATTCTTTTCATCAAATATGATCTTCTTTCAGCCCCTGAAAGATTCTTAATAAGGAACCAAACACCCTGTATATAGATGATATAGACGTATTTGATGATGATATTGATATGTTTGAAGATGAATTCGATATATATTTAGATTACATAGATATGACGAAACGTTGAGTGTTAAAAATTCGCAACCACTATATCTATACAGGGATCATTCACATATTACGTAATGCAAAAATGGGCATTTTAACTCCCATGTTACAACACTTAGTATGAAAATCATTTTTTTTTGTATGGGCCGTAACACTCGACTAGACCCCCCTCCCCACTCTATTTGTTTTGTAGTATGTGAACGATCCCGAATGAGTTTACCCTTCTTTCAATTTCTTATATTGTTTAGGTTGTCATCCATGAGCTACAGAGTCTTATTTCAAAATTTGAGAAACATAAAGGGGCTTGAAACTGGTAGCTGTGATCTAATCATTGTATGAAACATAATTTGCAATAACCTCTATTCTCCCAAATTCCATTTCTAATGATTTGATTGAAAGTCCCTTTTGTAATAATGTTCATCAGTTTTTTCAAGTTTACATAATAACAATAATTCTTTTCATATGGAGCCAATCATCAAACAAACAACAATTTTCTTCATCAGAGAAGGAAAACAATGGACGATTCCGATTTCCTACAGATTTTAAGAAAACAAAATTCAATTCATATTTGGTTGCGCATGAAACACATCCAAAAGAATGTTAAAGAACAATGTAACACATCGGTCAATAAGTCCCCGGCCTAAGTAGGAAAGCTAAATTTTTTTTGTTAAAATTCATTTTTATTCATCAATATAATCTCCGTTTAGAGTGATACAATCATTCCAACGTTTCTCTAGCTTTTCGATACCACCGGTGTAGAACGAATTATCGAGACCTTCAAAATATGCTTCAGTTTCAGCAATCACTTCCTCATCTGAGCCAAATCTCTTTACACGGAGCATCTTTTTGAGTTCTGTAAAGAGCCAGTAGTCGCTGGGGGCATGATCTGGATAATACGGTGGGTGCGGTAGCAATTCGGAACCCAATTCGACCATGTTTGCGGCTGTTTTTATTTACTTGTGACACGGTGCATTGTCTTGGTGAAAGAGCACCCTTTTCTTCTTCAAATGAGGCCTTTTCTGGGCGATTTCGGCCTTCAAACGATCCAAAAAAACCGATATAATAGTCGCTGTTGATTGTTTTTCCATGTTCCAAGTAGTCAATGAATAAATCCCAAAATACAAAGGCCATTAGCTTCCCAGCCGATGAGTCTTTGGACGCATTGGACGGCTTTCTCCGCCTGCACGCAACTCAGCAGACTGCCGATTTGATTCCGGAGTGAAGAGGTGAATCCATGTTTCATCCATTGTGATGTATCAACGCAAAAACTCCTTCTTATTTCGCGTGAAAATCTCCAAACAGCTCTTTGAATCATCGACTCGTTGTTTTTGGTCTGGTGTGAGCAAACGCGGCACCCATTTGGAAAACAGCTTTTTCATACCCAAATGTTTGTGTATGATGGTGTAAACACTACCTTTTGATACCTTCAGAGTGTCAGCTACCTCTTGCAACTTCACTTTGCGATTGCCCATGATGATTTTCAGGGTTTTTTTTCAATATTTTACGGAATAACTGCCTCATTTGGCCGACCAGCATCATCAGTGTCCGTACGACCACGTTTGAAATTGGCAAATCATCGTTTGATGGTCCTTTTCGTCCGAATAACATTTTTCAAGCCAAGCTTGGGCTTGAACGGTGTTTTTCCCACCAAAAAGCAATGATGTATCAACACACGAAATTGCTCTGAACCCATCGTTTTTAAGAATCACAGAACGTTACTTAAACCACTGTAACTCGATAAATAATAAACCAAACGTCATGAAATTTCGACAGTAATCTTTTGAAGGTTGGTACTTTCGAAAAATCATATGGATATTTTATTAGTGGCGCCATCTGGTAGTTAGGCCTGGGACTTATTGACCGATGTGTTATTAACATTTTCGGCCCTCGTTTTGGATTCACGAGATTGTTTCTTCTTGTTCTTTCTTGATTCCGATTTTCTTAGCTTCTCCTCTTGTTCCTTCTTCCTTTCATCTGCTTAGCTGCGTTAGCTCTGACCAAAGTCTACGTTCCATACAAAATCAGAAAGATGGATGGAGAAAAGTCTACGAGGGGGGATGGGGGATTGAGATTTTCAAAAATGAGTCTACGTGGTTTATGAACAGACCCTTAGCTGCAGCCAGCTTAGGATGCAAGACGTTTTTGATGAATTTTTTAAAGCATCCACCCTTCATCCAACCGCTGTTTGTTTTGCCGATTCTCCACTCTGGTGGAACGCTCCGGGTGACCTCAAGAAGATTATTTTTTTTGTACGGGAAAACCACCATGGGATCATACATTTCACAATCAGCAGCGCGAGTGAACACAGAGATTACAGAGATGTTTTTCTTTGCTGGCCCTTGATCAATCATGTACACATTCTGCTCACCACGCATAGCGACCACTTTGTCAATAGTCGGATCCAAGTAAAAGCTGGCTTCATCACCGTTGAGAACACTTCTGGGATTTTTCGGTCCATGCATTTTTGAATATCTGACTCGGTCACGTACACACTAGCCTTCGTAATACTTTCAGGTTCACGAACTGAAAGTTAGGATCGGTAACGGTCCAAAAAAAAAAAAACTTCGGAACCACTGATCACCTGAAATAAATGAAAACAAGTTCTACTTAGCTTTCCATTTTTGAAACGATTTTTCTCCGGATTTTTTGCACGTTACTCGATTCATCACTCAATATTTAGTAATTGGACATCCTTTCCTTTTGATCCACTCCACAAGTTCACGTTCTACATCGGCAGTAAGAGTTGGAGCTTGTCCGGGTTTTGACTGGTGTTTGTAGCGATCACTCAGCCGAAATTGATCGTAGACCTCGGAATTCCGTGCCGGTGGCAAGCTGTTTTGATTGTCATACCCTCTCCGATCTCGTTTAAGCATTTTTTGATAACTTCTTCGGAGTGTGCCACTCTGGGCTTCGGGGTTCCATTGTGCGTCACCTATTTTGCAATAAATAAACATAAATGCAATGGATTTTCACTATTTCAAGCCAAACATTGCATTAGGTCCTATGTACCATATGCGTCAAATCGAGAAAAAAAGGATTGAAAATTTGAATTTTATTTTTTAATCGTAATTGCAACTCAATCGTTTAGACATAATTTTTTACATGGCTTCCAACGTAAAACGTCGTCACGATTACAAAAAAATAGTTGTTTCTGAAGTTTTCGATGTTCCTAGGCGTGTAATTGATGCATTTGTTACTTAGGACCTATTGCATTTACATTTGTAGATTGGACCTGTTAGATTGGTCTTTTGCCAAGTTAGAATGTACATTGGACTATTTTTATTGTGGTAAGCATTGATAGAAATGATGTTCGCATTAGCTCCCTATTAGCTTTATTATTGTACTCTTGAACCTCCTCATCTTTGCAATTAGCAAATATTCAATTAAAAAGTAATCAATCATATTTGAGAACCCCAACAACTGGTTACATATTTATCCAATCGGATTATTGTAACACGTAACTTTCGACACCATATAGGGTGTACAAACTACCTGATGCTAGTTTTAGACTCACATATATACCCTGATAAAAAATAACCTTAAACGAACGATATCACAAATCCTCCAACCATTTCTTTAATGGTTTGGATGATACCGCAAAAAGGTCGTTAAGAAAAATAACCATACGAAATTTATTAGGGTAACATTAAAGTTCCTGGTTTATATATCACGCAAATCATTCTTTATATACTTAATTTACTTACTTACGTCTCCTGACGGATCTCCTAGGAGTGAGTGCATAGAACTGATTTTGTAATTCACCTAGCAAATACATTTGAAAAGAGGTATATCAAATTAGCTCACCGAGCAATAATGGACCTACGCACCTGATATTGTTATTTTTATGCTTGCTGCAACGCAGCATAGCTTAAAATAAAATAGCAGATGCGTCGGTCCCTTATTGATTGAGATGTGTGCCTTAACGCAAGAGAAAGTCGATAAAGAGAAGTGATCAAAGCAGGTCCGCCCTTATTACCGGTCTATCGAAGTTTTATTGACTTCATTTAATGATTGATGTAATAGCTCATTTACATAAACGTTGGGTGGCATACAGTCCGGCATGAAAGATTTTTTCGCGTCACAGCCTTGAAAAAATCTGAAAAGTCACATGAATAGAGTTTTTTATAAATACAATATGAACGATGTGATTTAAAAATCAACTTACTCATTAGAAAATTAATCCTCATCAATTATGGAAAGTGTGAGCTGTTTAGTGGAATACCTGTAACTAGAAAATTATGAAGAATGATTAGTAATTTCCATTTAATGTCTCGTACTACGACTTTATTGCTTGATATACGTCAACAGTTTCCTTAAATCTTCTAATTTTTGAGATGGCAGCTCGATGGGTTGTGTTGTGATAGGTTGCAGCTCTATGGTTTCTATTGATCCCTCGACTGAGCCCTCCGCCTGTTCCAAAATACAGATGCATTTCCAGTCCGATGATGCAACGTCCTCCTTCAAATACACATGCCCTGGATTGTCCGTCGTGTATCGAAAAACCATCGATTGTTTCATACGGAATCGGCTACCGCAAAATGTCGTTCTAGGAATGACGTACCTTTGATCCAAACTTTTCAAATTTAAAAATTCTTTCTGCTCCATTTCCGTTACGACGAACGGCACCTTACGACGAATGCTACTAATTAAGGTTGCCCAATCGTGTGGAATCTCAATATTAATATTGGTTTTTTTCTTTGCTTTCTCGATTGCTGCGTGAACACTGTTGACCTCCATATGCGAATGACCACTGTGCATAAATTTATGAACTATCGATAGTGTTCTACCACGTGCCTTCATCAACTCAATGAAATAAGAAAACAGAAAAACAATATTTTTGTTGTTATTCTGGCCGGTACATCGGTCATTATAGTACACAATACTCTCGACCGTCTCGGGAAGCTTGTAAAGATCTTTCAGCCAACAAGATCCGATCTCCTGGGACCCTCGTCTTGCCTTGCTCTCATCCCATAAATAGCAATATGCTGTGTGATCACCATGGTTGCTACTGAAGATGGTGAAATTGTACGTGTACAACTGCCTGGAATAGAAGGATTGACCACAGGTGAGGTATGGTGTCGGAAGCTGTTTCTGTAGATCAAAGGAGGCAACCCTGATGGTCGAGTCCGTTTTAGACAGCATGATATCCTTCTTCTTTTCTTCATACACTGTCTGTGCCGCCGTCTGATGTGTGGCTAGAAGATTCTGTAGTTCATCTCTCTTACTCGTATTTTCCGTCTTTATTTCCATCTGCAAACGATCACACTGGCCACATGTATCCATTTTCGGCTTCCGAAAACTGAGGTTCAGAGAGTTAAACATAATCCGGTAGCTATTATAGTGTACAGGTATTAAGTTATCTGCTGCACATTTTTCCTGGTATAGTTCATACAGCCGACGGATATTTAAGTCGCTAGACAGGTACAATCTAAAAGACTTTTCCCTGGTGTAGTGACTGTAGTATGCGGGAAAAGATAAAATATGCTTTTGCACATACTCTTGACGTTCTTGGCTTATGGCGGATCTTCTGTTTTGTTCACGATTATCATCAGAGGCAATTCCCATTCCAGCAACGATTTTTGCTGCCAATGTTCGCATTTTTCTATTACCAACATCGAACGTCGCCTGGAACATCATCTTACAAACTTTCACCTTTCCTTTAATTGCTGGTAAAGTGTACGTTCTGCTGAATGTACGTCTTGAATTTATTACCTATTGGGAAATATATCAATACAATAAAAGGTCCATAGTTTCATTACAGTATAATGTCTCGGAAGGGGTAAAAGTGCCACCTCGTCAGTTTCGTAATAAATTAACAAATACTTATTAGAAAATTGCTTTTTTTGTACTAACAAGATAGTAATCTACATTATTCATACAATATTTTGCTGAAATAAACAAACGGGGCAATAAATACTTAAAAATAACAAATTATAGTTAAGAAACATGTATAAATTCGCTCTAGATAATATTGATGGTTTATTAAACCAATGACATAATCTTTTAGTTCGCTGTACCGACTTTAAGGAAATCTATAATATGACAAACATAGAACGGACATTACTTAGGGTGGTACACTTGCCCTTATCACCCTATACGTGTAATATACGCACCTTAACCCGGGCCGTCTTTGAAACGCTGATGTGGTTCGCCAAAAATTGATTTTGGCTATTTGAGTTTAAACGCAAAAGGTTACGAAGGAATTGTTTTCGCACTCGTTCGGGGTACTTTTCATGGCATGACATTATTCAATTGCATGGCGGCTTCACTTTTCGGGCTGGAACAACTGTGCCATTTTTTCGGACATAGGACATTCCTTTTTCTCTATGCATTTTGTTCACATCTCGCAAGTTTTCCTTCCTTTTTTTAATGCAAATATCCTCTTTTTCCATTTCAGCAACAGGGTCACTCCACAAAGCATTAGAGTTATTGACTATGGCTGGAGAAAAACAGCTATTATTTAATGAAGAAAACAATTAAATAAACTCATTTACCATTCTCATCATTATCATTGTCATCATCCCTATAATAGTTATCGGAGTCCGTGGCTAGTTCGTTGAAGGCTTCGAAGTACTCATAAATCGTTAAATCGTTTAAGAGTGTGTAATCACCTTCAAGATCTGCTTCATTCTCAGCACCACCAAAACAGCTGCCTTTATCAAAATTTGTCGCATCATCATTATCATTTACAAAATTCGTATTATCAACAAAATAGCGGTGTCTATCATCAGGCGTGTTTTCATCGAACAGTTTTGAAGCTGCTTTGTTCGTTCCAGGCTTTTTTAAGCGTAGATCAAGGGCAGTATTGTTTTCGCTGTAATTAGCCTTGTATATGATTCCAGCCTTTTTCGATAAATCTAATGGAACATCAAAAACATGACCTGTCTCAATATGGTTGATGATTGGTGTTGAAGTGGCTATTCTGCTGAAAGAAGGAAACTCTAACGTAAAGTTCAACGGATCAAATTTGCCTCGCAATGTATTAAATCTATTGTAGTCAGCTTCTTTGCCCGAATATGAATGAAAATGATCTGAAATAGTAAAACATATGAATTGTGTACATCTATTAGTAGGTATATATAAAATATGCACTGATGTAGCAGTGATATGCCAATGTATAACATACCGATGCTACCGGATGAACTCTCTTGCTTGTTCACATTGACTTTTTGGAGGGAAACAGTCTTGGTGCTACCGGAAAAAGTTTGGAAGATGTGGTTGAAAGGTCTTCTGATTGGATGGATAGTGCCCTTTACTAAATCCGCTTTTAGAGGCCGGAACGTGGACGTATCTGTTATTGATGAAAACCAAAAATAAGTTAGTCTTACTTATGCAAGTGATAATTATCCATTTTTCATTTACCGGTAGATGCAGTTGATAAAGCAGGGTATAGATTTCTCCATCGATGTGTGCCCACAGAACATCCGGAAGAATCGTTGTGAGCAGTTAATGTCGTATCATTGGAATCTTCAACCTTCATCGGACTTGTGCTAGCATCTTTAAAAGAAGTATTCAATTTTGCCACTGGTTCGTACTCGGATTTACTTTCCAGGTTACGTTTACTTCCAGGCCAGAAGTAATTGTGATCATTGTACGTTACACCTGCTGCTTTCTTTACTGACCTTGTGGTTAAGTATTTTGAACCGATCTCTGCAGAAGCCTCTGTCATTCCAGATTGGCTTGTATCTCCGTAAGATTTGATTGCTTCATCGAATACCATAGATAGATCCTCCAGCAAGCAATCACTTCTTTGCTCGATTGTATGAGCAGCATCTACAACATGGAAAATGGTTATTAAAAAGACACTCAACCAACCATAAATACTTTTACCGATAAGTAATTGAATATTATCCATCAGAACAAAGAACTTTCTGCTTGTTTTCACTCAAAACACTCGTTTTACGAAAACAAAATGTAGGTCCTATGTACACCTGTCAAAATTCTAAGCTAACATTGTACATTGGACAAACAGCTGACAAAAGACCCATGTACAGAGCTGTGCGATATCAGATGGAAGGTACATTGGACGTTTTGTTGTCGATCGTATTTTCAATCTTTTTTTATTTTAACGCAAAATTTCAAAATGATTTATAGAAAAGTAATGATTTTCTATCCAAATCGACATTCAACTCGATTTTGTTTATATTGTTACTTAGGACCTAATTCAATGTTTGGCTTGATTTGATATGTTTTATTTACCAAACTTCAGCGAAAAACTGCAGCAACCTTTTAATGCTTCTGCTGTTTTCTTTTTGGTAAACAAACAGCTGTCGGGAGGGAATCTAGGGGTTTCCAAAATAAATTAGTAATAAATAATACTCGATATATTTTGGACACCGTCAATTTAACACCATTTAAGTAAAATTTTGGAAAGTTAACGGTACGGACATTTAAATTACATATTTTTTGGTCATTCAAAACGATACTAGCAGTCAAATATCATTGAGTATATTTTATATCATACTTGAAATTTAGCGACCAATTGCTGATTCCTCTTGATTTGCTATGCATTGTTGATATTCCATGAAAATGCTTTGAAAAAAAAAATCTAATTTTAAGTATTTGAAACCGAATTTAAAATGAAGAAATAAGCTTAACTGCTAAAAAAACAACTGCCGGAGCGATCCTTCGGTGTCAAACCATGAAAGTAGCAATAAATTATGCAGTATGAAGAGAATATATATTGAATGGGTCCAAAATACCGCGGTGACCAAAACATATTGGTTTCTCTATAGATCGGCAGTATCACAGCTATCGTCGTTAAGCGTGCATTAAAAAAAACACGACTGCCTGAGCAAATAAATTAACTTGCTAAAAAAAACGGCTAAATGTTCTGATTTTCCATGCGGTGGTCGGTCCACCGGTCAGTAGTCAATATAACAAAAGTTCAATAAAAAATGAGAATTTTTTAAGTCATATAGAAAAAGAAATTTTTTTTTCAACGAATTCAGTATTTTTTATTAAAAAATATGATGTTATGATGTTATGATGTTCATTCTTCAAAAAAAAACGTCAATGAATATTGGAGAAGGGGTCCTGGTCAGCCGTACGACGCAACTTAGTCGCGATGCTCTCACAAGAGCGCTGGACGGCACTGGCGTCCACCTTCCGGATACAATTCCGGATCACCGTGGTCAACTGCTTCGTATCCTACCGCTAATTATTTTTGTACACTAGGACACTGAGGGAGCCCAAAAAATCCTCAATGGGACGGCACAGGGGCAAGTTGATCGGGTTCCTTTCTTTCGGCATGTACGGTATCTTTTTCTGCTCAAGATACTCCTGCGTCTTCTTGGCGTAATGGGATGACGTCTTGTCCGGCCCGAAGACATACTTCCCATCCGTATGATGCTGCTTTAAGAATGGCAGAAGAATTTTCTCAAGACACTCCTCTTGGTACACTTGTTGATTGATGGCCAGACCGCTCGGCTTGAACCACGGCTTTGAAATCCCTCTGTCCGATATGGCGATGTACAGCATAACTTTTTTTTTTTCAAATTTATGCTTAAACTTATATTTTACTTCGGGGGGTGTGGCCGACTTGTCGATGGAATAGTAGCTGCCATTTCCTGGAATGTGGGTCTTCGAGAGCGAAAAGTAATTTTCGTCGTCCAGCACGAACGACGTCCCGCGGTAGTTCTTCGTCATCCACCGACACTGCAATTTCACGGTCACTATCTGCTCGTCCGTGTACTCGGGGGACCGAGTCTTCTTCCGACAGATGATGTCCTCCATCTTGAGGGTTCGGTGAATCAAGGTATGGGAGCAGTGATATTCTCGTCCGGCGTCACGCAAACTCGTTCCGTCCGTGTTGTCGAACAGCTTTTTCAACGCTTCCTTCTTCTTCTTCGTCATTATCTTCACCGGACGGCCGCTACCGATGACCATGCGTTTCGTAAAACCGTACAACACGCTCGCGGAGTGCTTGCTGTTTCAACGCCATCTTCGATTGAACTGACAGCACCGGAGCGAAAAGAAACATGGCACCCATTTATAGGGAGTCCAGAGAGCAATTCTGTTGGATAGAAAAAAAATTTACGTTCTTTACTTTAATTACAGAAAGGTATTGTAATCATTCTCATTTTTTATTGAACACCCGTTATACTAGTTGCCTATATACTGTGAACATTTGACAGCTCCATCAGTTTGTTCATGGCAGCTATGGTAAGAACAGCGAAACAAGTTCGATCTATGGTTTGTTCGTACCGCCTGCCAGTGCTGATGAAGGCCGAAAGAATCGGCGAATATTATTTATTTTATAAGTGCTTGAAGCAACCACATCGATAAATGTATTGGTACATGCATCATACGCTGGAACTCAGTGAGTGAACAGGATTAAACGTTATGCAGATTACTTCATTCCTCCACGCAAGTCGAATGGACAACAGCTCCGCTTACCTGTGATTCGCTCTTCATTGATTGAGTGGCTGTGGAAATACGACCCAGAAAAATCGCCAGATGATATTGTTCGGAGACGAGAGATGATAGCATTCATTTGCACAGAATCATTCGTTGTCTTTTAGTTGGAATTACAATGTTGGAGGTTTGGTTAACAATGTACCGTCTGAGAAAAAATCAGCCTGCTCAATTATATTTTTGTTTTTTTTTCCTGTCCTGTAAAATTTTGGCAAGATTTGGCAAGCTGCCTCTACAGCGGAGAAGTACTACAGTCGTATCGAGACAATAGGGTGTATATCTTCGAAAAGGACATCAATTCCGCCCAATTAAGAAATATTGGGCATTTATTATTAATAAATATATTTATTTTTTCATGCTCAACCGAATCAACTTTACAGAGCCAAGTTTTGATTTTAAATATAATAAATTTAAATAGAAAAAAGATGAATCTTAATACTAAGTTAAAGGGATGAAACCAATTATTCGCGATCGTCTTGAGGTTAGTAGGAATTACAATTTTATGGATGGGTATTTTTGAACAAAGCTTACATAACAAAAGTTTTCTGATATCTTGAACTTCAAATTACAATTTTATAATTGAACGTTTTCAATAAAAATAAAAATATCACTCACAAACATTGGGCAGTTGTCAAACAGAAGTTGGGGAAAAATGGGAAAGGTGTCTCGGGGTGCAACAAAGATGAAGAGATTGTGGAACGAAATGGCCGCTCAGGAGCCGTATTGCGGATCTCGAAACTAACAACTTTTTCTCACAAGCGTTCGTACAAAAAGGTGTTCGTTTCGAGCTACGTAATGCCACCCCAGGTTTGCCAACAGAGCATCCAAAATATGACCAGCGGTATTCGGAAAACAGTTTGAGAAACCAAATTGGAATAATTTTTTTTCTCTTTTTCCTTCAAAGTGCAATGACCTTCATGTTGAGTACTCAACATTGTGATTTCATTAACATGGTTCCGATATAGATCCGTTGTTTTGTGTACAGATAATAAATTACTCAAGTTTTAGGTGTCCAAAAATGAATACGTTACGGTTGCGAGTTTTTAACCTTAAAACTTACTCAATTATTTGCATGTTTTTGTGTGTGTTGATGATTGTGTATGTGTGTGAAATATTTATTTGTTTGTATAAATTTGATTGTATGTAGTCTAGGTACGTAATGACTTATATTATTCTCTATTAAGTTGGATTCCTATTGGTTTACTAGCGCAATATCATTTTAGATTTCTCGTCATCTAATTATTGTTTAATAACTCCAAAATAAATGGGGTATATGGATAATTAATAAACGAGTGGAATGGAAATGAGTGAATTAAAAGAATAAGCATCCGCTTAAAGGGCTCATCATACCCCTAATACCCCTGAGTGGTTGAAGGGTGGATTATAATTTATGGTTTTATATTTTCCTCATGGCTCGTTCTGTTCGTGCTGAAAGGTATCTCTGCTTTCAATCATCTGGATGAATTTTTCATCAATTTTACCATGGGTAGAATAACGTTGGCCCTACATGTGGTGTAGGATGTTTCATAAAGTTAAAAAAATGACAGGATTGAAACATGTTTCGGCCCTAAAGGCAATCATTTAACTTTATTTCATTTCTGGAAAAGCTGGTGATGACAATGTTCGGCGACGTAGATTTGGGATCAGGGGTAGTACATGACGAAGTCAATAAGGGAATGTTTCATATCAACATGATTGTCCTCATTGTAGAAATTGAGTTTATTGTTTAGTTCCAAACATATATCGTGTGCTGTTTTTGTTACCTCTATCATTGAATGTTAAATGGATTATGGTTGAATTTTTTTATCAGCATAAGCTTGACAACACATGTTAAAAAAAGTGTTTTGTAACGGAAATTCCTGCAATGAAGCAGAGTAATATCATGATGACGAGACAAAGTTGCAATTGCACAGGGTGGTCAATTACTTTTATTTATACTGCATCTCTATAAGATGAGCTTTCCAACTGATTATGTGTTCTGCGGGCATAAAATTGCAGTATAGACCAGTATATCGTGACATAAATAAATAAAATGAATCGTGTTACTTTTACTCATTTCTTATACATCAATATTGATATCCTTCGGAAACGATTTTTATTTTGCTGCGTTTTTGATCTTGGTAGTAACACACAATTTATTTAAAACATCATGTTTCAATTGAAGTGATGGCTGGAAGCATAAAATAAGCATCATAATTGAGGATTTATAGTTTTAACGTTAATTTTGCTTGTTTCACAAAAGGTGAACACAATAAACTTATCTTAATATTACTATGGGGTCGTGCTGCAACTGGTGATAGATTTCTTTCAAAATACATAGTATAATATTGTCATCTTCTTCATTAACTTCCGACACATATTTATCAATAAGAACATTTCTGAAATGTTCATGAAATTTTATCACAGCAGGTCTTTTGCAATGTTTTAAATGAGGTGGAAAACATGTATTGAGATGTAAAGGGAAATTTCAACAAAATGGAGATTTGAATAATAAGGATTCATCTTGACAGTCATCTACAAATTTGTTGGGCATAAAATTTCTTCTAAATTTCTAGACTTGAGGCTACTTGGACAATTACATCGCCATCTACCGTTGAAAACCCGAAACCGTTGTGTTTCTTCATACATTTCGATGATTTTCTCCAAACGAACTTCAAACTGCTTTGTAAATGGGAATATGTAGACCGATTTGGCTCAACTATGAACCTGTGGCTGAAAGTGACTCTGTGGTGCGGGGATTCTATTTTCTTTGTCACCCTAATGTATTAACCTCTGCTGTATACAGAAGTAGTCTCCAATTCACTCGGTTGCCATCACTTCACCAGCCTGGTAGTCCACATGATCGATCCACCTTGCTCGTTGCGTGCCGCTTCTCTTTGTTCCAGTCGGTTCGTTTTTGAGAACAATTTTCACCGGACTGTCGACCGATTTTTGCGGTGTGGACTATGGGAGCTTTTCACAGCAATTCGGCTTTTCTACGTTTCGCCTTCTCTAATGTACAGCTGCACGTTTTCGACGACTCAGGTCCCATGGCGTATTGTTCCGTTGTATATCTACGCGTGATATCACAAAAGTAACGAACAGTGTTCTTTGGTTGTAGTAAAGGCAAATGGTAGCTCCTCTGAAGCCAATTATGTTTAGGATAGAACTGCAAGCGGAAATAGGCCTTGTCTGCCATACACACCAGGTTGAGTACATGGGTTGCTCAACGACCAATCAAAGCAGGTGTAACGAAATCTGCGGTTTACTCCACGGTTTGGTCAAATCGGTGCTCATTACCAAAATAAAATGCTTATTTGAGTGATTTTACATGGGATTTCCCTGCCACCCTGCCACCAGGATTCACCATGTTGTGGCAACCCTGTTGTGCAGCCATGGCGAAAACAGTAAAGTATCTACGCTCGATGGTTTGTTTGTACTGCCAGCTCCTCCTCGGTGCGAAAAAGTAGGGCATCGATCCGGCATTTATAGCATCCTCTTCTTTCTAGAGAAAGACGAGCGCATCAAACGGAAGCCTGGTTCCAGCCGCTCGATAGTGCTGCGTGACCGTAAAGTGCAGCAAAAGCTGAAGAGGAAGATCGAGGGAAATGTGGTGCCATCGTTCCGTACCTTGGGCCGAGAGGTTGGCCGAACCAGCCAAACGGTGAAGAAGTACCAGTGTTAGATAAACATTGTTATGCAGAAGCGTATGTCGAAGTTAGCCGTATCTGAACCGCAGGCAATTACCCAGAAGGAGCGGCTGAAGGTGCTGGTGAAAACAACTTTCCAGCTAAGCGCAGTGTCGTGGTCAAAATGGATGACGATATCTATTTGACGCTGGACAGCAACAACTGGCAGGGCACCGTATACATTACGTCCTCCATCAAAGGAGGTAAGCATTGACATCAAATAAGTACCCGAAGAAGGTCCTTCCGTAGCTGACGATCAGCGAGAAGGAAATTTCCTCGCCGCTTTTCTTTTATTCAAGGCTTGCACTGAATGGGGAGATAAACAGTACGTGGTGCCTGCCAGAAGTTGCCGCCTTCATCATGTGGTATCAGGTGAAGGAGGGTGTGGTAGTTTAGCATAATGGGACGTATCTGGCTTCGGCCCATTATGCTAAGAGATGATTGAAGGAGATGAATCGCTTGAGTAACGGTGTTCTGAAGACTGGCAACTTCACCAGCTTGGAAATTAAAAATGTGCTGTTGATATGCGTTGGCTGGGACCGATTTGAGCATAATGGGCGCCCTACTTATTTGTGACTTATTCAACTCAAGATGTCTAGATCACAGACATACAAACCAAAAAATGAAATCACTGGGTTCTTTGGCTGCACTTGAGCTCTCAACAAAGAAATGAATCGGAGTTAGCGTTTCGTATTCATTCCAATCTAACGACAAATACGTCAATGGCCAAGAGTTCACTACACTCTCAGCCTCTACAACCAAAGCCCCAAGTCCTTCCTCGCTTAGCTTTCGATCTATGAATGGAATAGGGTGAATACTTTGTAATACATATAGTTGCCCTGTGATTTGCTGAAAATGGACATCTGTTTAAGGTGCTTGTAAGGCCCTTGAAAATTTAAGGTCATTAAACATTGGAGATGCCCAGTTCGGCATAAATTCTTTAGTATTAACGAACGAACGAAGGTGGCACAGTAGTAAATCTAGGAATACGGGCAAAATATGACAGAATCCTGACACCAACCCTTCTGGAAGTTTAGGAGGAAATTGATCGGTTGAAAAACAACAATGCTGCTTGCGATGATCAACTCCCAAGCGAGCTATTAAAATACGGTGGTGAAGCACTGGCAAGGGCGCTGGGTAATTACCATGATTTGGGAGGAAGAGTGTTTACCGGAGGATTGGATGGAAGGTATCGTGTGTCCCATCTATAAAAAGGGTGACAAGCTGGATTGCTGCAACTATCGTGCAATCACGCTACTGAGCGCCGTCTATAAGTTGCTCTCCCAATATTTTATGCCGCCACCTGTCATCAATTGCAAAGGAGTTCGTTGGGCAATACCAAGCGGGAATCATGGGTGCCCGCGCTATTAATGACCTGATTTTTGCGACTCGGCAAGTGCTGCAGAAATGTCACGAATATAACGTGCCCACACATCATCTTTTCATCGATTTCACATCAGCTTACGACACAATCGATCGAGACCAGCTATGGCAGATCAAGCACGAATTTGGATTTCCAGAAAAACTGACGCAGTTGGTCGTCCGAGTATCAGAGACACTCTCGAGTCCCTTCGAATCTTGGAAATAGTTACGTCAAGGGTTTGCTATTTCACATTGCATTGTAGGGTGTGATTCAAAGAGCTGGGATAGACACGAATATCGTATTCAGGAAGTCTGTCCAATTTTTTGTCTTCGCCAACGACGTTGATATCGTAGCATGTAACTTGGAGACGATGGGGGGAAAGGAACATCAGACTTAAGGCTGAAGCTGGTAGGATTGGGCTTGTGATTAATGTGTTGAAAACAAAATAGATGAAGGGAAGAGGCTCACGAGAAGACAAAGTTAGCCTCCCACCACGAGTTCAGATCGACGGTGATGAAATTGGCGACCGCCGATAACGGCACTTGCAGAGATAAAGACACTAAGATCGAACAAAGTTCGCCGAATTACTCAGTTGACCATCTACAAGACATTGATTAGACCGGTAGCCCTCTACGGCCCCGAAACATGGACATTGCTTGTAGAGGACCAACGTGCTCTTGGAGTCTTTTAACGGAAGGTGTTGCATTCGATATACGATGGAGTGAAGATGGAAGACGGAACGTGGAGGAGGCAAATGAAACACGAAAGCATCAGTTGCTGGGAGAACCTCCCATCGTACACACCACTAAAATCGGTCGACTACGATGGGCTGGGCAGGTAGTAAGAATGTCGGACGACATGCAGCCCAGTTAAAATGATTCTCGAAAACGAACCGACGGGCACAAGAAAAAGAGGCGCGCCACGAGCAAGGTGGATCGATCAAGTAGAAGGCGAGCTGGCGATGTGCAGCCATGGACCGAATCTGATTTGATATGATTGAACGATTGTATCAAAACGAGTTTATAGTTTCTTTTTGGGTTCTGTTCGGGTGGAGAGTCAGCTTCGAGCATCGGCTGTGAACGGTTGTGTTGATGCTTTATTGCGCACTTTTTTGCTATAGGGCATACCACGTTATCTATTGTTTAAGTTATCTGTTGATTGTTGGCGCAAGTGTTCGAGTTAAAAAAATAAGAATAATAAAGCTGTATCAGTCATCCCTGTATACCTATCATTGTGGTGTCGAAGCTTTGTTATCGAGCATAGCGCACTGTCTCTCCGCACTTTCCGACTATCTATTGTTCAGTGGCGAAGGATGGTCACTCGAGTGAGTTCATAAAAAATACATAAAGCTACCTTCCGGTAAGATGTGGTGGTTCGCCGGGAGTGGTGGGCCGGTAGTGGGGATCATTTAATTATGATCCATACTATTGGTTTACTATACTCGTCGTACCCTCGTATTTTGGAACAAGCAAACCACTATCCCATTTTGTGAGAGGCTTCAACATCATCCTTATTGTTGATTAATCGGTCCAAATTGGCTCTCAAGCGTTAGTAGAAATTACCTTGTTTCCCAATGAAAACCACCATTACACTTTGTAAGTTACCCCAATTGCGTCCTTACTGTTGGTAAAATTCGGTTCAAATTGGAAATCGGTACTCATATTTACTTTTCGATAACCAAAACGAACCCTGCTGCCATCCAATCCTGTTATGTATATCCAACATCCCTCTGATTTCTCGTGGACGTGCAGAGGTGCTCTCATCTTCCAATAACGCGAGTATTACGTCAACACAATCCTTCCCCTTCCCGTATTGCCTTAATTTAGGATCATCAGTTTTTACACATTGAGGATGTATGTCAATCTCTAGCACAATCTGTTGGTTCTCTGTGTAATAACAGCTGATCTGGCAAGAACGGAATAGCACCCTTGGGTGGTGCTCATGCATTTTTTCACTTTCTGTTCGGGTTCAACCCCGAACAAAAATTCTGCAGTTTTAGTTTTGAAGACTTCAGGGTAAAACAATAAGTTGATACTACTGATTCCAAGACAACAAATGCACATACGGCGGCACTTTTGTGGAATATAAAGCATTGATTTAAAAATATTTGGTGTTTCCTATACCCAAATTTCGCCAACTACATTTTATTTTCTTATTTCTCATTTTCTTCCCTTGAAAATTCAAATCAGTTAGATATACAGCGACGACGAAGCAGTCGAAGCTGTGGTTAGTAGTTGTTGAAAAAGAAACTATTTTCAAGCTCCAAATAAACTCTTCCCAGAAAAACCTTACCCGTGCACACCAGAGTGCCTGCCAAGGATCCCTCTAAATATGTAGGTGAAAAGTTTTGAATGTTTTTGAAGAAAAGCTGCCCATTTTGATAAGGGTTACCGCCAAGCCTTTTGTTTGGATAAATCCGTTCCCTCTCGCTCCGTTTCAATGAGGCTCAGCGCGTTTGATATGCAGAAAATAGAAACATGATCCTTTGATTTCCCATCTTCCCCAATACTGTTGACCGTAGGTACCCCGGTAGCAAAGTTTTGACTGGGCTGTTATGCTAACCTCTTCAACTAGCTAAAGGTATGAGCCTGATAATGAAGATGTTTCAAATATGTCAGCAACTTATCACCCAACAGGTAAATGGAAACTGTTTTTCCTTAGTAATATCATTTTGTTGTTTCTAGAAGCCGGGGTTGTGGTTTAAACGATGATGGTAGAAAGGAATGGGGTAGTGAAGGCATTCGGTGGTTGATGAGAATCACAAAGGATTGAGTTTTTGGGATTTGTTTTGGTGTCCTGGATTAAGTTGATGAGGGACCGATGACTGTTATGGTAAAGACTTTACTCTTTTTGCTAAACTATGGGAACTTTTGTCTCGATGCATGGGGTGATGGATGGATGTATAGAGTATCTGTAAAAAGCATTTCATGCGACTCGTTTGGCTTTTTCTTTATGAATTATGTGAGAGTCGGTTTTATTCATGAGTGGCAAACCGTGTTGATATTTTCGATTGAGTGATCTTAAATGAGGTTTCAATACGCAAATAATTTGAGTCGTTTTGGTCCGAACCCGCTTAATATGCAAAGAAAATATCAAGAAATACAGGCGCCTAAAACTTCCAGTAGTTTAATTTCAAGCAAAAAATAAAAATAAAATTCAAACCCGATTTAATCCACCGATGGTGAGACTGAACCCTTCTTACACTACATCAGGATTACGAACTCAAATGTGGCCAATATGGTACTGGATACTTATTTTCATTAGAAATTACTGGAAGTTGCAGAAATATTTTGAACTTCATATATTCAGTTTATGAAAGGAACTATTAGACAAAGCTGAACGAATGGTGTCTCACATAGAATCCGTCAACTTGACTTGATGAATTCATTTTAATTCACTGCATATCTAAATGAATCAGTTTGACAGAAAATGCGCAGCTGCTGAATTTAGCAACATCAAACTTTGCTTTCCTTCAACTCAAATGTCAAATCGGCGCAACTGACGTAATAAGTGTGTTGCAATATTTATCAAAAGTACTTAATCTGAAACCTTTAGCTGTGAATTGATTGCAATACGAATGAAATTTGCTGCGCTCAATTCCAGTGAGACACCTCTTGATTCTGACCGTATTGTGAATCGACGTGATGTAAATATTGGCAGCAATAGTTTTCAACGACCTGTTTATGTAAGTGCTAGAAAAGGGAAAATTACATAAATATTAGAAATTTCATATATTCGGTCCATAAAATAAAATATAAGACCATCCTAACCGTCAATTTTGATTATCGATATAGATTCAAGATGCCAAATAAGTAAATGTTTGTTGAAAATTGTGCAGTTATAGTAAATGGAGACTTTGTGTAATTTTCGAATATACTCGTTGAAGTTCAAAACCGGACCACTCGAGCTAATCGATCCTGCACTAATTCTTTAGAACCGCATAGTGTGGCTAGTCCGCTGTATGTGCTATACAACGCACCAAAAGCGGAACAATAGAATGCAAGCGGCATCGATTGGTTCTAGTGGTCTTGTCAACCCCCCCAAGCTACCCGTATCTTCAGTCTTCAGCTGGAGGTTATGGGCATTGCTCGATGCTAGTTGCCTGATCGGGCTTTTTGGATCGGACACGTAATTAAACGGAATTCAGCTAAGTACTTTTTACTTTTTATATTTAATATTTTAGAGTTTTAGCTCCCGTAGCGTTTGTTGTTCAGCGGGGGAAATTCCTTTAATCGTACATAATTTTTTTGCCCATTTGGTTCAATCTATAGGTATCGACAAACCATGAATATGTGAATATGTGAGTGTAAGTGTGTGTGTGTGCGTATGTGTGCATGTGTGTGAGAGAGAGTGTGTGATCGTTTCTGTGTATGTGTATGAGCGTATGACTCTGTGTCGGCGCGCCCTTCTTCTCTTTTCAGAAAGCGAGTAATGGCGCTATAACCATAACCCTTAAAAGGCTAGGACAAGAGTTAGTGCTCATGTCCCAACTGACAGTAAAGCTCTTACGCAAGAAAAGGTGCTACACCCTTGGATTTGGAGCTTGGATACAAGTAGGAAACGCCTGTGTGGACAACAAAGGAGTGCATTAACTTTCTTAGCTTCGTCACTCCCAACGACCAATATACATATAAATAAACATTTGCTTTCTCGCCAAGGAAAGCCTCCCGCATAATCCCATCCAACTTCCAACTCCAGATGTCTATGAAGGTGGTATGAGTTCTCAGCATCTTCTTAAGTAGACATCTAATCAACACTTCCCTCCCATCCCTTGCTGATCCTAAGAAACCTGGCCAGGTGTTGTGCAAAGAGATTGATGGACGAAGAGCCTGTCACACCCAAGGCAGCTCTTCTGGCGCTTCCATCGTCTCTACAACAGCCAACTCAGGATTGTGTATGGTCGGAAAATGCTATGCTATGCTTATGCTATGAGGTACTTCATGTAAAAGATTTACATTTACGCTGGGAGGAAGCGGCTTGTCAAAATTCATATATGTATTTACTATCTTGTTACCTCTCTCTCCCTCACGAGAGGGAGTTATAAATTGCTGCAAATTGCGTTACGTAATATGAGAACGAATGCTTGACACCTCGGATGAATTGTCACTGTATTCGTATCAATCTGACCGAGTAGCTGCTTGCTTCTGGAAAAATTAAAATCTGCTCTTCACAAAGAACTTTAAATTACTGGTTTGGCAAACAAACTCCCGCTTTTGCCTCCCATACGTTATTTCGCTTTCGGAAATATTCATACGGCTAACAAACAAATATTCAAAAATAATGGACTTCATGTTTGAACGATGCCTTGATCAATCGCAATTAATGATTGACCGCTCCTCTTAGGAAACGCTTATCGACTCCCTCATCCCCTATGAAACACGTTTTATATGAAGCAATTCAAAATTTTGTACACTTAATACCTCCCCCTCCCTTCAGTGCGTGATGTAATTTATGTACAACACACTTTTATGTTTCCACTGGTTCCGTGTTCATTGCCCGCGTAAAATGTAACAAACTTTACATTAACATTTTTTATCGCACACAATATCGCAAGTCATATCCGCATTTCGACCTTTTTAGAACATTCGCTTGATTTTCTTTTCGGTTTGACACGTTTGACAGTACCACCGGACCAAATTTTTGAGTTTCAGTGACAATGCACTAGAAGTGTCAAGTTGTTCCCGGGTTGGGTCTTGTCCAAGTTTGAACTGCAAAGAGTATATTTTCATCTCACAATTTATGTGCACTGACTCAGTTATTGTTTTGGTCATATCTTCAAGGCCTCCATTTTTTAATCGCGTCGGTTTGTGCGCTCCCATAAGCCGCCATGTAATCTCATCGCGGCGATTTTTTCGCCGTGATTTCGCTGCAGCGGTGGCAAAAAAAAACGCTGCAGTTTGGGGAAGCCTTCATGAGGAATTATCCAATCACAGGTTTTTCAAGGAGAATATAGCTTTGATTTGACATGCAAAACTAGAATCGGTACATAAACGGCACAGTATATAATCAGAGACTGAACTGTTTTGTTACTATTATAATACACCGTAAAATACTGTTTTGTTCATATCTCCGTAACGAAATGACCGAATGAAAAAAAATATAAAATAATAGCGTTCAATTGGAATGTTGTAGCTTTCATTTGCCACCAACAGATCTAAAAAAGATCCCATCATTTTATGCCAAATCTAGCATTAGATTGACGCAGAAAATTAAAAAAATGTCTGTCAAACTCTGTAGCACAGCGGGTGGCTCATCCCACCAATGAGAAGGAAATTTCATACCTTTGAATTTTGCTGATACCGGTCTATTGTGTGCTTTAAGAACGCTGCCCATGATTTGGTTCGAAAGGCAGTTTTTTTCTTTCACCAGTGAAAGCCCTTTGGAAAATTTCAAATATAAATGATAACAATTTCTTTTTTTCGATTGTGATTTTTTGATCACTCATTTTACTATCATTTTGTTGAAAGAAACAGAAAAATGTTTATTTTGATAAAAAAAAAAAAACTTATTAATATTTTCGAAGACGTTGTGAAATTGCATTCACTTATTTTGCATCCTGTTTAAAATTTGAAATCAAATCCTTACACTGGTAACTGATTTTAAATCAGAAAAGATTTAAAATTTTGCATTTAACTTACCGAGGTAATTTTCTTTTCGTCCAACAACGCATAGTAACCAAATTTGTCTGTACTGATAATTTCATTTCATGATGAAAACATCTGAGAACAAAATGACAACTGAGATAACAAAATAACATACTGTTTTACCCCGCCAGACTTAGGATTCTTTTTTGATAAAAGGACCAAGATTCTCCTTTCTCTTTTCTCAATTTATATCTGATTCCGACATTTCCCAGTTGGTTTCGGATTCAACCACTCCAGTAGAAAAGATGACAAACGAAATTTAGACACTCTAAACGCAAATTCCTGGTGACATGAAATGTGATTTATTCTAATGGATCATTATCTTCTAAGTTATATTTTGGAACGGATATCTCGATAGATGAATTAGATATATTTTTGGGATTTTATCTCTTACGTGGTAAATTTTCTTCTGCTTCTTTTTGTTTTCTACTGCTCAGGGTGAGTCTAGGGACACTGCATTACATTTAAAAGTATGATGATCAACCAGAGACAACATGCTTTCTGGTGGCTGGTGTGACACTCAACTGAGCCTATTGATGGTGGTAGCAGCCAATAGAATGCTAAAGAAGGTTGGCTATATTTGAATTGACAAACTTTGCAATTCAAGAAAAACAGCTCCAATTTTTTTCTGTTACATTCTTTACAGGTGTAAGATTACGCATTGTTTGTAAATTTTGAATAAAAATGAGGGGCGAAATTCATTGCCCTCAGGTGCGTTCTAAAAAGTATTGGCAAACCCCAATGACCTTTTGAAACCTATCCAATAATTTAATCTCTTTATGCCTTATTGTTGCTTTTTTTTATGTAGGACTACGTCTTTGTTTTCTATACTGGGGTACAATTAATAAAAACCAATTGCGACCGTCACGAAAACCGGTCAGGATTTGAGCGTTAATATCTCAGTAGTTTCTCCAAATATTTTCAAAATTGCCCCAATCGATCGGAAATTTTTCTACGCGTAGATTCCAATATTGAGAACTATTGATTTTTCAACATTAAACAATTGAAAATAATGCAAATATAAGGTGATGTTTTATAATATTGTTTTGCAGAGTAAATTTACTAAAGGCCAAGTATTTTCCTATCACAGACTTTAAATCTAAGAGAAGGAGATCTCATATGCAGCAGTGAACGGCATGAAAAGGGTACACCTTCGCAAAATGATTAAACATTTTAATTTCAATGAATTAAACGATCAGCATGCGTTATTACCACAACCTTCCACTATTCCAACCATCATTACAATAAGCAATGATCCGATGCCATCCAAAAATGTTTCTGTGCCACCTACTGCTCCTAATATTTCTTCTCGAAACTAGCCGAAAATATTTCCAAGCTATCCAATCCACCTTTCGGTTGCCCCCAGGTGTCGGGGAACTTTCTATCAAAGCAGATTTCTCCTGAATAAAGATGGCGATCGATGAAGCAGCTTCTCTGAAATAATTGTCTATTCAAAACAAGCGAAATGACAGCTGCAGTTTTGCGTGATCTGAGTTCACGAATATAGGAATATAATTACACATGTGAGGTAATGGTATCACTAATTCGTGGTTATATTTTGTTTCTTCTAGAGCGTTACGAGACTGCTGGTGGCGCTAAATAAGCACAAACTAAGTTATTTTGAATGATTTCATGAAAATTAGTTTTACTAAATCACGTTAGCAAGAACTAAGTCATGAATCAAAAAGGAATAGCAGTTCAGCGTATCGAGAGTTTTTGTTATTGAATACGAGAACTGTTTTGTTTCGCATTGTCATAAATCGGAACATCCTGTTGACCTTCGCTTGTTTTCGCTTCGTTTCAAGCACTGCAATCCAAGCTGGATCTCCGTACCATAGTATCGACAAAGATGCATTAGCCAGAAGACGTCTGATACTACTGATTAGTCCAGAGTGATTTGGTATTTGGTTTGCTGACTTCATCTTTTTGTTCTGTATAAATTCCTAGTTTCATTATTTTGTGATCGCTCTGACTAACACTGACTCATCAAATCTCATTGAAATAATTATCATTTTATGGATTGCTAGAAGATTTTTCATGTATTCCCCATTTTTGGTTGTACTTACATGCCCTTTGAATTTACTTATTATTTACTCTTTATTTCCTCTTCGGCTGAATCTACTTTCCCAATCTGAGGGTTGAAATCTCCTAGGATGATAGCTCTATTTTTCCTAGGGTGCCCATTAACTAATGATCCTTCCTTTGCGAAAAATGAACGTACATTTCTGTTTGGTGCATGGTCATTTATTATTAGCAAGTCTTCCGAATGATCTTAATGTTTTTATCTACATCCCTCGCGTCTCTAATCTTACTTTTTCCCTCTTTTTTGAAAGTATAGCTAACCCTCGCATATTATTATCGGTTCTCCTGTCCGACATCATCCAGTTATAGTGCGGTGTGTTAATCAAACACCCCTGAACGTTTGCTTCTCGAAGAACTGCTACATCTATATCTGCATAGTTAAGTGCTGCATCTATTTTTTACTTTTTTTTTTGACAACAACCTCTAACGTTAAATGATCCTATTTTTATTTCTTCCTTAGGACTCCTGGAATTATTTTCATTGTTCACTTTTTTTTTTATTCATATTCTGTGACGATTTGATGTTTTGTCCTGTGTTTTTTTTATTCTTTGGTTTAATCATCTCTACGCTATCAATCTGCATTGAAACAAATTTATTCTTCCTAGTAATTCGATTTCTGACGTGTGTTTGGGGTTGTACCTATTCTCACATTTTCCCTCTCAATAAATTTGTACCTCTTTTTCAAAAAATCTGCAATAAACTGCCACGTTTCTTCTTTTGGCCTTTTTATGTTTGCTCTTACTGTTTCATTTGAAAATGTGTTGATATCTTCCAATAATGCTTTCGGTAGTTCTTCAAATACTTCTAAGTTTGGAGAGATTCCACTCAATTGATGGCTCACTGCCCATAAATAGCTTCCTTCACCTACAATAATTTCTCTTACTTTTATTTTATGGTTTTCGGCGTTATCTACCCATCTAACAACAGAGTAATCTTTGGTTTCTCAATATCTACATCATGATCCTTTTTGTTCTGTATCGCTTTGTTCGTATATTCACGACTTGTTGTTACGTCAATTTTCTCTGCTTGGCAATTTAATTGCTTATTTATTTGACTCCCTTTTACATGCTTATAATTTTCTCGATCTAATCCCTTTTTCTACACAATCACAATGATTGATCCCATTATAATGAATCTCAATTGTCCTGCCTGATTCATTTCCATATAATTGTTTTAACGGGTGATAGTGAGGATTGTATACCCGGATGTTCCTTTACTCCCAAGAACTCCTTCATTTCCATAAGCGAATCTCCTCAAGCCCATGTTCCGTCCTTTTCCAGGTTTTCTAAGTGCCGTTTGATTAGCTGTCGATCATTTAGGTTGGCAAGAACAAATGACATTCCAGATCAATGGAAACAGTCAATTCCGATACCAATCCCAAAATGTAAAGGAGCAAAAGAAACAAATGATTTTAGAAGGATTAGTATATGTAATCTATATATGATGTATGATATGTAATACCACCCATTGTAGAGCGGAAACTAAGTCCGACAGCAATGGGCTCTCCTCTCTGTTAGACTTGATCAAGCTTTAATAACCACTGATTATCCTAATCATGTATGAAGGCCCAAAAAGGGGTTGGGTGGATCGATATGCAACATCACTTATACGTTTCCACAGGGATAGAAAGAATCTCCTTCCAACAACAAGACTGAACAATTGGTCAAAAGAGCGATCTATCTAACATGAGCATACCCCAATGGGCGGGAAGAAGAGCACGCCCTCTATTCACAAACTGATAGCAATGGGGAGTTGGCATTCCCACTCTCCCCATCCAGAGTGCTTCAATCGGGTGCCTCCCATTCCCATGAAATATTTCTATAATAGTGTATATATTTATGTAAATGAAAAATACTACAAGCATTCGCATCTGTCACATATGTTCTTCTTTCGGTTGATCCTGTAATGCAAGAAATGTTTTAAAGTGTTAAAGTGTAGAGTTCTGTGGTTCCGCCGTTAAGCACGTTTTCGTTCGTTTTCAGCAATAGCAGCAATTCACCAAAATCTTGATTGATGTATCCTTAAAAATATTGTTAAATCAATTAAAATTTTACAGAAATAACATTTATTCATTTTAATTCATTGTTGCCATGGTTGCTATTTGCTGCTTGATGCTGATTTTATAACTATAATGATATTGTGAGTTACGATAAGGTATTGACAAAGATTGAACTGTAAAATCAGACACTATCCAAATTTCACACAGCGCTGCATGAATCAGATCCGCTCAGATTTGGTTAAATGTTCATTTGCTGACCGAAAATGAAAAATACATTCAGTAATAAGTGCAAAACCCTACCACAGATTTCGTTGCAGCTTCTTGTTTTCAAGGCCTATATACTTCTAAATCATAAGGGGAGAAGACAGGATGAAAATGAAAATTGGACAGCCAGCGTCGGTGGTGTAGTGGTCAGCGTGACTGCTACTTTGGCACCCCAGTGGGTCTGGGTTCAATCCCAGTCGACGTCGGTAGTTTTTCTGAAGGCGAAAAAATCTGGTCACGTCTTCCTTCGGAAGGGAAGTAAAGCCGTTGGTCCCGGCTCATATTCATGAGTCGTTAGGTAGGGTCCAGGTGGTGGAGTCGTCTTCCTGGCGTCGGTGATTGTCACCATGTGAGGAAATAGGCCGACGTAAAAAATAGAAAAAAAAAAGAAAATTGGACATTTATATATATTACCTATTAGGTATAAATTATGAAATTATTTTTATGTTTATATATAAATCATGAAAACTCAAGTAAGGGAACGTCCATTAATTATGTCACGCAAATAGTGGCTTTTTATACCGCCCCCCCCCCATTATCACGTTTTTTGTATGGACCTTCAACATTTTTTGTATGTATTGTCACGTTTTACCAAACCCCTCCCCCCTTACTGCGTGACATAATAAATGGACCTTCTCTTATGTTAAAAATGGTAATGATGATGATAAAGATGACTGGTAATGGTAATGGTAATGAATAAAAATGTCATATGAGATAAATCATATATATATATATAGTGAAGGGATATTATAATATGAACTGAAAATTACATGTGTGTGGACTGCTGTTTTGTTGCAATTGTAGACAAACTTGTGCACCCATTATGAACCAGAAATTTTAGACAATGTATGACAGCCCTGAGAAAAAAATAATTCTAAATTTTCAATTATTTTACCATACCTGATGACCTGGAAGACCTGAAATACATCATGCAAAAGACAGTACATCCCAAATTTCGATAACCTGAAACCAATTTATGTGCAATAATATATTTTCATATCAGAACACCAAAAAAAGAAAAAAATGTATTTTGCCTCCATTTCCCGTAATGTCCTTCCATGTTATTAGCATGGATCTAAGGCAAGGATGATCCCAAAGCGCGCTTCAACTACGAAGCTAATGAGATTAGTAAAATTCTCAATGTGACCTCCAGGCACACGATCCTCTGTAGCAGGTGGAAAAACTACTTGATGTGATATTTCCACAATGGAACTGACTCTTAGCTTTGGGTCTTGACCAAGAATCCCTACTGAGCCCTTGCGGCACGACAAGCCGGCCAGTTCAGCGCAAAGGTTTTTAACGGGTGGTAGTGAGGATTGTAGTCCCGGATGTTACTTTACTCCCAAGAACTCCTTCATTTCCATAAGCGCATCTCCTCAAGCCCATGTTCCGTCCTTTTCTAGGTTTTCTAAGTGCCGTTTGATTATGTCGTCCAGCTGTCGATCATTTAGGTTGTCTAGAGGTTCAGTTGATGTCACGATGATCTCGGATAAAACTAAATCTCTCATCTCCGTTATATTATCCCTCAAATATTAGACGGTTTCTATCCGTAGCTTCATTGCTTCATGATAGAATTGCGTATCGAAGATTTTTCGACCGGATTACTGTTGTAATATCGCATAAAATAGACACTTACCATCGCCTGGTACATTGATTACCTTTATTTGGCAGTTTTTCATCTCCATTTGTTTGGCCGTTTCCATGTTTTTCACTTTATACTTTCTCTTTCACTGCACTGTAAGTCAGTATAAACTTTTAAAACTTACTATCTTTCTCAGTATTTGCCACAGCACCTTTCTTCAGCACTCTTTGCACGTTTCAATCTATAAACTTTGAGCTGCAATTTTCACCTTGACATTGTTTATTTTTCACTTACAGCTCTTTTACTAACCACTGCACTTGATAAACGATCGTGGTGTTATCATCTCGCCACGATTTTTAAAAGTGGCAAGAAAATCGACCGACGATGTTATAGTGTAATAATTTCCATTTCCTGCATTCTTAAACATTGTTTCAGTGACCACTAAAGATAAACTGTGAGATAAAAAGAAAAAAAAAATACCAACATGCAAGGCCCCTGGCATTGGACGCTCAACTAAAACAAATTCGCCTACGGTTCATTGATTGCAGTCTTAAGCAAGGCATTGATATACTAATGCTTCATATCAAATGGCAAAAATTTGGGATCAATCAAGTTCTCCTTAGATGGCTCTATCCGTATGTAACCCACTCTCAAAAAATAATCTTATTCAAAGGCAAGACATCGAGGTCATGAGGACATACAGATCCCCAGATACAGGACATATAGATGCTTTTGTTGTTCGAAAAAGATCCTTCATTTTAGTAAACGTAACATATTATCCACTAAATAAGACATCTGAAAAAAAAAGGAATAGCAGAATTTATGAAGTAAAGTAGCAACAGAAACTTCGCTGAAGTTTTAATGTTAAAGTAACATATGAAGATTTTTGCCTACGTTGATTTTAAAATCCCATAAACTATCTTACACTGTATCCAGAGTTTGGATCACAAATAACAAACATATAATTGTTGTGTTCAAAATTGATAACAATTCTAAATAAATGACAGAGTCTAATGTGTATGTTTCACTGTATTCAAATATGTCAAACATTTTCGTTGTTTATTTGTAAGAATAAACAGCTTAAGGGGAAAGTTGCAAGATGAAGGTTTAATGGGTTTTGTAAACAATATTGACGAGCGGTCTGGCATATTCGGGTTTAGCTTGTTCCACATTATTCTCGCAAAAAAGCGACGCCTTTTCTCCGATAGGCTCCCAACAATGACCCGTTCATCGCTGCTTTTTCCATGGCGAAGGAAGCAAGCAACCTTGTGCAATTTCATGCTACCGTGGAGAGAAATGAGTCCATTCAGTAAAGAGGTGTTTAATGTGATCTTTCATGGAGGAGTGGTTGAAAGCTGACGAAATAGGTCATGGGTTGGCTTGTTGGTTTTATATCCAGAGGACGGCATCCTTTATAATTGGAAAAGGACCGTAAGGGTTACAAAGGAGCAGTAGGTAATTAAAAGCGTTTAGCAATTATTGAGATTAGACCCTGCAGACGAGTTCCCTTTTGTGCTTAATATGCTAGGGCTCGATATTTTCATTGAGTGGTTGCAAAAAGGGGAGGTTTATTAACATCTAATTATCGGGAAATAACGGAAAAGTGAAGGGAGATTGAGTGGAAGTGTATCCAATCTGATGGGCATTAGACATGGGAAATTTGTTTGAAATTGTTTATTTAATTTGTTCCGCACATCGATTCAGTAATTATCGCATACTTTTCCTATTCGTCTTCACAGATATGTTTGGTGATGTACCTGTTATATCGGTTATTGGGAGTCAGCACCATTATAGGATCGCTTGTTTGTATCATCACCATGACACCTCTTCAATTTGTCATTGGAAAACTGATGTCAACCAACTCGAAGAATGCTGCGGTACGTAATGGTCTCATTATAACACAAAATAATTTCAGTTCTACAGCTAGAATATGCAATCTAGAATACGGAACAAAATAGAACAATAAAATAGAGTAGGTACCATTCCATCAACAGATGATTTTCAAGGAATGTCACACATTTGTGTTATAAAATAATGCTATTTGTGCTTCGGCAGAGGGCTATTAGTTATGTGTGACATTCCTTGCAAATCATCTTTTGATGAAGTGGTACCTACTCAAGTTATTTTAATTTACTATTTTGCGCATTCTAGCGGTGGTATACATTAATCAATTTCATTTACATTTCAATTGACCCATATTGCACTGTTTCAGGAATGCACTGACGAACGGCTTCGACGAATCAATGAAGTGTTGCTGGGAATAAAATTAATTAAACTCAGTGCCTGGGAAGGGGTTTTCCGAGAAAAGATTGCACATGCTCGGCACAAGGAGCTCAAGCATCTGGATCGGGACTCGTGCTATTGGACAATGATGAGTGAGTAGATATTTATTTTCTTTCATCAATGCTGGCATACGATGGGTATTTCTTTGGAGACGGTGTTAGCAAGTGTAGAGTTTAAGAAGAATCAAAATAAAACTCGAACACAGATTCAAGAACCAGATGCCAATTTTGACTCTAGCATATTGATCCATAATAACTCGTTAGTTCTTCTACGATGCCTTTGGTCTATCATTTTCTTCAGTGTTTTTTGCAATTATTTCTTCATTGGTAGGAAATTGTACTCAGAGTGATGTAGAAGGAGATGTTTCGCTCATTGCTATGAGGCACCAAGAGTAGACAGTCATGTTTGCTAGAATGAAAGATATGAAGAGAAAGTGTTGTAATAAACTCTTAGTAATTATCAGTCGTTGTGTACAAAAACAAACCCAAAAAGGAGAGAGTTTCGCATGCGAGGGTTAGCGCATCAAAACAGAGTGTGTACAAACTACCGCTAGAAACTATCACAAGCGATCAGTGGTACATGAGCGAGATCCAACGAAGTTATTATTGCCAGTTGAGGTGGTAGATATATCTGTGCCTCAACCTACCCCGCAGTGGGATGTTTGGCAATGATAACGTCCTTGGTTCGAGTACTACTTTACCCATGCCCTTTCGCTCAATTTTCAATACTTCTATTCCATTTCCGACCTACCGTACACTAACGGAACTTACAATACTTTCTCTTCATATCTTTCATTCTAGCAAACATGGCTGTCTACTCTTGGTGCCTTATGGCGATGAGCGAAACAACTCCTTCTACATCATAATCGTTACTCCACGTTCGGAGAATACAAATATAACAATTAGAGTAGATACTCAGATTTTTTTTGCAATTATTTCTTCATTGGTAGGAAATTAAACTTGCACAGCTTTTTCGGCAACACATGCAAATCACATCGGATATCCTAAAACTAGTGTTATGTGCAACCGATCACTCACGATCGGCTCTAGGTTAATGGAGATAACAATATCAATAGACGGTGAAGAACCACTGAAAGTCACTCCAAAAAAAGAAAACGAAATATCAATGGTTGAAACGGTGAGGCGGGATTTTGAAGCATGATTTAGATAAAAAACGTTTTATTCCTAAATCTACTAATCAATATTTTGTTAATGAATAACGACGAACATTTCATAAGAATTAAAACTAAAACTTCTGTAGGGTCTACTCTACAGTTGGAAATTTTGGACAAAATGGTGACCATATAAATAGGTAAAGGTTGTACGGAATCAAATTGCACCACTTTTAAATGGCTGTAACTTTATACCCGTTGGGTATTTTCTATTGATATTTTGGATGGAATTAGTTCAATGTGTATTTGTTTACGTTGTGTAAGTTTCACTAGCAGATGTGCAATCGTTGCGAAGATGGAGTCGGACGAACAGCAGCGGCGCAAAGAAATTTTGCGCACGTGTGTGTGTGTATATACAATCCAACGGAATCGATTGTATTCACTACATCTTACACAAAACACGTGGAGATCTTATGATTTCACTGTTCAATTAGGTTGAATTACGAACATATTTTTGATTTTATTTTTCGCGAAAAGGATGCAGCAAAAACAAAACACGTCAGTTTCCAAGCACGGCTTGCTGCGATCTTTCATTTCATAAAACGGGTTAGACTTATTTCAAAATCTCATATTTAAGATACTCACTTTCAAATATGGCAGCCACCTTTGGGGTAATGTAGGCGTTCGATCCCCATATGACCAGTTTATCCACAAGCGTAGGTTTCCGTCCGGCCATAATCAAACCCGTGATTCCGCCGTCGCTCCACCCGACGACGGAAAAAGATCGAAAGCCAATCTTTTCCATCAAGCTGACAGCTGTTTCGGCGTCCTTCTCGTAGAAATCTACTCCGAATTCCTTCTCTGGCGGACGCGACTTACCATAACCGGGCGGATCCCAGGCGATTATCTTATGATTAGGCAGCAATGCTGGTAACTGTTCGATCTGGGGCTTGAAATCCGTCCAGGCAGTACCGAGCGCTCCGGGTAATAGGATTACGCCCTTCTCGCCGGAACCAGCCTCAACAAAATTGATCGTGCGACCGGCTATTTTCAGTTGCTTCTCCATCGGTGACGTACGCGTATTCAGTGAACGGCAAATCGAGAATTGAGCACATCTGACTACCGGTTTTAGGAATCGCATCTTATTTGCTACAACTTCCTCCGACTCTTAAAGGCTGTTTGGCGAGATACCAGCCAAATTGTTTTGCTCATCTACGCGCTGCAGCTAGAGTTATGTAATCAAAGAAATTTTGCGCACGTACCTCGAACATCCGGATCTTTCTCATCGTGCAATCAGCAGGAAGCTGGGAATGGTACATTCTACGGTGTCTCGTGTTTTAAATCGGTACCACGAACGTTTGACCATCGATCGGAAAGAAAAAAGTGGCAACAATGGATCTCCGTATAGTGTTAAGGATCACAAGCTTTCAAGACGAATCCCAGCAGTTCAGTTCGAGATGTGGCGAAGAAACTGAACAAAAACTTTCGTGCTAGATGCGAAAAAACGTGAAAGACTACACACGTACAAAGTCCAAAAGGCGCCTAATCGCGATGAACGGCAGAATACGGTAGGTAAACACGTGCTCTACACCCAGATGTTGACGAAACCACATTGCCTCGTTATGGATGATGAGACGTATGTAAAAGCAGACTTCCGGCAGCTTCCGGGGCTCCAGTGTTTCACTGCTCATCATAAATTCGATGTCCCTGAGGACGTTAGAAAGAAGAAGATGTCAAAGTTTGTCAAAAAATATATGATTTGCCAAGCAATTTGCACGTGTGGAAAGCGGCGCACCCCATTCGTGACAACTGGAACGGTCAATGGGCAGGTGCACCTAAAGGAATGCCTCCAAAAGCGTCTGCTTCCTCTTCTGAGGTCACACGATGGTCCTACGATTTTTTGGCTGGATTGAGGCTCGTGCCATTACTCGAAAGAGGTTTTGGAGTGGTACAAGGCCAAGGAAGTCGATTTTGTGCCGAAAAATCTCAACCCCCCTGAACGCACAGGAACTGCGGTCAATTGAAAAATACTGGGCCATAATGAAGCAAGCACTTCGGAAGCATCCTAGGGAAGTGAAATTGGAGGAAGATATGAAGAAAAAATAGTTTGTCCCGCAAAAAAAAGTTGGTCCAAATGTTGTACAGGACCTTATGAGTAGTGTAAAGAAGAAGGTTCGTGCATTTGGATATGGAATTGAAAATGAATAAAACAAAAATGGGAAAATATTCATAACATGTTTGGTTGAACGGACGAATTTTGCCTAGTATTTGTGTGTGTCGCAATTTGATTCCGTACACCCTTTACTTCCTGAAGCAACCAGGTTGATTCTTCTCGCTTCTCGTTAGTGTTATGCGATAGGTATCATTCTGACGATATGGTTGTGTACGCGCTCACGATTCGCATAACCATGATCCGTAACGTTCTGTTCGGCTGCGCTTGGATCCGTTTCGTTTCCATTGCCATATCCCAGGCTGCCCCTCCGAACCTCAGTATCGTTCCATACACTAGCAAGAAAACGTCCAGCGGTGTTTGGCATAATTCTACAGGGTCCGGCAATGCAGCAGTTCAACATTACTTCAACAGTCATTATTACGTTGCACACGAAACAGTATTGGTCACTTTGTTTACATTGTGCCTAGGCTGTCAGTGGATGTATGTGTTACTTTTGTAATCGAGTGGTATTCGGAAAAATGGATCTCGAACAGAAACGTAGTGCTTTGGTTGCGTTGTTCCAAGCATGAAAACGGCAGAAGGACATAGTTCGTGAGCTGTTCGATTTACGTATGGGCAGAAGTTTTGTACACCGTACAGTCAAAAGATACCTGGAGACCGGAAGTACCAAAAAACGATATGGTGAGGGACATCGAGTGGACCGTGGTGATAGCTATTTCCATGGTGAAGATCGTCAAGAGGCGCCTTAAGAGGAATCGGCGCCGAGAAATCGCAACAGGACTCGGCGCCGGCTCACAAAGCGAAGACACCCAACTCTGGATTGCGGATTTCCAGGGTACAATTGGAGCTTGGAGTGGCCGGCAAGTTTGCCGAATCTGGACGCTATGGACTTCGCTTTCTGGAATATGCTGCAGGCTGAAGTCTGATCTAAAAACATGAAAGTCTGGAAGTCCTGAAGCCACATCTGACGGTAGCCTGGGATAAAATTCCACAAGAGCACGCCTTATACGATGTGTTCCTCGATCGTTAGCGGCGAGTGGCGAACAAGCTGAATTTGACCAGTGAATTTTCGAAAAGTGATTTGATTTCATGTGAAGTTGAATGATTTTGAAATATTTTTTTTGTTTTGATCAATTTATCTGTTTGTTTCAATGTAACACTTCAATTGCTGGACCCTGTAGATAGCACATTGGTAACCGTCTTCCCACAAGCATAGTCGACATAACCGTTGGAGTTCAGTCGGCAGTCGATCATCTTTTCCAGGTATTTCAGCACGTTCTCAAACGTTATGCTCCCCGACGGTGATTCCAAGGTATTGTATTGCCTTACAGTTACTGATTAACTTCATTTCGGTTTTGTTTGTTGCGTCCAGATATTGTCAGATAAGTCGATAGCTTCTGTCGTCAACATTTCCACTTCTTCTTGCGTCTTTTCTGTTAAAAATAATTAAGATAAAGTCATCAGCAATATCCACAATCTCGAGATCTTTTGGTAGTTTCACTGTCATCATGCCGTTGTACATTCTGTTCCGGAGCGCTGCACCATGGATCGAGCCTTGTGGAACTTCAACCAAAATCATAATCAGTCTTATGCCTGTCTCGTAGAACAGAGTCCTTGGGCCTGCATCTGCTGCGATGTCCTGCTGAGTTCCAATCCAGCACCTGTTTGCAGATTTCGTTTTCACTCCTGCGTAGTGAGTGGCCAATCCATCTTCACTTTCGTTCTCGAATTTCTGTTGATATCGGTTTCTGTTGACATCAACGATGGAGCGCAGCATTCGAGATCCAGTTGTGAGGCCACCAAATACGAATAGCATCGGCTGATGAAGACCCTCAGCTTTGAGTGTTCCGTGCTGATACACATCAAGTAGCACAGATTTCACGTTTGAATTGAAAATTCAAATTTCGGTGCGTTGACTTATGTGGTTTGATCTCCATACATTTCGTAGATTCACAAAAACAGCCCTTGCCTTCTTGATTCGTTCGCTCATGTTGCTCTTGGTTGCACAGTCTGCCGCTTTCTTACTGCCAAGATATTGGAAACTATCGACTTTCTCCACTGTCTTCTCCGCTACCGAAATGTTGGAAGGGTTATTCGTGTTGACATTCAACGATTTAGTCCTGTTGACAGTGATGGTCAGACCCATCGCAGAGGAACTTTCGGCGTTTATTCTGCATATCAGAGCGTAGTTGCACTAGCAGAGCACCGTCATCAGCAAAATCAATGTCGTTGAAGTGCTCCATTGGCTGATAGGCTGCCAAAGCAGCCCACGGTTCAGTACATGATCAATAGCATCTCCCATGGTCTCGTTGACTGCGATGAGGAATAGTAGCGGTGATAGTATACATCCTTGCCTTACCGGCAACTACCCGTATAGGGTCGGACAAGGCTCGTTATGCAGGCACGTGAAAGCCTCGTACTGCGCCTTGATGAGGTTGAAGATTTTATCCGAGACTCCATTGCGTCTCAGGGTGATTGAGTCTGTCAAAATGCTGATTACACATTATTTGTTGGCACAGGCCTTAATGATTTAGCAGCACTTTTGGCCTTTTTTGGTGCTTTTACTGAACTACTAAGTGCAGGTAAATATTTTAGTCAATGCCAATTGTCAAACACAGATAATGTAGAATAGGTAATGCAATATTTGTGCGGATAGCACAAATATTGCATTACCGCTTGGAGCATCTTTGCTGATATGCGATCGACCAAGGAGCGTTATTGGATTTCGTCGATCTCCTACAGCCGTGATGTTGATGGTTGGTTGGATGTCGTAACTTGTATAAGTTGTTTGAAGTGCTCAAACCAACGTTTCAGCTGGTCAGTAGGGTCGGTTAGTAACTGCCCAGTGACGTATTTCACTGGCATCTTCTGGTTTACCCACACTCCACTCAGGGGCCGTGAAATATCGCAGAGAAAGCAGATATCACCAGTTGTTGCAGCTTTCTTCCCTTTGTTTGTTAAAGAGGCCACCGTCGCTCGCTTGTCGAGTCGACAGCAGCGTTTTACTTTCTTGTCTAGAGCCGAATACTCGTATTTTGCTGCTCTGGTTCTCGTCCGCTCTATTGAGGCTTTTGTTTCTCTTCGCTCCTCAATCCACCTCTAGGTTTCATCAGTGATCCACTCTTTTCGCTGTGTGCGTAGCTCACCCAGCTTTATTTCGAGTGTCTCGATAAAGGCTTCCCCAAACTGCAGCGTTTTATTTGCCGCTGCCGCAGCGAAATCGCGGCGAAAAAATCGCCGCAATGAGATTGCATGGCGGCTTAAGAGAGCGCCCAAACCGACGCGATGCGTTTTTTAATCGCGTCGGTTTGTGCGCTCCCATAAGCCGCCATGTAATCCCATCGCAGCGATTTTTTCGCCGCGATTTCGCAGCGGCAGCGGCAAAAAAAACGCTGCAGTTTGGAGAGGCCTAAAGGCACTCCACTGCTCTCCCACGTTGACACCTTCCGGAACATCCGCTGCTCGAGTCTCAAGTTCTTCAACGAACGATCTTTTCGCAGCTGAATCTTCTAGTCGGCATGTGCTAAGCCGTTGTTCGAGCCTCTCCTCCCTTCGCTGGATCTCGCCGATCAAAAGGTCAGATGCGATGTCAGCTCTGTGTATTCCGAACATGAAGAACGCTCCGTTTCCATTATCGACTTATGCAGATGTGTTCGATTTGATTTTCTGTATGTTACGTTAAAACATTTCATGTTCCAATTACTATCATTGGTTTTGTGCTGCAAGTCGTTGCCGTAAATTAGTTCGTAATCTTTCTCTGTTGGTTTATGAATTTTTTTTTCCAAGATTCGGAGACAGTAGGTGGTTAGCCTAAGGTCTCCTATCCCCGGGCTGCCATCCATGGTAAACTTTTACTTTTGTTTTAGCTTTGATGGTTTGAATTTTAATCACCTACCAAGATCTAAACATACATATTTTTTTCATTAAAAATTTCACCCGGTTAAACTCCGCTCGTGTGTCAGTGTGTGTTCAGTCACTTGTAAATTCTCTTGATTTCAATGCCGGCGAATGCAAGTAATGAGGCAAGAAGTCACAAAGGGTCGTGCAAAATAAGACGAATGATAAATATTGCCAATAAACCGTAACGACAACGAACGATGACGACGAAGTCATCCAGTTAAATCCTTTACCAATCATCACAATGTGTTGTACCCTGCCTTGGCACGGTTTCATCGTTTGCAGCTCGCAAACATGAGACCGATTCATATGGCGAACAATTTCAGAGCAAGATGCAAAGACTGTACTCGGGTACCCTATCAGGGTTTGTATGCGTGCAGCAATGAGGTCACGTAGTATCTTGGGGTGGAGACGGAATCGATGAGGAGGTAACCGTAATTACAGCGTTGCCCAGTGTAGGAGAATTGGGATGGCGATAATAGCATAAAAGGAAGCGCCTGATTAATGACAATCGATTTTTCGTGACTAAATCCAGAGGCTGATGAATGTTTGCACTAAGGATAATGTAATTGAATTGGAAGATTACCTGGCGAAACGATTGAATCGGATTATCAAGTATAAGATAAGAGAATAAGGAAAATTGGCGTTACATTATATGCTATTGAATCACCGTCTCCGAAGTTTCGACATGTTGATAGCTTTTTCTATTCTCCACATAAATATTGCATGTTTAATTAAAAAGTTACTCACGAAGTAAATCGATAAGTCCCCACATTCTCATATTTTTTTCTCTCTCTCCCCGAATTTGAATTCAGTGCTGCTTACGCATATATCCTCAGTGTTGATAACGTTCGTGACGGTGGCCGTTTTTATCTACTTGGAAGTACCCCGGGAGAACGGTGAGCCGCAGGATAGTAGGATCGAATTTACTGCTGCCCGTTTGTTTGCATCGTTGGCACTGTTTAATCAACTGACGGTGCCCCTGTTTATCTTCCCAATCACGATTCCGATTATCCTGTCGGCGGTGGTAAGCACTGCCCGACTGGAGGCGTTCCTTTGCAGGCCAGAAGTTCGAACGGTCGTGAATCGCCGTCGCTCGGTGGAGCAATTTCGTAGAACTAACAGGAGGATGCGGGGATCGAGCAAAAGTGGTGCATCGTTGGACACGTCTATGGTGAACCGAGATCAAGAGGATAAAGATGAAATATACCTTAACGGGGAAGAGAAGGTGGAAGAGGATGATACTCGATGGGAGCAGGAAGGTGCGATGCATTTTGAATGCTTCGATTTACCAGAATGCGGTAAGTGTGTTTGCCTAGAAATTAGGGAGGTGATATCTCTGCAAGTGAGCATGAAGTGAAATTACTTACAACAAATATTTAATGAAAATCTTATGATGAAATGCCCTTGTTTTCTCTGTTTATAAGGATGAAAATCGGACTGAACCCCTCTGGAACTCTTTACCAAGCGTGCTATTAACTAAAATCAACAAAAATCAACAAGGTGTTTTTTGCGTAGTATGACGTTATTTATCATTCATCCTTAGGTTATTAGTGACATTCAGGCTGCTTGATTTTTTGCACAAAATGTTCAATAACGATAAATCATGAAGCGTAAGTGCGTCAGTTTTGGCCATAGGTTCATATTTTTGCCACCCCTCAGAAAAATGTTTCAATATTAACCTTTGTACATTTTGGGAGAGAAATGCATGTATAACCCCATGATGAGGATTCAAAATAACAGTCTTAGCACATCTAAGGATCTCCAAACTTGAAAAAGTGTGAAATATAGTGAAAATATGCCCAATACAGGTACATATTTTCAGGACGATTCCTGTATAAGGTATTAATACTCAAAATGGAAGATTTGTGTACAGCTCACATTTTCTTACAAAATATGATCGCAGCATGCCGCACTTTTGAATTGACGTGTTTTTCGTTTGCTCCGTCTATTTCGCGAAAACAGTATTTGATACAAAATATTCAAATATTGATTCATTGATAGGAAGTGAACCGGAAGTAACTTGTGCGAAGACCGATTCCAGCGAACCTGGTTTTCCGTAGAGTGTGTTAACGTTTGTTTGGGTTATGTGGCACTACTCCACCAGGTTATCGTTCGAGAAACTGTGTTGGAACGGAATGGCATTGGAAGCCAAATCAATTGCGACGTCAGTGTTCCACCTGAGGAGACCTTTTTTTCAGAAGGCGATTTTTGATATCCTAGAAAAAATGCTCGCTTCGTCTTACGTTACATTTGAGCGGCTTTAATCTACAATTCGGGTGAGCTCATTCCATTATGTCATCCTGTTGATCAAACTCAATTTGTTGCGTCTTAAGAAACAGCTTGATTGTTCTTGTTTTGGTCAGGTTGTGTGCGCTGTTGGAGGCTGTAATCGCTCAATGATGTATTGTAATGCAGTAAAGTTCCGAAGCTATGTTTAGCTTAAAACGCTATGACGATACAGCAACTGCTCGCTAACTGGGTGTTTTTTAACTGGGCTGCTTTTTAACTGGGCTGCTTTTTAACTTAGCGCTCGCTAACTTGCCTGTTGCCCAGTTAAAAAGCAAATAAACTTCAAAAATCAGTATTTGACATTTTGTTGTCAAAATTAGCAAGGGTCATGTAAAAGGCATGTAAGGTTCGTGGAGGAGGGAAAAATTGTTAAATTCTACTAAATTGAGTCGTAATTTTATACAAACTGCGTAAAATATTTTGCACAATGGGTTGTACAATATCCTACATCGCAATAACGTATAAAGCATAAGAACATTACTTAATTTTTTTAATGCGCAATGAAATATGCTAACCGAAATCTGATCGAAAGACCCGTCGAAATTTATTTACATTTGAATTGTCAGCCCAGTAACCGAGCAGCATCCTTTAACTGGGCTGTACGCTTAACCCAGTTAGCGAACGGTTGCTGTAATATTTGACCATGTCCCTACTGCAAGAGGAAAAACATATTTTCAGACATTCTTCTCTTTGCAGAGAGCGAGTAATGGTGCTGTAACCATGTGCCATATGGAGTTATGCTATAGTTAAAGCTTAAATCTCAACCACTTGAAAAGAAATGGAGTATCACTTAATTTTCTGGACTAGATGCTTCCAACGATAATTTTAGATATTTTTTTCTGCAAACCAAACAGGGCATTCTGTTAAACTATTCTCTCTTATTATTCATTTCTTTTTCCCTTTGATATCTACTGAAGGCTACGTGAGTCCCCCTTGTCTTCTTAAGGTAGAAACCAAATCCGCCCTATCTCCAACGGTTGCATGGTCGTGAGCAGGTGAGCGATCGAGAAGTGTCCATGTGGAGATTATTGCGTGAAGAAACGTATCTGTAACTGGTTCCATTTCATGGTGCCAAGCGAATTATTCCCCATCGTAGCTTCATCTACTAGGTGTGCAAACTTCAATGCTAATGCTAACGCTTACTCACATTTTCTTACAAAATATTCATTTCGGTAGTTTTTAATAAATACTGAACACTGCGGAGTCTTTGGGTATCCTCCCAAATAAATTCCTTTAGTAAGAATTCCGGCAAAGGGTAAATGCACCCTTCTTTTTGGGGAAATGCTCCTTAAACTTTGGAAAAATGCTCCTTAGATGCGTTTGCCCGGTATAATGCAATCGGAGGTATTAACCTTCTGGTTAGCGCTTGCCGGGTGTTTTGACGGGTTTTAAGTTTCTGAATTCAAGAGTCGTCAAAACGAAATTAAGACCCGTCCAAACGAAATTAAGATTCTTCTAAATGAAATTAAGACTCCACAAAATGAAATTTAAACCCGTCAAAACTACCTAGAATATTGCGGAGCGAAGCTCCGCTATACAATCTTGAAGAAACTTAAGACCCGTTAAAACACCAGGCAAGCGCTAACCAGAAGGTTAATACCTCCGATTGCATTATACCGGGCAAACGCATATAAGGAGCATTTTTCCAAAGTTTAGGGAGCATTTCCCCAAAAAGAAGGGTGCATTTACCCTGCTGTCAAGAATTCCACGCCTAACTTCTTCTTGGAGCTCTTTAGTTTGTCCCATAAAATTAAATAAGCCCTCTGTTTTCCACCGAAGAAACTTGATATTTTCTGCAAAAGCAATTCACATGCAATTTTGTAAGTTTTTCACTGCGTTTTCTAGTTGCTGAAAATTTCTTGAAACTTTTATTTCTTTAATTTTTATTATTTCTTGAATTTTTATTTTTTTTGAAATTCTTTCAGCTGTGTTTTCTTTTCCACTAAAAGCGGGCAGAGAAATATTTTTTTCTCTCAGGTCCTTAATCCCAACCATTCTTTCTCTTTTTTTATCAGGTCAAGTATGCTACTCGAGTTTCATCCGCATTTATTCTCTGAATTAATATGCGCTAACATCTTATGGCCCTTGCAGTTGGCTTTAATACTTAAGTATAAATGCAACAATAAAATCATTGAAAACATTCTCCAAAGTTAATATAAACGGAATTTGGTGGAGCATAATATACGAAAGCCATGGACATTATATAATAAAAAACAACGAAAAAATTAATAAGAAATCATATGAATGATAATTTGTTTCAGTATCGTGCTCGATGAAGCTTTTTTAAAGTGTAAAATGTGAAACTACACCACAAAATAGATAAGAGGTTATTCATAAAACACGTAGACATTTCTGAGGGGAGGGGGGTCTGACCTCCACGCTCCATACAAAATTTCAAAAAAATGTATGGAGAAAAGTATACGTGGGGAGTGGTCTGAGATTTTCAAAAATGAGTCTACGTGGCTTATGAACAGGCTGTAATGTCCTTGATACAGATGATGTAGGATTAAAATGATTTTTTTTCTGTTCGATGTGCAACGGAATTACATTTTATGCTTAAATAAACTCCACGGGATTTTCAAACGAGATTTCTAGATTTTTTTTAGAGAAATGTTTGTTGTTACTACTGAATGTGGGAATGAAAACATTTATCATTAATTAAAATATATGGATATATTATGCCATTCAAAAGCTACCCGTGCACCTCAGAGTTCAAATTAATGGCCAATTGAGGGCTTATATGTTGCCTTGGGTGTCTCCTTAGTGATTACGGCATCCTTGGTATGGCTGACAGAGATTTGATGGGCAGCTCGTCGTTTGGGTATCCACATAGTGATGACGGAGTGTAGTGATTGTTGCAAAGCTGGAAGGTTTGAAGAACTTCAGGACGCAGTACCATTGGTGGCATCGGCCAGACATATACAGCTCTATCTTAACTAACAGAAGGCTGGTTTTTGCCATACCGAAGTCCAGAATCTTTGGCGTGGCTGACAAGAAACTGGTTAACAGCTTGTAGTTTCGGAACCCATATAGCGATGACGGAGTGTTGTGAGAGTTGCAGAGTTGGCAGAGCGCTGGTTTTCACCAGACTGAAGCTGACAGAAGGCTGCCTATGGCCAGACCAACGTCCAAAATCCTTGGCATGCTTGACAAGGAGCTGATGAACAGCTCGTCGTTTCGGAAACCAGCGATGACGGAGTGTTGTAAAGGTTGCGGAGTGTTGTAAAGGCTGGAGTTCACCAGACAAAATCTAGAAGCCTTGGTATGGCCTGGCATCTTTTGAGGAAGATACTTGGAGATTTGATCCTTCAGGTGTTTTCTCAGAATTTTCTTGAACATGTATGGACCAAGAACATTTTTACATCTCGGTGTAAGTTCGTTGTACAGTTTGATGCCAATATACACAAATTTTCTCATGCCATACTCGGTGTATGCCCTCGATAGCGCTACGTGTCCTTCCCGTCGTGATGCTCGATTCCGAATAGTTCTCGTAAGTAAGATGTTATGGTGCGTTGAATAATCTATTAGGATTCTTCGAACTAACGAAAGGATTTGCTATCTACAGAGCGCTCTAATCGGCATGATAAAGGCGTTAGCTTGTTTATAGAGTTCAACCGTAGGACTTAAGTGTGGCTTTCCAAATATAGTCTTCAAGCATCTATTCTTAACGACCTGCAGTTTTTTCAAATGAGAACTACTGGCCATACCCCAGATGGCTACTAGGTATTGCAGACGAGAGTGGAAGAGCGAGAAGTACAGTTTCAAGAGCCAGGCTCGTGGAAAAAAGGCTGATATCCTCCTCAAAACTCCACTTATTGAGCTAAGCAGAAATTATATTATATCATCAGAATACGTTTACTCCCGCTAATATTAAAATTTTGATAGATACACCAAAATTTGATGTTCTAAAAACTTTTTTTCCTGACATTTCTCTATCTCGATGTCTTCGTGAAAATTTGCGTAATAACTTAAAATTTTCACCTTAGCAAAATAAAAAAAATAACAGAGTAAGTTTTTGAGAAATTTAAATTTGAATGTTAATTTAAAAAAAAAATTCCGAATTTCTTTTTCAGTGTATATTTTTTTCACAACCTTCACACATAGGACCACAACTTGTTCTTTGACAGTTTTTTTGTACAACACAAGGGTTTCGAGCTACAAATTATTAATTGAAGTGCTATTCAAAATGCTTACGCCCTTTTTAAAATTGACGCTTGAGTCCAACAATTTTTTACATCAGTGGAAAAAACTTACTTTCGTGGGTAAAACGTGTGTACACGTTTTCAATTAAATCGGAGACACCCGATGTTGGTCGGTAGGTCATTTCGGCTGGAAACGCTCTGCTGTTTATTTAAAATAAGATCACTTTAGTATTGACAAAGTTAAAGCAATTAAAATATTGATATTTCTATGTCAATAACCGGTCACCTTCTCATACCTGTTGATAACTTGGAACATTCAGTTTGGCATACTGTTGACAAAGTCTTACAGCACTGTTTTCTCAATATTTTCCCATGCCCCTCCAAACGTACCATGTTGCACTGTTGATTCATGTTGACTTTTGCGAACTTCAAACGTCTCTCAATATGGGAAAAATGTAGGGTTTGGACCTTTGCCTTTTTGGCTCTTTTTAAGAACGACTTTTGACCAAACGTTCAAGTTGAGTTCCTGTTTTATCTGTCTCAACGATTTCTGAGAATTTAAAGCAGCTTTTTCTCGTCCGAAAAGCTTCGACATGTGAGGTTACTTTCGGTTTTTACCATATCCTGCTGGATTTTTAAATATGTTACTACCACTTGATGCGACTTGCCAATCCAACAAGCTATTTTTCGAATCCTGAATCTATTGTTTGTTTAAAATTAATAGTTAAAAAAAAAATCAAAACTCACGAAAACACTACTGGTGTTAACTAATCTGGACACCTCAAATATAAGTGATGACCGAATTAACATTTATCATCGAATCATCATTAACTCTAACATCTGACTGCTTACACCAATACAAGCAAAGTTCCATGGGGTGGCTCAAAAATATAAACGTTCGTTTCGTTTGCTCATGAACTTCCTGCATTTTTTTTTCATGCTTTTAGAAACCAAACCAGATGATAGCCAATTGGAAAGTGTGAACCCAGCCAACAACGTAGGTTCTGAATCATCCGAATGTGAAAGTGAGCTGGAAGAAGACGAGCAATTTAGGATACCAGGAATAGCTAATACTGCTACTGGTCTCACAGGTGCAGCTGCTAGTTCCAATTTGCCTTCTAGGGAAAGTAGCTTTCTAAAAAAAAGCGGAAAAAATAACACAGAGCTGGTGACCGACAACAATTCGGTAAAGAGCCACAGTACAAAACACCAAATGAAGCGGCTGCAAACGAAGAATCAAATGAATGCGAGTGCTGGATCGGAAGAAAGCCAGCCACGACTGAAATTGCAACACAGTCGGGAGAATGCTACCGAAGTGAGAGTCGGAATGGCATCTAGGCAGATAGGTTGTGAAAAAGACGACGACGATGATCATGATGCTGTTACCATCATAGCTGGTCGCTTCCAGTGGGGAAACAGTCAGCATGTAGGTTCTGAGAATTTTGAAACAGTCCTGAAGATTGATCGGCTCAGCATTCTTAAAGGTATGTATGTCACTTTTAAATGCTCATTTGGAGCAGCTTTCATCAAGTTTCTTACAACCATTTTCTGGTTTTGTTTCTATTTATATTCGTTTGTGGTCGTTGTGTGACTAACGACTATCACGTACGAACGACTGCATGAAAAACGGCCATCAAATATCGTCTTGTAAATCGTTCCTCACATTGGATCCCATCAGGAAAGCTCACCATTATCGTAGGCCGCAGTGGCAGTGGTAAATCATCATTACTGGCGGCTTTATTGAAGGAAATAAATCATCTGTCCGGTGAAGTGATTTGGAACAAGTGAGTATAGCAAGCAACCAACATTCGCCATGTAATATTTAGGAACCTATTCTCAGTTGGTATGTTGTGAATGTTGTTATAATGGTTCTTTTCTAGATTGCTGTGATATCAGACGGGTTCAAAAAAAGTAGTTGGTTCTGCGGGACAGAACATAAGCTTCCATGTGGGCTCACACTAGTATTTTATTCAAGAATTTAAGGTGTTTCTATTGTACATCAAGATCGGAATGTTTTTTTATAAATATTGTTTTTCTTTCCTCATAACATTCACATTATCAACACCTTTATTAAAAAACGATGTACTGTATGGATATCGGATTTGTTTGGAAGCTTTGAATAATGAAAGGAAATCTTTGAAACTGATGCAATTTGCTGTATTTTTTCTTAATTTTTAGGTATTAGTAAATCAGCTCTGCAAATTAAAGTTCTGTCCAGTTAGAACTCGGAATCATTTATTGTGTTGCAGCGGCACGGAAAGTGATCGCTGCAAGAATTCTTTTACAGCGGTTTGTTAACCTGGGCGCCCACTTTTTGTGGTATAAATTTCACGGTGCCTCAAGGTAAGCGTCGTAGTGGAACATATGACCGCAATCTGAACCTGCTGAAGGTGTTGAGAACCCCGCAAACCCCCCGAATAACAAAAAAAAAAAACCCCCAAAAAAAACCCCCCCCCCCCCCCCCCCCCCCAAAAATTTTTTTGGAGAGAAAATTTTTCTTCTCCCCCCCCCCCACCCCCCCAAAAAAAACAAAAAAAAAAATGCCCCCCCAAAACCCCCCAACCACGAAGGCCCCCCCCCCACCGACAAAACCCCCCCCAAAAAAATTTCCGCACACCCCCCCCCCCAAAATTCTACATGTCAACGGCACGAGGAGATGTTCCTGTGAAGTTTAAGTTTGCTTTTATGGACAAATAGCATAGCATAGCATTAACAGTTACACAATATCGTAGGCGGCGAAGATTTAATCTACTGTTAAGAGAACTATCACATCCGGATCCGTTGTCGTATGGCAAGAAACCTGGGGGATGATTTCGAACCCTTAGATACCAGACATGCTGACTCCAGTAGACTAAGTCAACCCTGGCCACGTCCTTGCAACTGTAGGGGAGTGGGAGGGAATGTTATTTCAACACATACTTAAGAGAGATGCAGAGAACTCTACGACCCCTCATATGCGTCACAGGCAATGGAGTGTTAATAGGGAAAGGGTTATCCCTGGGATACGCTCGACAAGCGTTACGGGTGATCAATAATGTTGAATAACGAACAGATATGACACGAAGTGCACCATCGTCGGGTTTCCTGAAAAATAATATTAATAGAAACAAAAACAACGACAATGAACATTGAGTATAAGCATTCCATATGCAACTGAAAAAAAAAAAATGAAGACTAAACTCCAGTTAAAAATAACGGGCGAAGTGATGGTTGAAGCTTCATGTGATCAGAAAACTACTTAATATGTAGCATTGAATGGGAAGTAATGGGAAACATATTAGAAATGCAGGGTAGGAGAGTAAAAATGACGATTGTACTTACAAAAAATATAAATAAATAATATACAAAAAAATACAATATAAAAATGATGAAAATGATAGTAGTGAACTCAGTAACCACACACAAAAAAACCCACACCACACGGGGGGGGGGGGGGGGAAAAAAATACACAAAAAAAAAAAAAAACACCCCAAAAAAAAAAAAAAAAAAAAAAAAAAAAAAAAAAAAATATGAATTGATTATACACACAAAATTTTTTTTTATGGACAAATTTGCCAAAAAACTGATGATTTTGCAAGGGATATGCAGCTGCGGAGCAAAGACCAAACCCAAGTAGCATTGCCAAAACCATCCAGCTTTATTAAGTTTTATTAAAGTTTTATGAAAGCCACAAGAAATCAATTCGGCTTTATTATAGCAGTAAGAGATGCCAATAGGTTTCAAATTTATAAGAACCTACACAGCTTCTTTACAACGATCTTAAAACCTTGACTTCTAAAATTCCTTTTACTCCTATCAAAGGTTTTATTTTGACTTTATTAACTCATAAAATGCTGTTTTGAAATGCCGTTTTAGGACTCATTCATATTATCTTATTATGGTCAGTTTTTAAAGCATTTTAAAACCATTTTGCCTCCAGTAAATGCATTAAACGGCTAACTGGCATTGAGGAAAGCTACCAAGCGACCAGATAATTTTATAGTAGCCATTGCTAAGATAAATTGGCTTTTTGGCAAAACTGTGATTTATTGCAATCGCCATATTGAAATATATGAAATAATTGAAATGTGGAAAAATAAATACACCAAATTTTAAATGTAATACAATTGAACTGTAGATCTGAGACAAACTTCGGTATTCGTTTAGATAACCTCATTGAATTCCATCAATTTTCAGGAGTTTCATGATTAATTTACGGAATATATTTTTTTCAATTTTGTTTTTGTTGTTGTAAACTCGCATAATTTCCAAGGCGCATTAATTTTCAGCTCTTATCGTGTCAATATTCACCATAAAATTAAATGCGCATATGATTTGGAGCATGATACGCTTTAAACAAAACTCAATTTGTTTTATATATTTTGCTATCAATTATAATTTCCCGCAACAGTAGAACTTTTTTCTTAGCCATTATTTACTGTTGAATGAATCAGAAGAGAAACAAAGCAAAACAACAAAAACCAACCACGATATCGCCGTGAAGTTTGACAGCTGTGGCCATTCAGCCCTATGCTGGTTTTGATGGCGGCCAATAGGTTTTATGATGGTTCTCAATTGGTCATAACATCTTTCACTAGAACATTTTCAAAATCTTTATGGTCTTAGAAAGGTTTCATTAATTTGTTTTCACAACCGTCTATAGAGTGGGCCACTTTGTACACATTTCGGCTTTAAAGATGCATAGAGGAGGTGTTGGTGGACAAAACAGTTTTGAATGTAGTGTCATCAACAAAGCCGGGAGGAGTGCTATACGGCTGGAATAGAACTGAAATTGTTACTTGGGAAGTGTTCGTGACGAATAAGACGATGGACTCGAAGCTGTACAAGGAAGAATGCCTCAAAAACCGCGTACTACCTTTCATCAAAGCTCATAAAGGTCCCGTGAAGTTTTGGCCAGATTTGGCGAGTTGCAACTACAGCCGGGAAGTCATCCAGTGGTACCGCGATAATAACGTAGATTTTATCGATAAAAACATAAATCCACCCAACTGCCCGCAGTTCCGACCCATCGAGAGATTTTGGGCAATGATGAAGCGCAAGCTTAAAAAAAGTTGAAAAACGGCTCGGGACGCGACTCAGATGACCAAAATGTGGAACAAATGTGCAAGGAAGTTGACTCCGGAGGTGTGCAGCGTTTGATGGGGGGAATAAAGAAGAAAGTGCGAATTTTGATTAGAAACGAAGAGAAATGTTTTGTATTGATATTTTTTCTTTGAAGTACAGTGAATTATCTTTGTTTTGATGTATTAAACTTATTTGTACGTCAATCCGTTACCGAGATACAGATGATTTTATTATTCCGGATTCTAAATGGACATAGCTTTACTATAAAATTGATAATTAAGGTATGCACACAACAAAAAACATGGTTTATTAGCCACATCTTTTTTATTGGTCAATGCATAGATGTCACAAATACCGCCAACACAATGTCATTGTGTGTGTGAACGTTTTGATTTACCGTTTTCTGTTACAAAAGCATTGTATTGAACATAGAGTCTAAAGAACTACAAATGCGTGAAAAAATTTTGCACAAAAGTGTGGAAAATCCATCTATGTCGGATCATGACATAACAAAATCACTCGGAGTCCCTCGTTCAACAGCAAGAAGCGTTTTGAAACGCTTTCCGACAACTTTAAATCCCAGTGGGATGCAGTGCTTCGGCTGATAAAGCAAAACCCGAGCCTTTCCATCCGAGATGTGGCCAAAAAAGGTCAAAACATCGTATTCTTTCGTTCAAAAAGTGAAGAAAACGACAGGATATAGGTCGAGCGCGTAAGCTGTCCGACAAATTGCTGACAAAATTTGACTGCGTGGTTATGGATAATGTAGCAAACGTCAAAGCAGACTTCAATAAGCTTCCTGGTCTTGAGTTGTATACCACATTACAACGTGGCAAGGTTGCCAATCATTTCAAGGCTAACAAATTGTCAACGTTCTTTGAAAGAACATGGTTTGGCAAGTTTTTTGTAGTTGTGGTTTGAAGAACAAAATCTTCATAACTACAGGTACGATCAACCACCTAGTTTACGCCAACGAGTGTCTGCAAAAACGGCTACCACCATGTATCCAAAATCACACGAGTTCTGTGTTATTTTGGTCTGATTTGGCGTCTTTCCATTATGGAAAAGCGGCTCAGGAGTGGTATGCAGGAAACAACGTAAACATTGTACCAAAGGACTGTAATCCTCCGAACACCCCAGAACTTCGTCCAATTGAAAGAAATTGGGCCATTGTGAAGCGAAACTTTAAGACATCGAAAAGAGAGGTGAATAATGAAAAAGATTTTGCTAAAAAGTGGAAAAATGATTCCAGAAAGGTGACTGAAGATACTGTCCAGAACTTAATGGATGGTATCAAACGTAATGTTAGAGCATACGGATATAACAAGTCCGAATAATAATATTTTAATGTAAATTAGTTATAAATTATCCCTTTGTTACGGTGAATTTTTCAGATTTAGAAATAAATAGAAATAATGTTACACTGCGAGTTTTTCTTTGGCTAGATTTTGTTGTGCGCATACCTTGTGTTCACAATACATACAAAGATAGCGTACAGGTACAATGCAAATTAAATTTTATCTAGAGATACAAAGTATCGTAATATGGAAGCATTCAAGCTGGACAATGAATTAGGTCCTACATTGAGTACATTGAGAGATTCGACCTTCTCTTTCATTAAAAGTTTGTGTATTAAACAATTTGCTGATGTTTTTGACGTATGGGATCCTTAATTACACTTTATATTACCGTACTGTGTGCTGAAAATAATTGAACATGTTTTTACATAGCCATAGGAACGCAAAGAGAAAGTCGAAGAAAAGAGTCTCCCAATGTTACTTAGGACCTGAATTGTTCAGCTTGCATTGATGATTTAAAAGAACATCACAAACATTCAAGTTGACCACACTTTGAAAAAGACGTATTTTTTTTTTCTGCTAAAGGTAGTTTAGCAGTTCACATTTCAAGCTTCATGCCTTAAATTCGAAGTTTTGTTTAAATTAGTTGAACCTGTTCTATGAATAAAAGAGTAGTGAGTGTTATTTCCCATTTCCTTTAAACGAAAGTCCCATATCCATTTGAAGTTTAGAGCACTATGTTAAAATGTGCTAAAAACAAGTGAGTTGGAACTTCAAAACAGACGTATTGTCATCTATTAGAACAAATATGAAGATTGAAACGTTGGGAAAATTTATCCAACGATTTCCTGAAATTGAGACGGGCCAGTCTACTGTGACATTGTTAATGTCCCGTTTTTGTTGAGCTGGTATAGATATAAATATTTTCCTTTTCATGACATGATTCGATTTCCTTTACCTGCACATGAAGTGTCTGGGAATAGCTGTTCAATTCATACTTCAAGATAAAAATCTTAACATATGAATGGAGCAATGTGACGGCAATTAAAAGTGCTTGTGTTGACGTGCTTGTGAAAGGAAAAGTTCAGGTAAACATTTTTTTTCAATTTGCCTTCCAACTTTGGGTTGGTTTGGCTCTAACTAAGTGAACATTGAAAACATTCTTATATGCATTGAATTTTGTTTGTGTTCGTTGACTTTTGGTTTTGATAATAATGACGTTAAACCATGGCAAATACATGTCGGATCAGTTAAAGGAGAATGTTATCAGATGTAGCGGCACCATTACGATAAATAGTGCACTGAAAGTTGGTTCATGTCACCATCGACACAAAAAATCTAAATTCGAGAGTATTTGTACCACTATCCTTCTATCAGAAGCGCTTTGTTAGACGATATTACTTATGCCTTTTATAGAGCTTATGCATCGTGATATGTTCTTTTTATAGTTCATGATGGAATACATGATTAGGAGGAGTTTTCCAGCTGCTACTAATGTATGATTCACGTATGTAAAGGGACTTATTGATCTTCGTTTTGATTTTTGTGTGTGGATTGTTATACATGGAACAGTTTGCTTAAAATAGAAGTAGAGTGCATCTGAAGTAAGTAAAACAGATTTTCCTACAAGTGCCGCTTTTTAAAATTTAAAAGTTTTTGATTAAACCCTCATACAATCCTTATATTTATAAACCCCCCGGCGGTGGAGCGTACGTTCGATAGCATGCTAAGGAAGGCTTTATTTAGAACTCTTTAGGTGTGTGGCATGCGATGCTACACAAACGAAAAAAACGGAGAAAAAAGTCCGTTCCATTCGATGGTATGGTAGATACAAATGATTATTTTTAGACTTGACATAAGTATGAGTTTGTATGATATATGATGTATGATATGTACTTCCACCCATTGTAGCACGGAAACTAAGTCCGACAGCAATGGGCTCTCCTCTCTGTTAGACTTGATCAAGCTTTAATTACCACTGATTATCCTAATCATGCCATTGTATGAAGGGTAAAAAACGGCAAGCAACCCAAAAACCCTCCCAACAACAAATAACAATTCATAAACTCTAACATGAGGATGCCCCACACGGCCATCCATTTTTACTCAGATTTGAGTCGTTTTTGACTCACTCTCGTCAAAAGTGGAGTCACTCAAATTTGAGTAAATGTAACTGGGATTGACAAGTCAACAAATCAAAAACATCCATCTGATTTGAGTCGATATTTTTGATTTGTTGACTTGTCAATCCCAGTTACATTTACTCAAATTTGAGTGACTCCACTTTTGACGAAAGTGAGTCAAAAACGACTCAAATCTGAGTTAAAATGGATGGCCGTGCAATGGGCGGGGAGAAGAGCCCGTCCTCTATTCACAAACTGTTAGCAAAGGGGAGTTGGCATTCCCACTCTCCCCATCCAAAGTGTTTCAATCGGGTGCCCTGATGGTCCCTCCCATTCCCATGAAATATTTATATAAATAATAGTGTATATATTTATGAAAATGAAAAATATTACAAGCATTCGTATCTATTATATATCTTCATTCGGTTGATCCTGAAATGCAAGAAATGTTGTAAAGTGTTAAAGTGTAGAGTTCTGTGGTTCCACCTTAAGCTGGTTTTCGTTCGTTTTCAGCACAGCACGTTTTCACTAAAATCTTGATTTGAGGTATCCTGAAAAAGTTTGTTAAATCAATTGAAATTTTACAAAACTTACATTTATACATTTTAATTTACTGTTGCCATGGTCACTATTTGCTGTTTGATGCTGATTTCATAACAGCTATCCGCTTTTATTTTTGTTGGCCTAATAGTTATTGCTCCTGAGTTTGGAAAACAGGGAAGATTTAATTGAAAGGGAGTTAAAGACAAATGTACACAAAAAACCATAAGTAGTGTTTAAATCATCTATGAAGTAAAATCAATAAAACAATATTATTAAATATAATGATATTGTGAGTTATGATAATGTAATGACAAAGATTGAACTGTAAAATCAGACACTAGCCATATGGCACATAAAAATGGTAATGATGATGATGAAGATGAATGGTAATGGTAATGGAAATGAATAAGCAATGTCATATAAGATAAAATATACAGTGAAGGAATATTATAATATGAACGGAAAATTACATGTGTGCCGACTGCTGTTTTGTTACAATTGTAGACAAACTTGCACATCTATTAAGAAACATAAAATTTAGACAATGTATGACAACCTTGAGAAAAAAAAGAATGTTAAATTTTAAATTATTTTACAATACCTGCTGACCTGGAAGACCTGAAATACATCATGCAAAAGACAGTACATTCCAAATTTCGATAACCTGAAACCAATATATATGCAATAATATATCATAACAACAAAAAAAGACAAAACATTTATTTTGCCTCTATTTCCCTCAATGTCCTCCATGTTATTAAAGATTGTGCGGAATCAAACTGCACCACTTTTAAATGGCTGTAACTTTTTACCCGTTGGGTATTTTCTATTAAAATTTTGGGTGAAATTAGTTCAATGTGTATTTGTTTACGCTGTGTAAGTTTTACTAGCAGATGTGCAATCGTTGTGAAGATGGAGTCGAAAGAACAGCAGCGGCGCAAAGAAATTTTGCGCACGTACCTCGAACATCCGGATCTTTCTCATCGTGCCATCAGCAGGAAGCTGGGAATGGTACATTCTACGGTGTCATCATGAAGCAGGCTCTTCGGAAGTGAAATCGGAGGAAGATATGAAGAAAAAATGGATTGCCACGCAAAAAAAAGTTGGTTCAAATGTTGTACAGGACCTTATGAATAGTGTAAAGAAGAAGGTTCGTGCATTTGGATATTGAATTGAAATTGAATAAAACAAACATGGAAAATATTCATAACCTGTTTTATTTTATTCCCTGTAAGTTTGAAGATGATTGGTTGAACGGGCGAATTTAGCTGAATATTTGTGTGTGTCGCAATTTGATTCCGTACACCCTTTAGGGTGTATTTATGGTAAGGATGTTCCCAAAGCGCGCTGCAACTACGAACCTTAAGTAAATAGTAAAATTCTCAATGTGACCTCCAGGCACACGATCCTATGTAGGAGGTGGAAAAACTACTTGATGTGATATTTCCACAATGGAACGGACTCTTAGCTTCGGGTCTTGACCAAGAATCCCTACTTAGCTCTTGCGGCACGGCAAGCCGGCCAGTTCAGCGCAAGGGATGAGTTTATCAGCCCCTCTTACACGGACATGTTTCAGCGCGGTATTGAATTTAAAAATAAAATAGTGTTCTACGGAAATAAACTTTAATGAGGTGAAATATACAATTATAAGCCGAGTGCCAAACGATATCAATGCTACCCGTATTATCGAAGAAACGGGCCTTATAAGACTGTACACAGCACAAAACGTATTTATATTATTTGCTCTAGATAAGTGATTTAGCGAGTATAATTGAAATGTATTTTTCAGGCAAACGGACAATTTACTATTCTCGACTGAATGCTATAAATTATCCCTTGTGTGCAATTCAGCTATCCTGGCAAAATAATAAAAAAATGTATAAATCTCTTTTGCTCTTAAATTTGAAGTATTTCAATTTGAAAATTTAAAGCATCTAGAGCAAGAAAAACTGCTTCTTAATCATTTGTTAGACTAGAAAATAAGCCACACAACTCTTTTAAATGGGCCTTGTGGTCCTGACAAGTTTTTAGTTTTCGAAGAATTAAATATTCATTGTGACGCGTGAGTGAAAGTCTCACACAGAGAGTATTGCCTCGAAAGAAAACTTTTCAGTTCGTATAAATGAAGATGCCATTATTTTTCTTGGCCCTGTTATTTCTTGATGTGGTCTGCTTGATTCTTTTGTTTTGGCGCTTGATTAACTTTTTGGTTAACTTTCTGATGGCTGTCTTGCCGCTGGCCAGTTCTTGCTCCAAATATTTCGAAGAGATAATGGAATGTGAATGAATCTACACGCAAAAAATCAATCGTATGTGATATTGTTAATAGCGTCCAATGTTTTAACTTTTTGTGACGGTCGGCATGTTTTAAACTTTCGTTTGGCATTGTACCCTTGCCATAGGCTTGCTAGATATTTCTTTCTTCTTTCTCAGCGTCTCAAGCTTATTGATTTTGCAATTAGCTTATGTCTTGCTCTCAACTTAGTGTTATAAATGCACTTTCACAGTTATTAATTAAGATTTTTCGATGCCAGGTACAATTTTTGCATTAGTATGATTGTGTGGGCAAGTACAATCATACCCTATATGCCCAGGGAGTCGAGAAATTTTCGTTAACGAAAAATTCCTAGACTAGACCGGGAATCGAACCCAGCCACCTCCAGCATGGTGTTGCTTTGTAGCTGCGCCTTTACCGACTGAGCTAAGGGAGCACCCAGTTATTTGCTAGATATTTGCGGTAAGGATTAATAAAGAAACTTTAGCTGGGAAAACCGAATTAGTCGTCTCGAAAAGGAAGGATGTTTAGATAGCATGGTCCGTGGTTGAATTTAAGCCTTCTTTTCGGTTTTCTGTGAAAGCACATTATTTAACTTCTCGTCTATGAGCTTGAGGATCTGCCTAGCAACCGGCTGACTCACAACGGCTAGCATTTTATTCTACTATTCGTCGTTGCTTCTCACTGGCTGGCTTCGGTTGCTAGGCTGCTGGCCTTCATCAACTGGCTCACACCGGACAATGATTTATTCAACATTTTTTTCATTTCACTTTCTCACAGCTGGCTTTCATCTGAGAGTATGCAACTGTAAATTAGTGAAATTTCAATAAAACGAACTCTTTACCTGGGGACATCAAATTGTTTGTCCTGAAAGGACAATGGATTTTAAATGGTCCGCGTTTGAATTTAAGCTTTCTCGGTCTTCTGTGGAAGCAGTTTATTTCACGTCATATCGTTGCGCTTTACTGGCTAGATGAAAGTCCACAGCTGGCTCCGGTTTCTTTGCTGTCTTATGGCCCATCCACATCTTTGCTAAAATTTGGCGACAAAGTATTAGCCAGTAATACTAGCGTCACATTTATTATCAGAGAATTGAAACCAATTATCTGCTAATGACTGGTAACATTAGTGCCAAACTTGTCAGTTAATTCATTTTCTGAACATATAAGAGATGACGTGAACCCGGGATTAGCAACCGGCTGGCTAACACCGTTTATTCTACTCAACGTTGCGCCTAGCCGAATGCTGGCGCCAACTGGATCACACGCAAGTAATTTTTTTTCGCTCGCCGTGGGTGCACCTAACCGGCTGAGTGCAAATTCGTCACTGGCTTGGATTATCCGGCTGCATAGCACACGACTGCATAACCAACGGCAACGGCTGCCTAGCAACGGCAGCCTAACTGATGGCTGACTAAACTGAAAATTTATTTTCATGAATTAGCTTTCACTCGTTTTGTAAACATGGATTTTGAACATAGATCAAATGTCTCGTAAATTGTATGAAACATTCATATTGCTTGCCATCTGGTGAACTGCTATCATTACAATTTTTGTACAATGCACGAAACGAATTTCTAGAAGACCAGCCAATCGCTGCTTCTCTTCTATTGTACTCATACATATTGGTGTTGCTGCTGGAGTGGGCTGGAATTATTGATTTATCCTATAAAAAAATCTAATGCGCTGTTGAGAGTTATAACTTCATACACGTTAATCAGATTACTTCTCAAGAGCCACCATAGCCTTGTGAGATCATCCACGGATTCAATAACAGCATTTTTTTTTGCGACGGTTGCTATTTTCAAATTTTCATTTGACACTCTACCCTCGCCGTAACACGTAGTCTACGATAAAAGCTAAATTTGAGTCGACCATTTTTTTACCATTCTACCCTGTACTCAAATAGCACCGAAAACATCAATTTAACATCATTTAATTTAACAAGGTGAGATATAAACAGTGCGGGGAATTTGTTTAATCTCATTGTTTTATTTATATTGAATAATAAACCAATAGATCAAAAATAACTTAATACTCTCATCTGTGACAACATATCAAATGTTTCGTTTCTTATAACATAACAACAACAATTATAACAATTTCACACCAATGAAAAAAAAAACATAATTGTGTAGAAAGAGAGGAAATTCGTTTAATGGCACATCACAATACAGTCACAATGTTGTGGTTTTCTTGTGGAACTGTCATTTGCGGGAAAGGCATTTTTTTTATGCGTCATATACGAGGGGTTTGAGTTTGAGTTACTTTATATTTGTTGCATCGGTTCATCAATATGGACAGAGGAAAATATTTTAGTGAGTGAACTCTAGACTCTCGGTAAGAGCAACCGAAAATTTCACAGATTGGAAGCAGTTATCCGAAACATGCTGAATAAAGTAGAAAAATAAGGCATTCAAAAGAAAACAAAAGGATATTCACAGATAACGAACCTTGCCAGGAACCGTATCGTACAAATGGGTGAGACCAGACAGTTTTCTGAGGCAGAGATCAAGCAAGAACTGGGTCTACCAATCAATCTGAATCATGTAGCTCAAATGCTTCGCGGATGAGGCCACTTGAAGTACACCAAGAAGGACAGATATTAAATCTCACACCAACTGACATTGTGGCCATATTGTATTTTGCGAAAGGACATGCTGGACGACAGAATGAAATAATGAGGGTTATTCCGAGAACCGAAGTGACGTTTGTTACTTGGTGAAGTGAGAAAAGTCATCTGCAGTGACGTGACTCTTCTGGGTAAATTAAATGGAGGGTCAAGACATTGCAGGTGACTTATCTCACTTCACCAAGTGACAAACGTCACTTCGACTCTCGGAATAACCCTCAATGTTTTATTTTATGATGTTTTCTGAAGATTTTCAACTAAGACGGCCCTAACTGCACATATTATTGGTACGGAAGGAAGGGTCCGCAAGTAAAGCTTAGCCAAGGTGCAAGTTAAAGCTTCACGGATGTGATAACCTTCTTCAAAAAAAAAATACTACTTTACTTCCTGCTGGTCCAAATCGAACTAACCTTTATTCTATAACCAAATTTAACCACAGTTTATTATGCTATACTTGCACTTTTCTGCTGCTGCTGTTGCTGCACGCTAAACTGCCAGGTCACATCGATCGTTGCCATCCGTCCAATGCTCGCGTCAGCATACTTCGCCGTCCTCGCTACGTAGCCCGGTTGCTAACGTACGCCAATGTCAATGAGGTCTATACAGGTGGCGAAGGGCATGGTGTTTGTCGGTATTAGTAACGAAAAATGAGTAAACAGTCCATGATTTCTGGTAGTGACGTAAAACTCCAAATACAAGCGTATGATAACAAAGCAAGTTTAGTTTTTGTCCGCATCCTTTTAGTGCACAAGAAGGCATTTTTCAGCCGAAACCTTTTAAAAACTACACCAATTACCGAAAATAAACATTCCACCTTGTGATTTGCTGCTGTTGTAATTGATGTTTTTGGAGATCTACGTCACTCATGTTTACAAAAAACAGGCTGTGCATCATCTCATGAACACAATGACAGTATTTTGCATTACACTAATACAACTTAACCACTTCTTCTCCACCTGTATAGACCTCATTGCGCCAATGCGCTCGTCAGCAACTAATGTGTCATGTGTCATGTGGCTTCGTTGCTAACTCGCGGAAAGACTCCTATTTGCACCATTTTGACCATTATGAATTCGGAAAGTTCATAAAGTTGCAACACGCCGCATTGATTCCCTTTACTGAAGACGTCATGCCCGTAAGCTTCGTGTTTTATCAGGATAATACGGCAATTCATGTCGGAAAGAGATTTTTGCAATGGTTTTCGGATTGTGGCATGGAGATTTTGAACTGGCCAACTTGCTGTCCAGATCCAAACCCTATCGAAAACTTGTGGGGCATCCTGGCACGGCTTGGTCACAAAGGTAGAAGACAGTTCGGAACATTGCGCAAACTAGAAGCTGCACTGAAAATTAATTCTCGTTTACATTACAAAATCGAAGGTAGGACTAACAAATCTATTCGTTGTTTTCTGCAACGAAAATGATTTGTACTTTATAAGAAGCTACCTTTGCATTTGATGCCACACGTGCAACTGTCAAAAGCACTAATCATTTGCTGACACAGAAAGAACATTTCGTTCATTGTACGAAAACAATACAAAGAGCTACGAGTAATTTGTTACCGATAAAAAAGAAACGTCTGTCTAGTGGTTGCATGAACGACTGACACATCTACTTTATCGGCTCAAAATATAATTGAAAAAAAAAGCGCTACCACGAGGAGTTTATCAGCGTTTTTTTTAATGTTTCTGACATAGGGTTCGATCCTGTATTTATATGAGGTGCATGAGGTTCTAACTCTCGACAGCGCTTTAATTTCTATTTTGGGATAAATTAATGATTCCTGCCCATCCCAGCAGGAACACTAACATTTATGAGTACGATCGAAGAGAAGCAGCGAATGGCTGGTCTTCGCGAAATTCATTTTTAGCATTGTACAAAAAAGGTGTAATGATAGCATTTTGTTAGAAAAGAAGCAATATGAATGTTTCATACAATTTACGAGACATTTGTTCTATGTACAACATCCATGTTTACGAAACGAGTGAAAGCTAATTTACGAAAATAAATTTTCAGTGTGCAGTTCGAGAAGACTTGAACTCAATTTCGTATAAATTTTCGTATAACCTCGTGAAATCCATGTCAAACAAAGTTTCTGAATCTATTGAGAAAAATGGAAAGCAAACCAAATATTTACCATTGTTTATTGTTGATTCATTGGGAAAGTGATTGATTTATATAACTAAGTAGCAGTACGGCTCAACGAATTTCCCAAATATTGTTTTTGTTCTCAATCCAGCAATTCCAACAGATCCAATAGAATAACTTTTTTATGGCGTGACTACTCATATAATTCTATTTAATCGTTTTAGGTAATATTACGAAGAGGAGAAGAAACAAAAGAGAACACCCAAATAAAACACTCCTAACAAGGGGAGAAAATTCAACAACAAAAGATGAGTCAATAGTAAAGGAAACAACACGGAAGAGTGAGTCTTATAGCGGACCAGCGAAATATGGTGAGACCTGACCAGTTATAACATTTTTATATAATATATACGCGCCAGGTTTGATTATTTTTGAACCTGGAAGTGGGTCTTCTTTACCGTTATTCACATGAAAGGGGTCATGTTTACATGTGGGGCTTATTGCGTGTGTAAGTATCCTGGGAATGGGCGTGACTCTCCAGACGTTCTGAAATGGGTTACTGGATCTGCATTAAAGATAACGCCTTACTGCCGGATTGCAAATAAATTTCTTCCAAAATACCACTGCCGGCCGGTGGATGTTAGAATGGACACACACACTACCAAAAAATGATTTTTATTTAAGACTGTCCCTCGATTGCTTCTCGCTGACGGCATGTACACGATTTGAATTTTGTTATTTTCTGCAATATCTATCGCGCAAATTTTTATGGCGATATTTGACTGTAATTTACGTGATATTTAACGTAAATTTAGGCTTAAAATAGCTTGAATAAACTCTGTTGCCTGCAAGCTTGCAAAAATTGCGCTGTTAACGTTATTTTAGCCTGAAATGTACACGCTAGTTAAAATCATAATTTTTATATGTGTATGGTACAAGCGCAGTTTTACACATAATAAATTCCACATGCCATTGCTTTATGTTTTGATCCATTGAATTAATAATGAACAACATGTTTTGACATGTAGGGTCCTCCCTTAGCTCAGTCGGTAAAGGCGCAGCTACAAAGCAACACCATGCTGGAGGTGGCTGGGTTCGATTCCCGGTCTGGTCTAGGAATCTTTCGTTAATGAAAATTTCTCGACTCCCTGGGCATAGCGTATGATTGTACTTGCCACACAATCATACTAATGCAAAAATGGTACCTGGTATCGAAAGCTCTCATTTAATAACTGTGGAAGTGCATTTAGAATACTAAGTTGAAAGCAAGCAATAAGCTAATTGTGAAAGCAATAACCTTGAAATGCTAAAGAATAAGATTTATTGACAACAAAATTAATCTGTATCTTTTGGTTTATAACTAACGCTGGATTTAGAAATGTGGATCGTGATTCAATTAAATATTCTTAATTGATCAACACACGACCGAGATATATATAATATATCTTGATTTCAATTTCAAATAATATTTAATTTCCTACTCCTAAAGAGTACAGATGTTAACCGTCGTTTTGAAAGGATCGTAAAGGAAACGTAAAAAAAAAGGGAGGGGAACCAATGATTGGTGGTCAATGTTCGTAAACCCCTTTCCATTCCACTCAGTGACTAAGTAAAATGGTATTCCTTTTTGGAATAGAGGAAATGGCTCTAATTTGTGACCGTAGATCTAGGATTGGGCCTATCAATTAAAATTGCCTGACTTTAAATTTTTCTTATAAAAAGAAACATAGAATTTTCTGCGTTATCAAATGCACATAAGGGAATGCAAGATTAGGCAGAAAATAATGAGATATTTCATGTAAATTTAAGCTAGATAACGCATGAATCTAGCCTGTTGTACGTCAGATTGCGAACATTGTTGTTTGGCGCATGAAAGATTGCAAACAATTTCGTTCTTTACGCCTCCTTTGGCTTGGAATTAAACGCGGGAAAATTTTACACGCTTGCTAAAATTCATTTTTTTTTTCAGTGTGGCTAAACAATATTTACTTTGAATTTAAGGCATGATCCTAGATCCAGAGACTATATGCAGTGTGACGTTTGACTTTCACAAAGTTGTAGGATTGAACATTTTGGAAATTTTTCATAGTTGGAATACACAGAAAAAAATTATTAATTTTAACAAGCGCGTAAAATTTTCCCTCGTTTAATTCCAAGCCAAAGGAGGCGTAAACAACGAAATTGTTTGCAATCTTTCAAGTGCCCTGCAACAATGTTAGCCTTCTTTCATACAACAGACTAGATTCAGGCGTTATCTGGCTTAAATTTACACGACATATCCCATTTTTTTCTGCCAAATCTAGCATTCCCTTTATGTGCATTAGATAACGCAGAAAATTCAATGTTTCTTTTTATCGGTGTAGCTATGAAACTCTTCATTAGAAAACAATTGTTTGTTTTTCTCAAGTGAACTTCACACAGATAAAAAGAAACATTGAATTTTCTGCGTTATCTAATGCACATTAAGGGAATGCTAGATTTGGGGAAAAATAATGGGATATTTCATGTAAATTTAAGCCAGATAACGCCTGAATCTAGCCTGTTGTATGTCAGATTACAAACATTCTTGTATGGCCCATGAAAAATTGCAAACAATCTAGTTGTTTACGCCTTCTTTGGCTTGGAATTAAACGAGGGGAAATTTTACACGCCTGTTAAAATTTATTATTTTTTTCTGTGCAAATATGTTGTGCGATGACAGCTTCTAAACAAATTATTTTAAATCTTGAAGGGTGATGAATCTTTAAAACATGCATGATTTATCAGCTATAACCTCATTTTGGCGTTCGGTGTGTTCAATTAATGCTAACAACTACGAGTTGTTTCCGCCCATCTTTCCATCCGTTCAATTGTTAGTCTTTTTAAACTCGAGACGGCCGCGAGTAATCGGTTCTACCCCCTTAACATTAATTCTAGGATAACTGATGTATTTAAAGATTAAAACTTGGCTCTGTAAAGTTGATTCGATTGAGCCTGTACAAATAAACTAGTTCATAAAAAAAAACTACGAAATTTAACTGCTGTACAAAAAGTAGTTCTGTTTCAGAGTGGTTATTTTTTTGCCAGTTTGAATATGCTTTGTGCCAATAGAAATATTCATTTTTTCGAACATTTTTTAGTTGCGGTCTCACTGCTCTTATACACATACATTTTCACATGATCGTTGCAAACTTTAGCCATTTCACTGATGCATTGTTATGAAATACCTATATGTCGATGACTGAAAATTCTGCTGAGTTGGAAGGCACAGTCAGAAGAACCACGACCCGAACAGTCCTATAACAGTTAGGTCGGAATAAGCTGTAAATAGTTCACGTATATTTTCCCGAAACCTAGGCACGCCATGTTTGCTTAAATTTCCATTCGCCAATTTCGTCAGCATCAGCAACAAAGTTCGGCCTCCCGGAGCAATTTGGATCAGTTGCTATTGAAGGGAAGTCGTTATGGTCATCGTATATGGAATAGATGGAGTGAATGCATCAATGGATGTTTATCGCCAGAAGGTGGTAGGATAGCGATAGCCTAGCTGGACCAATCTTTTGTTTGCTATTTGAGTTGGGTCAGGGATTTTTTGGCAGTGTTGGATTTTTTTTAAATTCATTGCTCAAACTGAGGATTCACAGGAAAAGCCCCATAATACGAACATGTTGAGCTATCTCTGCCTGGAGATATGTCTGTTCTGATTTTCGTGCAGGGTTGACGTCTCAATGATTTTTATTTACAAAGGTTAGAAGGAAAATGATTGGCTGAATTTTTGGTTCTGGTTCTCAAGTTAATAAAAATTGATGTCTGAAATTGATGTTAAAAGTGATTGTCCTTTCACGGTGTTATTTATTTTATTTAAAAAAGAGAACCTGTTTTACTTCTCAGTGCTCGAGAAATAGAAGTTGTTAAATTTAAACATTAGAAAAAATAGTATGTCAGTTTTTATGTGTCCCAAACATGTTTTGTTTTGCAATATGCGGCTCAAACAGCGTCTGTCCTGGCATCTAGCGGTTGAGAACCAAGGCGATGTAGGAAGCGCGACCCCGGTAAGGTAGCATGCTGAAATCTTACCCTACCACGAAAAATGGAAGTATTCTTTATACGGTATAAAATTTCAGATCATCCATAGAACTCCCAGGTATTGTGTAATGGTTTTGAATTGTTTTCTTCCCCCGTGGCTATGATTATGCAAGTCTGTCTACAATTGCAGCAGGATCAGCAAACATGCAGACTTTACAAATATAATTGTTTATGATCCTACATTTTCTATTTTACAGACGTGGAGAGTTATCAAAAAATTTCCTGTAATTTATTTTTAATTTTTTTCGTTTTGGATTTATTGAGTTTCCGTTTTTGGGCAGTAGTCATACTCATATTCTTTGCTATTTTGCTAGGCTGCCAGGTTATCAACTTTATTTCATTATATAACGTTGGAATTTTTGCTATTTTAGAGTTTAGAATATCGCAGCGCAAGAGGCAAATAACGGCATTTAATTAATATATGTCATTATGTAGTATTTCTTTACAACATCGTATTATTTCCATCATATCATGACCTTCACATTTTCATACAACAAACCTGATTTATTGGTATCTGACTTAAACACGAAATATACCTTCAATTTATGACATCTAGCATTCCATGTATGTCCAGTATATAACGCAGAAAATTACATCTGTGGTAGGCTTTTGAAAATTACGGAATCTGTGGTAGGCTTTTGCACTTATTGCTGAATGTATTTTTCACTTCCGGTTTGCAAATGGACTTTTTACCAATTCTGAGCTGATCTGATTCATGCAGCGCTGTCTGCCATTTGGCTAGTGTTTGATTTTACATTTCAATCTTTGTCATTACTTCATCATAACTCACACTATCATTATATTTGGTAATATTGTCTTATTGATTTTACTTCATAGATGATTCAAAGATTACTTATTGTTATTTTTGCCCATTTATCTTTAACTCCCTTCCAGTTAAATCTTCCCTTGCCTAACTCAGTAGCAATAACTATAAGGTCAGCAAAAATAAAAGCGGATTGCTGTTATAAAACCAGCATCAAGTTACAAATAGTGACCATGGCAACAGTAAATTAAAATGTATAAATTATATTATATGTAAGTTTGTAAAATTTCAATAAAGCTATTATAATCTATTATACAAACTTTTTCAGGATACCTCAAATTAAGATTATGGTGAAATGCTGCTATCGCTGAAAACGAACGAAAACTTGCTTAAGCGCGAAACACAGATTTCTACACTTTAGCACTTTACAACATTTCTTGCATTTCAGGATCAACCGAATGAAGATCATATATAATAGATACGAATGCTTGTAGTATTTTTCATTTACATAAATATATACACCATTATATTTCATGGGAATGGGAGGGACCATCAGGGCACCCGATTGAAGCACTCTGGATGGGGAGAGTGGGAATGCCAACTCCCCATTGCTAACAGTTTGTGGATAGAGGGCGGGCTCTTCTCCCCGCCCATTGGGGCATCCTCATGTTAGATAGCTTGCTCTTTTGACCAATTGTTCAGTCTTGTTGTTGGAAGGAGATTCTTTATATCCCTGTGGATACGTATAAGTGATGTTGCATATCGATCCACCCAACCCCCTTTTGGCCCTTCATACAACGGCATGATTAGGATAATCAGTGGTTATTAAAGCTTGATCAAGTCTAACAGAGAGGAGAGCCCATTGCTGTTGGACTTGGTTTCCGTGCTACAATGGGTGGTAGTACATATCATACATCATACATCAAATATGTTTTGTTTTGCAATATAACTGTAAATTAACATCCATGTATGGCCATGACAGATGTCAGATAAAAAAAACATTGAATTTTCTGCGTTATCTAATGCACATAAAGGGAATGCTAGATTTTGAAAAAAATAATGGGATATTTCAAGTAAATTTAAGCCAGATAACGCCTGAATCTAGCCTGTTGTATAAATGATTGCAAACATTGCTGTATGGTGCATGAAATATTGCAAACAATCTCGTTTCATACGCCTCCTTTGGCTTGGAATTAAACGAGAGGAAATTTTACGCGCTTGTTAAAATTCATTTTTTTTTAGTTACTTCTCGTGTGTACTCATAAACGCTATATATTACCACATATACAGATTTTCTTTGATATCAGTTGCAGTTGAAATTTTTTTTTTTAATTTTCTGCGTGATCTAATGCACATAAAGGGAATGCTGGATTTGGCAAAAATTAATTAGTAAAAAAATCTAAGTGTGTAGGACTTTGAAGTGATTAAACGATATAGAGATTAGTATTGGACCAATTGAAAAGAGGAAATGAACTGACAAGTTAAATGAATAACGAAAAAGACAATAATTGACTTAGGAGGACAAAGTAGTAGCTGAATAAAAAGAGGTAAGACGAGTTATGCATCGATGATTTTCTAATTTTAACTCTTAACTCTTTCTAATTTTACCTACGCATCTTGACAAAAGGTGTGTTTGTTTGAATTGATTTTTACGTCATTTTTGATTGAATACTATGTCTTAAAAGCTCTCATGTGTTGGTAGAGTTCAAAGCATTCGGAGCATTTACATGACTTGTTGATAGTGTGTAGTTTGAGGGCTATATACTATCACCCCTAAAGTGTCAAAAAAACTTTTGTTCAAAAGATAGAATGTCAGTCATGAATACATTCGGGTAAAATCTCGCTTCATTTTATCAAACGCTCATTCATTCTGTGTTTGGCTGTGGGGCAGTAATCTCTGTGAAAGTGGACAAGCTTAACGGGACGCAGATTACTAAAGTACGCAGATATTACTGCCTCACTAACATCGAATCAGTACTTTATTTTCACGAATAGTCTCAGTTTTATAGAGGCTATTCGTTCCATGAGGCCGGTAAAGCACTCCTCGTATTTTGTGATCACGTTATTTTATCATCACCTTTGTATGGGTCCTTTCTGGGCTTCAAATGGTGAGTTAACAACTTAAAAGGAGGGTGCGACGGACCTCTGATCCTCACAAGTTCCTACCTCACGTCTCCACGAGTCATATGATCATAAAAGACTGCCAGCTGAAACATGGAGATGCTGGTTGGCGTAGCCTGGGCAATGTTGTCATTTTGACAATAGCAAAGTGAAGGGGGACGACTGAAGATTTAGTACCTATAAATCAATTAGTTTACCCATACTTGTAAATCACTTCATATTATTTTCCATTTCAGATATATTTTGTTCATACGCATATTATGTTCTCGTATTGCTTTGCTACTTTGTGTATTAAAATTCCATGTATATTATTCAAGTTTGAAACTTGCATAAGTAGCATTTTTGTCTTTTATGATATCTTAATTTTGTATGTGAGAAAAGTAAGACCTTGTAAAGAACGAGCAAAGTATATGTATTTCAGTTTTTGAACCATTTCATATTTCCATTTCCATTTATCAGCTTATAAAAGCATATGAGTTCTATACGAATAACCAGCAGTAAAAGATTGAATATATGATGCAACATAGAGACTTGTATGCTTTTACGGTAAGTTATTTAAATTTTAAACAGCTAGTTTATTAGGAACAGTAGAAATTTGCAATATCTCAGCACATTCACAAGTACAAATAAAAACTGAAATAAATTTGTTAAGTTAATCTAAGCTTCAATATAGCCGTAAAATTTCCTACATTTTGTATCTTAACATTTTTTATAAATCATCATTTATGCTAAAAATTTACATTGTTCCTATAACAACTATATAACTGGATTTAAGGGGGGTTAGCCAAAGGCAGTCGAAGGATTTGTTGACTGGACAAGGGTTCGTGGAGTTGCCAGTCCCTTGTCATGTGAAGACACGCGGTTTTGGCCGTAGTCTTCCAAAGGTCCTCATTGAGATCGACTGGCCCTGTTACAAAAAGCCATCACGTAGGCTATTCTCTTGGGGCAACCTACAGAGGATAGTCCTGCAGACATAGGTAATCCTTGCACTGATGGTGGGTTCTTATCACATCATCACATCACATCACTGTTGTATGGATCTCTTCTCATTGTTCGATTCTTGGCAATGCGACAGTGGACTCGATTGCAAAGGTGGTGCTATGGAAGGTTATACTTATAATCGACAAATCGCTTTTTTTGTTTATTGAGTGGCCCTCCGCTCTCCCCCACACCGAAAGGCTCTTTTTTAAGCCCCCTGGTAGTGGATACTCAGAACTCAGCTGTGAATTAAATTCTAATAAAACTTGAATAAAATAGCTGAGCGTGTATTCATTTGAAAACTACAAACAAAGGACTAATACTAACAAAACGACTCCATGCTTCTAGTGGATAAGGTATCCTTTTAAAGAAGCACAGTTGTAAGAAAAATAAAAATAAAAATACAAAGCTTCAATGATTTTTTTCCTATTTTTCGTCTTCAGTCAGCTGGCAGCATAAACTTTTCATAAAAATTTACAAGAAAAACACATGCGATCAATTGAATTTGAATCAGTAATGCACTGAATGAATATAATTAAAAACTGAACATGAAATAAAGTCCTGTCCAAAGAAAAACAAAATTAAAATCAGAAAACTTTCCTACGGTAATGCATCTTGATGAAATTGTTGGGCATAACTCAGAAAAAAATTGTAAAGTTTTTGCAGCCTTCTTTCATGAAATGTATACAACATTTTCTGAAGAGGATCGCTACCGCTTTGCTTTTTTCCAAAGTTTTCAAGGGATATTGGCGTGAATCAACTCCAAGCGCAGGATATTCTGCAGGGTCTAAATGATTTAGATGCCTCAAAAGCTCCAGGACCTGATGGAATTCCCTCAATTCTTATGAAAAATTTGGCTTAATAACTTACGGCTCCTCTATTTTGGATATTTAATGTCACTGAGACCCGGCAATTTTTAAATTTTTTGGAAAGAATCCTTTTTAGTATCTACCAAAAGTTATCGCCTTTATTAAAAAGTACCACAAGGATGACGATGTGGTGTGTTGGCTGGATCTAGCGTCGGCCCACTACTCGGAGCGGGCGATGACGGAAATGGAGTGGTTGGGCATTCCGGTGGTGCCCAAGCATGATAACCGTCTGAACGTGCCCCAGCTCCGCCCGTTCGTGAAATTTTTAGACCAATTTGAAGACGAGGTAATATTCAAATAATTACGTGGCCAAAACGACGGATGATTTGATCAAAAAGGCGACCAAAGAACCGAAGAATATGCCTACAAGTTTCTTTTTTTCACCTATGGCCAAAGTTCCGGCTAACTACCGCAAGGGGGCGTGGAAGGGAGTAGAAGTATTATTATGAAGTTTTTAATTTCTTTATGAATGAAATTCAATTTCGTTAGATAAAATATCTTTTTCTGTTCTCTTTTACCATCCATCGGAAAATGGTTTTTTAAATGCGCACATTATGTTAAAAAAAATGAGAATGGGCTTCAAATGGTGAGTTGACAACTTCGAAGGGGGGGGTGCAACCGACCTCTCGTCCTCACAAGTTCCTACCTCACGCCTCCACGAGTCATATGATCACAAAAGACTGCCAGCTGAAACATGGAGACGCTGGTTGGCGTAGCCTGGGCAATGTTGTCAATCTGACAATAGCGAAGTGAGGGGGTGCGACCTGTAAATCATATCATATAATTTTCCATTCTCATATCAATTAATGATTTCAGCAGGCTTTGGAATCATCGTGCATTCCAAAACCATTTATCTCAGGAGCCTGGAGCAACATGACATGGATAAAAAGCTGAATTTGTTTTTCAGCATTTCAGCATAACGTTTACATTGAATTTTCACTTCTGAACATTAACTACTATATTACTGGCATGCGCTTATGGGCAGTATAGGATTATATTTTAATATTGTGTTTAGTGGTATTAGGATAAGATAAGCCATTTATTTCAGAAAGCATCACACTGGGCTCTGCGATCGCTCCAATTGCTATCATAGAAATGTAACTAGAACAATATAAAGACATGTTTTAACAACATGTATTATAAAATAATATCTCTCATTGAAATTATAGTTTTGATATTTGGAATGATATTCTCTGTTTTCAGCATTTCCAGGACTAGTAGGATATTAATACATATCTAATTATATTTTTTCAGTAACAATCCAGTGGATGTCAGATATGTTTTGTACATACGCATATTATGTACTCGTATTGACTTACTGTAGCCGCTTTTTACATGGTCAAGTAATTTAATTGTCTCTTAAAATGCCATGTACAGCATTCAAGTTGGAAATTTGTATTAATAGCATTTTTGTCTTCTATGATACTTTAATTTTTTATGGGGTCTGCTGTCTGGTCGTTCAAAATGAACGGCATGATAGCTGCTGCTGCTTGCATCGAACCTGAGCTGGCAATTGCTACGTTTGAGGAAGAATATTGACGACGGAAAATCTGAGCAGAAATAAAGTGCCAATATCTAGAACTAGATTTTAGAACAAAATACCAAAACCTTGCCAAAGTGAATTTTGATTCGGTGTGCAGGCTTAGTTTGTAAATGAATCGGTGTAAGAAGAGTGTATTAGACGCAGATATCCGACACGTCGGCGACGGCCGGCTTGATGTGGACGAGTGCCGACTGCAGCAGCTGCGGGTCCAGCAGAACTTGGCCGAGATCTAGGACATCGAGGAGAGCTGGCTTGCAAAGCAACAAATAATTTACTTCTACCCAATTTTGAAGACAATATCTAATATCCTGTTTTGACATACTTGATAAAAAAAAGAAGTGAAAAAAACTACTAAGAAGTTGATGCAGGATTGAACTAAATACAAATATTCTCATTACAGCGGAAAGTACGAAAAAAAAATACGAAAAGTGGAACAAAAGGAGCAGGATCAGCAAGGAAACATCAAACATTACTGGTGAGATCTAAGCAATTATAAACAAATACAAAATACATACTACTAAATACGTGCCATGATCGTAACAGAACATGTTGCGATAATGGAAGTGTAAATATAGTACAAAAATCCAATTGATATAAGTATTGTGTTTTTGCGGGGCTTGTTGTAAGTGAAAGTGACCTCGGAATGGACGTGAGTGACCAGGCATTTTGAAATGGGTCACTGGATCTCAACAGAGCTATCACCTTTCAACACCCGGGCTAAAAATGTTTACAGTTTGGGATTAGGATAAAAGCATGATAGCTGCAGACATTTTTCTTCCATAAAAGCACTGCCGGACAGTGGGAGTTGGATTGTATACACACACACACACACCCACCCCCCCCCCAAAATTAAAAAAAAAAAAAAAATTTTTTTTTTTTTTGGGTTTTTTTTAATTAAAAGAAATGTCCCGAGGAACGTTTAAAACATTTCAATTGGAATGAACCTTTACTTCTTCACTAGCTTCAACGTTTCTCGAACGCGTTGCAAGCGGCATGCACGGACTGCATGTGCATTTCGTCCCAGATTTTGAGAATTACCGTCTTGAAATGGTCCAAGGGCTGAACCTTGTATTTGTTCAGCTTCGACATCATATAGGACCAAACAAAAAAATTCCGAGGATTTTAATCCGGGGAGCTGGGAGGCCCCAAAGTTTTGTCCAGAAAGTCGGTTAAATTGTCCCTACATAAGGCTTGGACCACATTTGCCGTGTGGGCTGGTGCACCATCCTGCTGGAACACGCAGTGCTCAGCTCCGTAGAGGCTTCGGATACTGGGGACAACAACCCTTTCCAAAACCTCAGGTTTGTAGTACGCCGCATTGATTTTGACATTTTTTTTTTCAATAAACACCAAGGGGAGAATGCCATGTTTGCATAATGCCCATCAAACCATCACTGACACTTTAGAATCGAGAGATGTTTAAATTATATTCAGGAATGCTGTCCCTCGTGGGCGCCTACACCCGGTCATTTTGAACATTGTGCGGCTGCTGCAGCACGAACAGTTTCTCGTCCGAAAAAAACGAATTCCTGACCAGCGTGCCGAGAGAGGATCATCTTGGCTCGATCCAACCGCTTCTTGCTGGTAGTCTATGATACGCCATGGACTTTACGTTATTCGTTAGGCTTATAACCAAGGTCCTTGTTGAATATGGTTTGCGCGGTCGCGATTGAAACGTTGAAATCAGCAGCCGTTTTCCAGATTGAGCGGTTCTTTTTGCACCGAAGCCGCTCCCTCACGATCTTGATGGCCCGTGGTGTCCTCGCCGTGTCGTGTAGACAAAGTTCCCCATGCAATTTCAGCATTGCTAGATTACATCGCCGGGTCGCTCATTGTTCAAAAAATACTTAATTACGATAATAATTACGAAGTTCCGATACTCTTGCATCGTGCGTAATAAACGAACTACAACAGACAGAATGTCAACACCACGCACATCTGGTAGCGTACATATGAAGCAAAGCTGACACGAATACCAATACAGAGTATGTACCTAGTCAATGATGAAAATATGTATTCGAACTTGTTGAACACCGTGTATGGCTGGTTCAATATTTATGCTCAATAAACAAAATAAAACATGCACTTATAATGAGGGGGTCCTCCCTTAGCTTAGTCGGTAAAGGCGCAGGTACAAAACAACACCATGCTAAAGGTGGCTGGGTTCAATTCCCGGTCTGGTCTAAGATTTTTTCGCAAAGGAAAATTTCTCGACTCCCTGGGCATAGGGTGTGATTGTGTTTGCCACACAATCATACTAATGCAAACATGGTACTTGGCATGGAAAGTTCTCAATTAATAACTGTGGAAATGCATTTAGAACACTACTTTGAGAGCTCGCAATAAGCTGAGTTTGAAAGCAATAAGCTTGAAATGCTGAAGAAGAAGACCTATAATGAGGGTTTTTCCGAGAGTCGAGGGGACTTTTGTCATATGGTGAAGTGAGAATTTCCAGAATTCCATTTGAATTATCCAGAAGAGTTAAGGTGCCTTTTCTCAAATCAACAAGTAACAATAGTCACTTCGACCATCGGAATAATGTATGTTTTCAAAATTACATGACAATAAAAATTCAGTTTGTTAGTTTACATGCCATGGCATAAAAGTAAGTGATGAAACATTTCTGTAATGCGCTGGAGGTAAATGTTATTTTAATTTTTTTTATGCTGTTTTCGACATTCAAGGAAAGTTAGACTTTGTGATCTGCATGCACTCTATCAACAATAAACACTACACATAAAAAAAGAAACATTGAATTTTATGCGTTATCTAATGCACATAAAGGGAATGCTAGATTTGGCAGAAAATAATGGAATATTTCATGTAAATTTAAGCCAGATAACGCCTGAATTTAGCATGTTGTATGAAAGATTGCAAACATTGTTATAAGGCGCATGAAAGATTGCAAACAATTTCGTTGTTTACGCCTCCTTTGGCTTGGAATTAAACGAGGGGAAATTTTACGCGCCTGTTAAAATTCTTTATTTTTTTCTGTGTATAAAAATTCACTAATAAACAGAATATTGCGAGTTGTATTGTCCCTGTTGCACACAGAAAAAAATAATGAATTTTAACAAGCGCGTAAAATTTCCCCTCGTTTAATTCTAAGCCAAAGGAGGCGTAATCAATGAAATTGTTTGCAATCTTTCATGTGCCATACAACAATTTTCGCAGTCTTTCATACAACAGGCTAGATTCAGGCGTTCTGTGACTCAACTTTACATGAAATATCCCATTTTTTTCCCCTTCTTCTTCTTTATTATTTTAACTTTATCTTATATACTAACTTACAATTTCAAGTGTTTTAGCCCAATGGGCTCTTCAGCTTTTTTTGTGTGTTTTATATGTTTTATGTGTTTAGTGTGTTTTATGTTAGAAATTAATTTTCAGATCAGCCCTTGGGGCATTGTTTGTTAAAATTTGATAACCTACTTAGTTTACAACTACAACTACAATTTGAAAATCCTAGGGGTGGGGAACCGGAATTCCGAATGATCTGGTGATCCGATGTCAGGCAGCGTGCCCTGTACCGATTGATAGACTCACTAAAGCGATCATCGAGCATTTTTATCTTGGCCAGACGGTGGACCTCAGATGTTCTTGTCCTCGGAGGGGTGTTCAGGATCATCCTGAGGAACTTATTTTGCACACGCTGAAGCTTCAGGTGATGTGTTTTTGCGCAACTCTCCCAGATTGGCATGCCATACTCGATGACTGGAAGTATGATTTGCTTGTAGACAGCAAGCTTGTTTTTCAGGGATAATGCTGACCTTCTGTTGATCAATGGGTACAGTAGCTTCAACAGAACGTTACACTTTGTGACAGTTTTGTCAACCTGCTCCCTGAAAATAAGCTTGCTGTCTATGGTGACGCCAAGATAGACAGCTGATTTGGCCCATTCCACCGTTGTGTTGTTTAGGCTAATTTTACAATCCTCAGGCGGAACAAGTTTGGGAGAATTGGAGTGTGGGAATAGGATGACCTGGGTCTTTGCTGCGTTAATACAGATCTTCCATTCGGTGAAGTATTCTGACAGGACATTCAGGCTTCGCTGCAGTTTCGCTGTAAGCGCTCTTGTTACCCTACCATTGTGGACGACTGCGGTATCATCGGCGAACAACGACAGAGATCCATTTTCAGGGAGCGGGGGTATGTCCGAGGTGAATAGGTTGAACAGAAGTGGACCTAGTATACTTCCCTGCGGAACACCGGCGGAAATCTCCTGTGCATCGGAAACTGCACTTTGCAACGAAACACGGAATTTCCTGTCCGACAGGTAATTTTTAATTATCTTCACCAGGAAGATGGGAAGATTGTATTGTTTTAGCTTGTACACCAGGCCATCATGCCACACATTATCGAAGGCCTTCTCGATATCGAGAAGTGCCATGGCAGATGATTTCGCCACTGACTTGTTCCGCCTGAGGCTGTTGGTTACTCGGTTAAGTTGGTGCACTGTTGAGCGACCACGTTGGAATCCGAACTGCTCGTCGAGCAAGATGTTCAGCTCGTCTGCAGACGAGAGAAGCCGACGGTGGATCGCTTTCTCAAACAGTTTTGATACTCCTGAGAGAAGGCTGATGGGCCTATAGCTCTTGGAACATGAAGGATCTTTCCCAGGTTTCTGGATGGGGATGACTTTGGCTGACTTCCAACACGAGGGGAAGTAGCCAAGTCGGAGGCATTGGTTGAAAACCATCGCCAGATGGTTATAGAACTGGGGGCTCAATTGCTTGAGCTCCAAGTTCATGATGTTATCGAAACCTGGGGCCTTCATGTTCTTTGAGCTTTTGATATAAGTCAACAATTCGTCAGCTGAGATCTCCAACTCCTCTGTGAAATCGTTGGGACTTATATGGATGTTGTTTATAAGCGCGCTAACGGCAGCTTCGTGTGGACTGACGATGTTTTGTCCGAGGTTGTGGGAGCTGACGAAGTGTTGACTTATCTCAGCAGCCTTTTCTGCAGGAGTTATCAAACGATCCCTAGAGCCATTGCTATCTAGTGGGATCAACGGTGGAATGGGCCTTGGCTTAGTTTTCAAAATTTTGGTCAACTTCCAGAACGGCTTTGCACAATCTGGGAGAGAGCGGATCTTGTCGGAAAAATTGTTATTTTTAAGGTCCACCATTCTGGCCTTGATGATTTTTGTTATCCGATTGCAATGTGTTTTTAAGGTAGGCAGACCAGTTCGCTGGTATTGCCTTCGGATGGCGTTTCGCAATGGTATTAATTCTTTAGTGGGTCTATCAATGGGTACAGAATTGCTCACCTGATCAATCACCGGTACATGTTGCTCCCGGGCCTGGGAGATTGCTTGCTCGATGCTCTGCAGCTGCCGATCGATGTCATCAGTTGACTCGAGGTGCACGGTAAAATCGACGGTGTCGTCGACATGTTGTCGGAACCTCTCCCATCTGGCACGATGGTAGTTCCGTCTGGTGATCCGATGCCAGTTGACCGAGGACCCAACTTCGGCCACCACTGGATAGTGGTCCGAGCTGAGCTCCTGGTGTACTACCGGCTGGGCGATGTTGTTCCCCATGTTGGTGAGGAAGATGTCGATTGTCGAATGTACTCCGGATCTGCTCAACCGGGTGGGAGTATCCGGGCCCAGGACGGTGTAATGTCCCTCTTCCAGGTCTTCCTGCAAAATTATTCCGTTCCGGTTTCGCCGGGTGTTACCCCAGATTTCGTGTTTCGCATTTAGGTCGCCGGCGATGATAAACTGCCCCTGCCTCCGAGTTAGCTTGCGAATGTCGTTCCGTAGGACCGTTGTTGTTCCGTTAGCGGTGCTAGCTTGCTTGGGACAATAGGCCGCGATGATGGTGATGGGGCCGACGGCAGTTTCGACCTTGATTCCGATGGCTTCAATAGACTGCAGCTCAAAACTCGGGAGCAGATGACAGTTGATGTTGTAGCGCAGGGCGATCGCAACTCCTCCTCCACTAGAGCCACTACGATCAAGTCGCATAATACGGTATCCGGGGATGAAAATGTTGTGTTCCGGTTTGAGATGTGTCTCGGTGACGATGGCGATGTCGATGACCTTCCTGTTAAGGAAGTCACCGAGCTCAATTGTTTTGTTCCGGATGGAACAAGCATTCCAATTGAGGATGCTGATGGTGCGATTACGGTCCATACTTGAAAATAAATTTCATCGTCACGGATGTGGCGGCTTTGAGCTGTTCCTCCTTCGAGCGGCAGGAACGTAGTTGGCGGTAGAGCTCTTGGACGAATTCGACCATTTGCTCCGTGTCATAGAGCTGTCCATCGGTAGGTGGTTGCGTGAAGGAACTACAACTCGGATTGTACCAGCCTGGAGGAGGAGCTGGCATGGGGGCGTCGGCGGCTGCCACGAATCGTTGCTGAACGGATGCTGACGGGCGGTTTGCATGGCGATAGTTTAATGGAACTGGCGGCAGGTTCGGCACTTGGTACCGGAGCGTCGGGAAATTTTCTTCGTCCATTCGAGGTGGCGGGCGGCGTTGTCCAGGCCGAGATTTGGTGGACGCCTTCTTGCGGATGGCCAAATACTCCGCTCGTTTTGGACAAGCACGGTTGCTGCCTTCGTGGTTAGCGCCACAGTTGGCGCACTTTGATGGGGCACCTTCATCCATCGGGGCGCAATCCATGGTTGTGTGCGGTCCGGCACACTTTCCACACCGGGGTTTCATGTGGCAGTTTCGGGTCCCATGACCGAACGTCAGACACTTGCCGCACTGTGTCACGTCGTGTTGCCTCGGGCGATACCGGTCCCACTCGATAATGACGTTGAAAAGGGCCCGTGTTTTCAACAGGTCCGCCATCGTGACGGAACCCTTCTCCAAGTGGACCAGATAGAGTTGGTCCCGATGATTTCCCTGTTCTTGACGTCTAATTGGGAACACCTTCACTGGTTTCAGAGCCGCCGCTTGCAGCTCAGTGACTATTTCATCCGGAGTGAATTCTGGAAGGCCACGCAGAATCACCTTCAGCGGCTTGTTTCCGGGTGCGTCGTGGGTGTAGAATTCGTGTTGCTTGGCGATTAGGTGAGCGCCAACAGCACGGTAGTCAGCCTCCGTCGAGCACATTATCTTTGTGCCCGTACTGCACAGCTTGTACAGCGGATTAACTTTAATCGCTGCAAGCTCCGTCCTTAGGGCAGCGATGTTTCTTGACGTGGTGAAAAGCGGCGGAATCTTCGCCTTTTTCGGTATCTCCTGTACCGGGAGCGTAGCAAACCGATTGCTCGCTAGTAGCCGGGCGTTTTGGTCCAATGGTCCGGTGTCGTCATGCCGCAGACGCTTGCTGCTGCTTGGTTTCGGTATGGCTTCAGGAGCTGATGTCGCTGGCGTGGATGTCACCACGTGTTGATTTTTTCGACCCATTGCCACGGCAACAGGTCGAGTGGAAAAAATTTCACAACCTTGCAATACTTTCTTCTGGCTTGCTACCGCTAATAACTTAGCAAGCGCTGGCGATAGATCACGAACCGGACGCGCAATCGCGAGAAATCGGACGAGGGGGGGAAAACGGGAAAAACTTTTTTACGAGAGAGCGAAAAACACGACCGTACGTGTCGCTTGTTCGAACTGGAATGATTCTGAAATATCCCATTATTTTCTGACAAATCTAGCATTCCCTTTATGTGCATTAGATAACACAGAAAATTTAATGTTTCTTTTTATCTGTGCACGTAAATACTAAATAACGTTAACAAATAACATTACATAAATATGACTCCATTGTATGTTCTAAAATCCTAACTTGAAGCACAAAATAATAAATACTGTCTCACCCTACGTCGCAATCTTCTTAACTTGAAAATAAAATATGTTGAAATGTTTTCAAATTAAACTTTTTCAGTAATAGCCGATTACGAAGCGTAACAAACGTAGTCTAATAGCTTATAATATTCATTACGCTGAACATGACAACAGCTTCTAGCATCTCAAAAATATTTTATGACGAAGGTCAACGACTGGGTTTTGCACTATTTTATTTAAAATGTTCACAAGCATTTGGAAATGAAGGAACAATTTTATTTCTATATACATGGCAAGATTAAGCTAGTTTTTACCACTACTATGCATGGTCTTGAATAACATTTCTCTTTTTTGTTATCAAATTGGGTTTAAATCTGGATTGAACCCAGACCCACTGGGGTGCCAAGTAGCAGTCACGCTTACCACTACACCACCGACGCCGGCGATTTTTTCTGATATGGTCAAACATAAAATTTATTCATAACGATTTATATTGTCCTGCTTATCATCGCAGAAATTCGATACATCTCATTTTTATTTTTTATTTCTCTATATTTTTCCTTTACCAGCTGAATTATTTTATCGTGAAGATTGTTTCAGCGCTTATGGCTTCCATGCACTCAGGCAAATAAACATAAGAATTTCATAAGGTTCAACTTATGAACTATGCTTTGGAATTTCATAAGGCTGACTTATGATTGGATTTTGTTTCACATGACATTATTTTTGTACGCCTTTAAGCTTTTCTATTTAGAAGTGTTGATATATACTAGTGGGCAAGTCACTGGACTCATAACCTCAACGTTCAAGTTTCGAATCTAGGTTGCTCCATCTTTTTATTTTTTCAACATCATTATATTTCATAAGGCAAATTTATGAAGTTCATACTGATTTCTTATAGCAAATAATCATAATGCAATCCTATGAATATCGAAAGTTTATTTCGCTGAGTGTAGAAAATAATTATTTTGGAAAAGTATCAGCATAGATCATTAAAAACTAACTACACACTACTTAACCTCGGACCTGAGACCGACACATATAAGCGTCCTATCGAACGTAAGAATGAATTAAATGAAGCGAGAAAATAATTTCAATCCAAACCATTTCTAGAGTTGCCTACGTTTCGATTTCGGGGGAGAGATAATTTCACATAAAATCTTCATAGCCGTTCTCCGATTATAGTCAAAGACAGGTTGAGTCTCATGTAAAATCAATAATTTCTTAGAGTGTATGAAACTTTGACCACTATGAAAGAACCCTCGATTCGCAATTTCCAATCATTATTAATTGACAGTCGCGCTCTTGAGCATTGATAAATATCAATTCGTAAGTTCTACCAGGCTTACCTTGGCTAATACCAGCAACAATTCTGGATGGTACTGCTATGTTGCATTGATCGGATTGATAAAACATCAGGTAGCAGTTTTTACAAATATCCAATCTGCTGTCATCAAACTTTAGCCTTTTCAGGGCAATATGATTACATAGGCTATCGTTCATTTTCCGAGTTACATCCTAGCTTGCGGGTAAACCACAAGCGCACATGTGATATTTGTACTTCATCGGAACGTTGGATTTGTATTGATATTGAAAACCTAGCTCGCAACTGGTATTTTCGTATGTATTAGATCCAAACTTTTTTCGAAAAAGAATATTTAATTATCTTTTATTTGTATTAATTAGGCCAGTTGTTAAAACGTATAATAATAAATACGTGTCTAATATTTTCTGAATATCATGTGATAGCTCTTGAACCAAATTGTCATTCCAAACGGTAAGTTAAATGGATAATGTTGAAATCATAGATCATAATTTGATTTTTTTTTTCCGCCAAGATGGGCACGCAATGTGCAATTAATCCAATGTCGTTCTCAACCCCCGAGAAATCGTAAATCTCATTTCCTTCGAAAATCTTCACAAATCACTTCAATCACAGTGAGGATTTCCATCCAGCTGTTCCAAAATACTACACAAGATCCTATTACAACAACCCATCATTTCATCGATTACGACCGGTTTGGGATGGCCAAGTATTCGAGGCCAGAAGAAACTCCACATAATTTATGGCTCCGACTGGGCGTTTGTTTTTCGTTATGGTGTCCCCCCACATACACACATACACTGTCATACAATGGCCAGATAGAGAAAATCTAGTGTGCATCATTATTTGCAGATATTCAACAATTGCTTACGTTCCCCAGCGGCCGTGGCTGCTGAACGCTAACGTACGAGACAACATCCTGTTTGGTGAACCATTCCGACCGAAGCACTACAACCGGGTGCTGAAAGCCTGTGCATTGAAGCCCGATATCGAGCTGATGCCGGACGGCGATATGAGCGAGATTGGCGAGCGGGGAATTAAGCTGTCCGGAGGTCAGCGCCAGAGGATTGCGATTGCCCGGGCACTGTACTCGCTGGCCAGTGTGGTAATTATGGTAAGCACAGTAACGTGAAGCGGAACGGATGTGTTCTTTTGGTTCCACGGCGCACATAAGGTATCTAGAGTGGAAGTGAGAGCATGTGTGTGTGTGTTTGTGTAGAAATTTGGGACATCGGCAGATCGAACGATTAAATGAGTGCGGTAATAATTCTTTTGTTTCCACAGGACGATCCCCTTTCGTCGTTGGACAACGAGGTCGCAAAGTTTGTGTTTGATCATGGGATTCGACGTATGTTAACTCGGCAGAAGCGAACGGCTGTGATGGTGACGCAAATGTTGCAGCTGGTGTACAGGGCTGACAATGTGAGTTATTTTTTTTCCCCAAAATACAAATATCAAATGTTTTCGGTAGGATGCATTGTTTTGATTTCTCAAACATTCAACAATCACAAGGGTATCTCCAGTCATAGCCAGGCATAAATTGGCAAAACTCTCATGTGAAGCGTTAGCAAAATTTATTAAAACTGTAACAGATTGACTTTTTGTTTTCCAAAATAACTTTGCACAGACAGTGATCCGCCTATTGCAGCATTTCTAGCCGGTAGCAGATTGCGACTGTACCTAGGCCAGTTTAAAGGTTTGGGTCTATTGTACCTCAAACAAATCAGCGGAAGCTCGAGTGTCTCTCAATGAACTACTTTTCACTGATGCTGTCGTGCTGATCAAGTCTGTCGCGATACCAGGTAAAAGGCAACTTGTTTTGCTGCACGGATGCTATCGTCGTTTGATAGCTCACCTCCGCGGAAGCCAAGTGCCATTAATTTGATTTGACTTTTCAACCTATGGTCAATTTTCAATTGTCAAAATTCAAGAATTCCTTAGTTTCTTGATAACTGAATTGTGCTTGCTTCTCTATCAGTACAATACCTAGAAATGTTTGTCATAATGTAACATATGTCTGTCCATATTTCACGATTCTACCCTAAATGGACAAATTGGTGGCAAGCGGTGGTTGTGTATCGGCCTTCGCATCGCCGACTTTGGAATCAAACTGACTACTAATGACTATGCTTCCATTTCCAGATAATTGCAGTGGAGGCCTTTGCTGTTAAGGCAACAGGTACGCTATCAGAAATCGAAAACAATTACCCTCAAATTCTGCGGAAGTGGAATGCAATTATTGCCAAAGAGCAGCAGTCTAAAGAGACGCAATTAAGGTAATTAGTTTTACATAAGCGTGACTTTGATGCAGGTGTGAGAATAGCGTCTATCGAGAAGTAATCTTGTGTAGAGGAAAGTGACGATAAAGTCCCGTAGAATATTGGAATGAACCATGGTTAGGTAAAGTTAATGTGTTTTTTCTCTATTATTTTCTCACCCTTCATTAACATGTGATATCAACATTGGTGACTTCAGCCCAGGGAGAACGGCCCGGGAGCGTTGGAAACTATTTAAAAATGTATCCCGGATAGGCTTCCTAAAGACCCATGCCAGTGCAGAGTATTATGAGGTAAGTGTTTCTTTTAATTTTATTTGTAAACTTCAGTTAGCTAGGATCTATAGATCATTGCACGATGGCGTCATCAATGCAGTTTTGATAGTTCAGGGAGCTACCCAACAAACATCGGTGTTGAATTAGAGCTTGTTCAAACAAATTTGGAGAAGCTATTCAACTATTCTAGAAGAAACAGCTGAATAGCTTCTCCAAATTTGCTTGAACAAGCTCTAATTCAACACCGATGTTTGTTGGGTATGAACTATGGGGAGTGTTTGCTTTCTGTAACTAGGATCTTTAAACGCTCTTACTCCTCCGGCGACCGCTTGGCGTGGCCAGACCCGGCTAGAAAACGATATCGTGTTTTCCAATGCAGGCCGCTACTATTGTACCTCTCCGTTGACCACAAGTCCCAAAGAAAAGAAGAGCGGTTTCAGCGCTTGCTGCACCTTCCGCTCACGCAAAATAGTCGGACGGCCGGAACACGTCCTGTGCTCGATTCTCTCACCTTTATCCATGAGCGCAGGGATCTTATGTATGGCTACTCGGCTGTATCCGGCCGACACAAAGCGCGGCACAATAAATTCTTCGCACAGGGGAGGAGCCGGCAATAATTACAAACCATCAAACGTAGTTGCTTTAATGCTTCCGCTATTATGGCTGCCATAAACTGATGTGAACTGATAGAGCTGTCAATTTGTTTTTGAGTATATAGTCTACTTATATTTATTGACGATTCCCCGGAGAACACGCCACCAGGTGGCAGTATAACCACACGGAATACTGGTGAGCTTGGTCTTTTTTTTTTTTTTTGTAAGTGTTAGACTGTTCCGATAAATATAAATACACCTTCTTTCTCAAATAAAATCTCCATACTGCATATTTTCGATTATTTTACTCTCAATAATAGAAAATAACAACACAGTTTGAAAGAAACATGTTACTTCCGGCGTAATCAAATGCGCATAAATGGAATGTAATATTTGGCATTATTTAATGGAATATTTCTCCTAATAATAAGGCAGATAATACCTGAATTTAGTCTGTTGTATGAACGATTGCAAGCGATTTCGTTGTTTACGCTTGCTCTAGTTTACAAGTTAACGAGGGGAAATTTTGCACGGCTATTAAAATTCGCCATTTTTTTTTCTGGGAATATTTTCTTTCGATTTTCATTTTGTTTTGCTTGATTTATCGTAGGGTAGACGAGTTCTCTAATTTTTGTCGTCACACTGCTCGTAACATTTTGCTTTGAGCTTTCTCTTACTAATTTCACCGCTTTACTTCTTTCTTTCTTAAATTTCGAAACACTATCCGCTGGTTTCACGTATTTGCTATGCTCTCACCAAAGATCAGAAAGCTTCGAGAGAGCGAATTTCTGGGCAGTTTTGTGGATCTATCTCCTTTGGTACAAATACGACTTTGTTCCTTTTGTACCACTAAGGATAATGGCAAGAAGCAAGATCAGTCCAACATAAATTTTTCCACATCCGCATATGAGTAATTCTGTGTCAAACCAGGCCGCCATTAAAATGAGGTCTATTGAAGGTCTATTGTGATTGATTGATCAAAAATGGTGTAAAAAGAGAATGGCACTTTCTTCAACTCGAAATGACGGACCCCTCATTCACCAGGGGGTCAAACAGTGTTGTAAAAAGGTCGAATTTGCGCAACTCTGAACCTGGTAATCATGCCATATATTTTAAATTTGCATTAAAACCTCTTTTAAACAGCATGTTTTTAGAAAGAAAAAAAGTTATACATGAAAAAAAAATTTGACCGCCATATTGGATTTGGCCGCTATTTTGAGTTTTTTGTGTTTTTCATTATGTTTGCAACCATCGATTTTAATTCTGTTACCATCATAGGAAAGCTAAGAAAAAATGGAATCAAATTAAATTAGGTAACCATTGGATTTAGCCTACTATTATAGCTAATGTTCTGTAGCGAGTTTTGCAATTTACAACATATGACGATGATGGTAACAACATTAAGATCGGTGGATGCGAACATAGTGAAAAATACATTTATCTGATAAAATTGGAGGAGTGGAGAGTGAGAGGTCCGTCAATTCATGTTGAGAAAAATGCCATCCTCATTTTTACACCACTTTCGATCAATCAAGCACAAAAAAAAATCAATTTCAAAAGACCTCTTGTCAATGGCGGCCTGGTTTGACAGAGAAATACTCATATGGCCTGTCTCACTATTACCTTCTTGCCGAATTTCTCGGTTTAAATGGCTTGGACTGATCCAGGATTCCTTTCTTTTGGCAAGGTATTACACTGCGGTCCCGGCAGAGTATTAAAATCATGTTTTATGTAGGTTTTGTCATCCATGCCCGATTTGTTGGTTGGCAGTTTGTTGTCTGAGCTCTCGAATTCACAGATTCAGCTTGTTTGGGGTTCCGTTTTAACTGCTTCTGCTTATGATGAGTCTGCAAGCCCATTCTCTCCTTGTCGCGCACAATTCATGTCGCCGAAGTACCTCGCACATCTCGGTAAACATGGTATTTCCATAATCTTGAGCAAGGCTTGGTCTTTTTGCCATTCGCATGAGAGTGCCACCAATAGTATCAAAGGGATCTTTTCAATGGGACGTTCCAAAAATAAAATGCCATACTCTGACTGTACAGTTTGAAAGAAACATTGAATTTTCTACGTTATCTAATTCACATAAAGGGAATGCTAGATTTAGCTTAAATTAATAGGATCTTTCATGTAAATTTAAGCCAAATATCGCTGGAATCAGGTCTGTTATTTGGAAAAGTATTCAAACATTTACCTTGTTTGCGTTTGCTTAGGCGCGCATTTGAAAGAGGGGTAAATTTTATGCGTCTGTCAAAATTCATATTTCTTTCCTTGTGGAATCTACACAGATTAGCAAAGTTTTTCTTATTTTTGTATTGTGCTGCTGCCCCATCAGGCTTGAGATAAACTTTAAAAAAGTTTTTCGATGATTTCTTAAAATCATTTTAGAGATTAACAACTGAACTGCAACTGTATAGTGAGTCGTTACTTCTGATATGATAATGAAGCTACCATTTTTAAGTTTATTGTCTTTCTTATAGTAAATTTCATATGGGTTTATTTTTGCTTGAGAATTATTCCCATGATATCCTTGAGCAGCACTTCAAACACAGCACTTGAAACTTTTTAATTTTGATTTACACAAGTGGTCTATGATTATAATTTTACTAGAACCGCTTTTCACAATTGTCGTTACTAGATTGCTGCTCTAGGTTCAAATCAACCGTATTTTTATAGTACACGTATTTCACGTATACATTATTGATTCTGTAAATTTTAACTCAGAATCGTTCCTTACTGTTACCTAACCTAAAATCGGTACAGGTATATACATTAGAGTGCCAATCAAAATCGACTTTTCGAATTTCAAAAAAGGGTAGTGCTCAAAAGTTTTGTCTCCTCGAGTCCCCATGCAAAATTTGCGCTCAAGCGCACTTCATAAAGTGGACCCCCAAAGTGGTCAAAGTTTGACCGATGAAAAATCTCCCAAGGTATTGGAAATGTCCGAAATCTAATTTTTTTTATTGATGCCAAATGCCTAAGAAATGCATGAAACGTCTAGACGTCTGAGATATTCATGGCAAACGTATTGAAACATATCTTATATCATCGTTGGCAATTGCTAGCATATTATATGCGGTACTCCATTCACTTATTTTCCATTGAAGTGGTCCTTATTGTTGAAAAATAAAAAAAATATATAAAAACAAATTGAATTTGTATGGAATATTGCAGATAATAGTATTGAAACATCTCAAACAACAAGAAAACAAGTATTTCCAGAAAATTTAACCAGCAACATTTTTCGTATAGTTTCAAACCATTATTTCTCGTAAAACTCTCGTTCTCTTTCTTTAATTAAAATGTCATTTTAATAATTGCCACCGATTTATATCCACAGATCGAAAGAGTATGGTACGGACAACCACATTATCCTTGCATAATGTGCGACTAAAAATATAGAGACAACTTAGTTTTTAACGGCAGAGAATTGATTACTAGAGAGCCTCTCATTGTTAGATGGGTCCTTTTGAAATGTTCCAAGTGATTTTCATTCAGAATGCGACACTTCGCTAAGGTGAAACAGTTTGCTGTCCTTATATCATACAAAATCCTCTTATCGAGCACCAGCGAGCTTCCTATTTCTGTTTTTCCTATTTGTGCAAGCTCAAATTTAAAATTTCAGAGTTATCGGTCCGATATTTACCGAGTGTTGTGCTCCAAAAACGTAATGTGAGAAGCCTACGAACTGTATCCCCAGGGCCCCTTATTACTGGGAACTGTTGAATTTTGCAATGGTCGTAGTAGCAATAAGGCAAGTAACGAAAGGAAGAGGAAAGGTATTGCAACTAATTGCAAAATATACTGTTTCATTTTTGACAATATCATCCGTTGACAATTTTGAATTATATGTTTTTAGTAAAGCAATATCTTGCTCCGCATTATCATTTATTACTTCCAAACTGTGAATACGTCTTTTGGCATATTTAAATTCTTGTTTAGAAATTTCACTGCGTAATATCAGTTTCCAACAAAGATTCCGGAATCTCTTGAACAAAGAACAATTTTTAGTACCCTGACTGCCTTTTGAAAATGAGTGTAGCTCAAGTTTTAAAACGTCGTTTGCTTCGATTATGGATTAAGCAGATAGATTTGGTTGAGTATCTAAAAATCAAAACATTGTTTTAAAAATAATATTCCCCGTACAACAAATTAAAAAAAAAGTGTTTACCTAATTTATGCAATACATTTAACGATTTTAGGAGGATTACGATCAATAGAACAGAACAGAAGCAAGTGTGGAATGATCATGACCTAATATTAGATATTAAGTCGTACTTTATGAGTGTTGCAGCGTGAGTGTATGTGCGTGACTCTGTCTCACCCACTTTAGTTTATATTATCTACCAGCAACGACCTCTCGCTCATTCGAAAGTGAAAATCCAAGTTGATAAATACCAAATTCGTTAGTGACACTTTTTGCAGGTATCAGGCAATTATCGATTGAGTATTTTGTGAAATTTTCTCACAAATTGAGTTTCAGTGGACTCATAGACCAATGTGACCTCCACTGGTTTAGGCTTAGATAAAAAAAAAAAAAACACTGAGAGAGACACAGTTTGGACAAGAAAAAGTTTACGTTTGGAAATTTTTTTTCTTTAAAAGTGCCCATAATGCAATGTTTAGACGGTTGGAAGGGAACATAATTACCTTTCTTGAGACAAATTTTCAGCCAGATCACAAACGGTATTTTTTTGTTAATCGACTGAAAAAAATTAAATCATATTTTTTAATGTAGTACTCAATTTGGAATTTTCACTCATACATTACTTTTTTGTAGGATTTCTCACCCTTCAATTATATGAAACACAAAAACGGTAAACGAAGTTTTGCCCTTTTTCAATAGACAGTCTAGATCAATTTTGTAAAAAATAAGTTTACATTTTAGTTTCTTGTGACAAAATTAACATATCCAGATAGTTTCATTGACATCTGAAAAGGTTCTGCCAACATTTGTTTGAATTGGCCTGAAATGCGTTTATAGGAACATGTAAAGTGTAAAAATCCTAAGATTGTTGATAACCCTTGCGCTTCAGTATTTGTGTAACATAAATATATTTACAAAATGACGGCGCCGGTGGTGTAGTGGTACGCGTGGTTGTCTCTCACCTGAATCAATCTGGTATGGATTCCAGTCTAAGACGAAAAATCTATTTTTTAGTCGAAAAATCTATGATCACGGATCCCTTCGAAAGGGTTGGGCCCAGCTTATGTGTTGATGTGTTCGATATGTGGAGTCCAAGTCGTCTTCCTGGCGTGACAAACCAACCTCAAGCTGAAAGTTACGTAGGGTACGGGACTGGTTTTAAGCAGTTTAGTCAGCCCCTGAGACATTTGATGAAGCTGTATGTAATCTATAATTAGAACTGCCAATATTTAGACATTAATCCCTCTGCTTACGTCTGGTCTATCGGAACATACCTTCAGCAACGAGCATTAGGCTCAGAAAATTTCATAGCCATGGAGTAAAGTTCCCAATCGCAGGGACTTCTTAAACGCATGGGGATTGCTTTCCGATTAAAAAAATGTTCTCTTCAGCTCCTTAATCTGTACATAAACTAACAATATTGTATGAGTGCGATTCTGTGCATGTGTGTGAAGGCGAAATGAAATAGGCCAGTTGGCGATTTACTGCAAACGTCAATTTCCTCAACCCGCTCCTTCGTTTTACCCTTCCGCTCTCGAAAACAATCCACCAAAACATGTCGATTGCTACAACCACAAACTCATATCCTAGCAGGTTATGAGACAGACGTACACGACCAATCTTTTAGTTTGTCATTGATCTTTAGATTGGCAATGTGTACTTCTTATTTCATTTACTCTCACGCAAATGTTAGCCAAAGCGACTGTGACGACAAACGGGATGTTTCGTTTAAAAACAAACAAATGCAAGAGACAGCAGGCTCCACGTTACTTTACTGGTGCGCTATATCCATGGTTAAAAAAGAAAAGAGGAAACATGGGCTCTCTCAAAAGCAACAGTGATGCCATAGCTGCAGCTCAACAGCGAAGCATTATTTATCGTTGGGTACTATTGGACAGCTCCAAAACATAGTTTTTATTGCAAATGATAGTGCCAGATGATGGACAATATAATCATAAGCATAGATCAACCTCCAATGACTGGAAGAAACATGAATTGAATAGCGATTTCAGATTATCTAAATATGTAATAAATTTAACCCAATGTTCAACTTCACATTCTGGCAACAAGCCTAGTTGTGGGAGAGAGCTGATGAAGACATGCCCACCGGTACACGCGATGCAAATGCAAAATACACAAAGGCAATATTTGAGCGAACTTCTTCAGCTGGTCAGAAACTGATGGTTTCTAGATGATGTATTTTAAATCTTCAAAATGACAGTAATAAATTGGTAATGAATCATGATTCATACATCGAATCGTTGGCCGAATAGATGAAGCTTATGATCGTATCATTAAAAATGAAATAATTTGGAAAATGTAGGAGTTTTAGACCTATTTCCTAACGACTGATTAAAATAGTGACCCCTGATTAAGCCGTTCCCTACCCTACATAAAAACAACAATAACAATATTCAAGAAAAAAAATGTGTCTAACATAAACTTCTGCTTCGTCAATTTAAAGCTCAAGCACCAAAGTTTGCCTGTTTTTAGTTTATGGATCTTTACTTTTCTATGCCAACCAATGTATGTGAGGTATGCGAAGAGAAAATTACCAATTCAATGAGGTATCTTCAGACCGAATCTGAAATCGAACCCAACACCTTTTGTTTGGAACTGAGAAAGCTACACTGGGTGCGCTATATGAGGCCTCCAAACACTTTTCTATTCATAGCATGCAATTATATTGCACGGCATAACGTTAGCACCTGCTGTACCTCAGATTCATTACCCACCGTATGGTTCTACCTGCAGGTTGGTTACTTTGAAAAGTTTAAAACGATGCTATTTTTCCAGCCCGTGCATAAACACACAAAACAAAAACATCAAAAAGAATAGCTCGGCACTGGCGGCTGCAGAAAGTCCACCAACAATTTTCAGCGAAACGCTCCAAGTTTGCTTTAAGTTTCCACATCGGGAGGGAAACACTCAATGCAATAGCCCTGCAGAGCAAAGTTTTTTGTGTGGAAAACCTTCCCAATTTTCTTCGCTTGGATGATCCACTGGGTGGAACTCGACAACACTTTGCAAGTTCATCATCAACTCCCCGGTTCTTGAACGATATCACCCGTAGATTTACCAAAAAATAAATGGCACTGGCCGCTTTCGCCTTTTGCCCGTTTCGTATTTATGGCTTTGTAACTACCGAAATAACTACTAGGGTAAACATTCATATAGTAGTGGTTTCCGTGCTGAAATATTTATTACTTATTCTCCCAACCTGGTTACAGAAGGTTTCCATTCCGGAAACCTAAACGAGATCTGGATATTTTCTCAACTCCTTTGGTCAAAGAGAACCATCGTGCTTGTCACTAAATGCAATCACTAATTTATTGTAAATATGAATGTGTTACTTTGATTGTTTCAATTGACGAATAAATTCCCATCAATACGTTATCTTTAATCTCGAATTCTGGAATACATAAATGTGAGATTTGATAAAAAAATTCGCAAATTTTTTAAAATCTAACACTCCTTTTGAATATTTATTATGGCAGATTTGCTGCAATCTGCAATTTGCTATAGGTTCCGCTTAAAGAGCTTCATTTCTGCTTGAGCAATATGCAACAAGTACACTTCCATAGAATGTGTTAGTTTCTTGACATTTTTCTTGAAGTTAAAAAACTCAACTAACATACCAAACTACCAAACATATGATAAGAGATTTGAAAACAACTTAAACGAGAAACAACACGATATGCAATATATATGCGGCGGCGGAGAGGATAGCTGTTTGTTTATTTTATTTTTTTTTTATTTTTTTATTTTACGTCGGCCTACTTCCTCATATGGTGACAATCTCCGACGCCAGGAAGACGACTCCACCACCTGGACCCTACCTAACGACTCATGAATATGAGCCGGGACCAACGGCTTTACTTCCTTTCCGAAGGAAGACGTGACCAGATTTTTTCGCCTCAGAAAAACCACCGACGTCGACTGGGATTGAACCCAGACCCACTGGGGTGCTAAGTAGCAGTCACGCTCACCACTGCACCACTGACGCCGGCAAGATATAATATTATAATAAGATATAGATATGGTACATCCAATGGATTGTTACTGAAAAATAGATAAAAATTAGTTATGTATTAATATCCTTTTAGTCCTGGAAAACCTGAAAACAGAGTAGATCATTCCAAATATCTGAGATAAAATTTCAATAAAAGATATTATTTTATAAGACGTTGTAATATTTTTCTTTATACTGTTCTAGTAACATTTCAAAGGTAGCAATTGTAGTGATCGAAGAGTCCGGTTTTATGATTTCTGAAATAATGGCTATGTTACCATAATACCACTAAACACAATATTAAAATATAATCCTACATTGTTTATAAGCACATGCCAGTCTTTTATGAAATACCCAATGTTTTACTCTAAATAATTTAACAAATTAGGATCACAAATATGATTATCACTTTATACCATCATTTCATAACCTTATACCATCTGTACATAACACAGGATAAATTCCAGAATTTCATTGTTCTTTGATTGTTCCGGTGATATTTGCTGCAAAGTTTTCCCAAGTTGATTCCACTCCATCGTTTTTCACTGACGGATCATTGAAAAAGGTGTTCACAGGCTTTGGTGCATACAATGAAATTCATAGCGCCACTCAAAAACTTCAAACTCCGTGTTTCTTATTGTTAGCTGAATACAAAATACACTTTACGCTAAAAACTATTGCCTCCTTATCACCGAATCAATACTTTATTTTCATGGATAGTCTCAGTTCTATTTGCTATTTGCTCCTTGAGGCCGGACTCACTTGCAAATGTGGACACTATTGAAGGCGAAATTTATCATCGACGAATTGCCTTTAATTATTTTTTCCTATTTTTAGTCAACAGTCTCTCGATAGCTCGAAGAATAAAGTAAGTAAAGAAGATTTGGGGCGATTGCAACATTCTATCATCCCCAAGGTGTAGAATAAATCTTGGTTAGGGGGATGGATATGGGTCGAGACTTTATACGTGTGATGTCTCGCTTCATTTCTAATCATTATTCTCCGAACGCTCATATGTACCGCGTTGGGCAGAGCAACAGCTATCATTGTGAATGTGGACAAGGTAACCTCCCAAGTAACAAATTCAATTTTAAGGTACACTTGAAGAAGTTCTCAAGACTCATTTGATAAAACCACGCATAAAACTAGATATTCTACATAACATCGATAAAACAGCCATAAAACCATCATAAGTTCAAAAAGGCCTACCTACTACAGGAGGTTCTCAAGACTTTTTCCCAAGATTCGCTTAAAACTTGATAGTTTTATCGGTACATAATTGCAATTACATACAGAACATGCTTAAAACTATGATAAAACTACCACAAGTTTTGGTAGTTTTATGATTTTCCTCATTAAGAACACTTCCAGTCCGTCACAAATATGTTTCGAAGATTCCAGTTTTGGATTCGTTCTGCTGAATGGGGAGTTTTTTAAGAGAAAAAAATCGATATACACATGATGTTTATTTTCCAAAATGGATACGTATGTAAATTAATTGTAAAATTGACCATAAATGCATGAGTTGTTTGCCTGCAATTGATACATTTTTCATGCGACGTTCAGTTTATTGGTGTTTTATAACATAAAAGTTCGAAAATTTTAATGCGCCACGGAATCATTGCTGGAACATTTATCTATTTGAAAAATAAAAAATACTTGAAAATTCAACAATTAGGTGACAAGGCTGATAAATTGTTAGATCTTGAATAAATTGTGTCTACAATCCATTTTATGTTTCAAAATGTGTTTTAAACAGCAGAAATTGTTCATAGCATTGGAAAAACGAGAGTTTTTTTTGCATATATAACGTGAAGTACCCATATTCTGCGCACCTAAGGCCCTAATTTGGCGCATTTTAAAACATTCCAAACTAATGTTTAGTTGAATATTATTTGAATTTAGTTCTACATGTAAATAGATGTTGTCCTCTTGTGTATGAGATAAAATATGAAGTTTGACAATCAGAATTAACTGCAAAATGCGCATAATTAGGCGCTGCGCAGAATTAGGGTACTTCACGGTATATAAATGGCTACCATTTCGAGGGAATCCAGAATAGCCACCCCAAGTAGCAATTAAAATGCAAATTGGTTTTATTCATGTTTTATGGTAGTTTTATCAAAGCATTATGGAGTTTATCCAGTTTTATCAGGGCATTTTCCAAGTTAAGGTGGTTTTAATTCATTAACAGTTCATAAGAGTGATTAAAGAACACTTAAAGAAACCTCCATAAAACTACATCATTTATAAGTGTAAGTCACCTTATAAGTAGTTTTATAAGATACTTGATGCCCCTCTCAAGACATCGTTTCGCAACTTGCATAAAACCTGATAAAAGTTTTGTCAACGTTTTATAACATTCTTCTTTACGATGAATGTATCTTGGAAATGCTGCCATAAAACTCTCTTAGAACCATTTGATTTTAAATAAGAGCACATATTCTTGAGAAAGCACATTATGTGAAAAATAAACAAACTGTCACAATGGACGCCCACAGGTGGAAGAAATTAAAATTGGATCTTTCAAGCAGCAATTCAATTAAAACCTATCCAATATATTATCCAATAACACTCCTTCATCTCAGCCACCAACGACAATTTTTTTTTGACCATTCCATTGGATTCGTAGCCTACTGAGACTAACTTATCAAAAGGGTCTATGCGTTATGCGTCCTATTTTTTGTAACGAATAAAATTAAATGGTGCATTTCAGTTCCCAATAGGCTACACAATATGTATACTCGTTGCAAGTAAAAATTGGTATATCATCTGAGCAAAAATCGATTTTTCCCATGATCCGCACGTTTAATCCATAGTCGGAAGTAGTGCACTGGAATCGCTCAGTGATTCACTACACAGTGCACTTATTCCAACGCTAGGTTCAGCGTACAGATCAAGAGAAAAATCATCTTTCGCTCAACTGATGTTTCAGCCATCGACGCAATATTATTATCTTCCCAAATCCATTGTTAGCATATTCAAGTTAGAGTTTTTTTATGTTTTTATCGACCTACGCTGGTGATTAAAAACAATAAATTATAAGCTGTAATTATGAACTACAATTATGCATAGGCACTTTTGATTTGAACGTTCACATTCACGTAGATGTATTGCCAAACGAGACATTTTTTTTGCAATTTTTTCTATATTCTGATCTTTAAACATAGACTCTAGGCTTCAGCTTTCACGTATGTTTCAATGTCCTGAACGATGCAACCTGTATGTTTGGATAACAACAAATCATGTAGGTTTCGGGCCCGACTTTTCACTTTTTCAAGCTTTATCTCTCCTGGGCTTTGAATGATCTCAGTCTACATCTCATTTTAATGTCCTGCACAGTTGACTTACCTACATCCACTTTTTGACAACATCTCTGACCGACATGTTGGGCTTCCTCTTCTTAACTTTCACCACTTGTTTCTCATCTTGTTTGTTGCGTGTTCCCTTTTTCGACTGCTTGGGTGGCTTCCTCTGAAGATTTGTAGAAACTTGTTGATGACCCCGACCGAACTCGCGATTGTTTCCTGTGAACGATTAGGATTTTTTAACCACTTGTCCAAAATAAGATTTCACAGCTCCTGTTGTCGAGACGCCATTTTAAAAACTTCAATTTTAAAGTAAACAATATGCACGTTGACGTGAAGGTAGAAGGTCCATTGCGAGTTAAACCGTACACTGTAAGAAATTCTTACGTTGATTCAGACCACTGCCGCGACAAATTTACAAAAAATGTTTCCGGGCACGCTTTTAAATGCAGCCAACAAGATAGTATTGTTTATGCTGGTGCATCGATAGCTGAATTGCAATGCTTAAATACAATTGATGGAATTTGATGTTTATTTCCGCAAAAAAAAGAATAAGTTTTAAAATGTGTGTTGATCTATATATGATGCTTACCCATAACTATAAGGTGCCTGTATAGTGATATTTTTTTGCAAATCGCTGACAACAATGATCCGAAGTTGATCACCTAGAGCCAAAAGGAGTAAAACATAAATTTTCTCCATTAATATGATAAATTTTTTTCCATACAATCTTCAAGCTCGTTGAGCACCTTCTCAGGTGAAGGTACAAGTAAGCTTTAGCGTGAAACTTCGTGAGTACAAATATTGTATCCCACAAAAGATAATAATGTTATGCGTAATATTACCATTTCATTCCCGTGTAATATTTATTAATTTTATTTTATTTCGATTACGTAACTTAAGCCTTAAAAGCCTTTTTTTTATAACTATGATTGCCACTGATAGAATGAATAGATAGTAATGAAACTGCTTCTCTTAGTTCGTTGTAACATACCAACCAAAGAGCAACAATTTCGTAACTGTATATTCTGTGGAAGATGAGATTTGTGCTTTTACAATTTCACGCTGAGGCTTAATTGTATCTTCACCTTAAACTAGACGGATTTCCCTCACAACTTCACAATAGCTTCTGGAAGTCCAGCAACAACAAACTTCGGGATTCGAAATCTTGAAGTTTTATGTTTGGCGCTATTCATATAAGAAGGATCCAGGCACCCAAGACTCTGAACTGATAGTCATGGATGTTCTTAAGAACAGTTTAATGAAACCGGCAATAAACAAAAGAAAAGCATACAGTAGGCTTGCAATTCCGAAAAAAAAGCTCCGAGCGGAATATTTATTTCATTTTATTCTCAAAAATAAATCACTTCCTCCATTATTGGGCAACATACCCTTTACTGTAAATATCTTTATAGGATTGCCTTGTGGTTGGCTGGAGGAGTGGAAATGGCAAAAGAAAGGTCGTCGCCATCGGTCACAAGTTTGTGCCAAGGAAAGTATATACGTTTATATTTATCTCCTCTGATAAATTTCATCGACCATGAACAATTTTGAGGGAAAAACTTTTTCATCTTTTCCACTTTGTGCGTTTGTTGCCTGTAAAAGTTGTAGTGTTAATTGCTCAAGAAAGCATTCGGAACCCTTTCTGCACCCGGCTGGTGCGGCTCCCAAGCGGCTCTTGAATTTAATCTCTTGCTCTAATTTGGCGGTTGAGTTGGTTTGAGAACAATTCAAAATTCTTGCAAGACTCGACCACCGGATTCCAATGGAAACCAATGGAAACTAAGCTATTATAGACATACATATACCTAGTAGCTACTAGCTTTACAATCTTTTCTAACAATCCCTCAAGGAGCGAGAGAGCAAATTGAACTTGTCGCCATAGTCATAATATACCATCATAATAACGATAATAATAATAATTGTTCAATGGCAACAGCAATGGCAGAAGCAGAGATCTGCAGCATAGTAAAGGCAAAAATATGGTTCTTGAGTCTCCCCTCTTATACTTCATAGCTCATATTGAACGTTCAAGTAGCTCTCCGAAATGCAGTTTCAGTTGCAAAAGAAATCCTGCCCCCTTTTAAATGGCAACAGTAGTTTCCCAGCCGAGGAACTCTGTATCAAATTTATTGGAACAAATGATCTTTGGTTCCCGCTGCGGACGAACAAATCCCTGCCAACCAGCGCCACTTTGCGAAAAATTCCCTGCCTTCACTCTGTGCATTTATTCTGTTGAGCATAAATAGGGTAGTTATACCAGCTATGATCACATGTTCCTATATTGGAGTGTTCCATTGTGGCGGGTTGGAATTCCATTGACCAAAACTGGAACAAACTATAATAGAAACTTATAGCACATCTAGTCAGTTACCCTACATATTCATAGGAGGGCTTTTCGAATTCGTGCCGCTTTTATCCGTTTCGGAAGGTTTTATTGAATCCCCACCCACGGAGACGACTTGCCTTCTTCGGACGACGCCGTATAGAGATTTTCACTGTGTTTTCATATTTCTTGGTCTATTCTTTACTTATTCCCCAGCCTCCCGGACCGCTGCTCTACAGACCATCGGACCTACAGCGACACAGTTCCAGCAGCTTATTTGGATCACGTTTCCACACACACGATTTACCACTTCCAATTGATGAGTGCTGCCACGGCGAGAACGTCCAAATGCGACGTCACTACTCGAAAAGGTACCGTTCTAGTGGCGAGAGCAATCGAGTGGTGCGGGGATTCAGCGATGGAGTTGCAGCAGCAGCGTTGATGGCAGACTCTCAATCGAAGGACCATGGCGGTTTAGGGTAAGAAAATTCCGTGATGGTTGGTGTTTTTGGATGTGTTTGTAAATTTGGTTTTAGTTGAGTTGTGGGGAAACTAAGGGGTTTGCTATGTAATTTTTTTTGTCCAATGAAAATTAGAAAATAGGGACCGTCACGAAAACTAGAAAAAAAAAAATGAACGCTATTAACTCAACTATTCTTCGAAAGATTTTCCTGTTTACTTCAATCCGTTGTAAATTTTTCTAGTCATCAATTTAATCTTGAAAACATAATAATTACAAAAATAATGTCAATAGTAAACAATTGAAAACAACGCAAATGACAGGTGATGTTTTACACTTGCGTTTTGCAAATTGAACTCATTAAATGCACAATATTTTCCTATCACAGAATTCAAATGGTGAGTAATTGCATTAACTGACAATATTAGCATGAACGTTACCAGTCATTAGCAGATGATTCTTTTCAATTATATAATTATAACTGTTGCTAACGTTGCGAATATTAGCAAAGATGCAAATGGGCCATAAGACAGTAAAGCAATTTGAGCCAACAGTGGAATTTCATCGAGCCAACGATGAGACGTGAAATATCATGCTTACACAGAAGCTCAAAATTCAAACACGGACCATTCAAGACGACCAATTCGATTTTCACTGGTAAAGAGTTCGTTTGATTGGAATTTCTTTATCTCACCGTTGCATATTCTCCATTGAAAACCAGGTGTGGAAAAGCGCAACGACATAATGTTGAATAAAGTTCTGTCTGGTGTGAGCCAGTTAAAAAAACAGCAGTCTAACAACCAGAACAGGAGTTAAATAACACTAGTCGGCAAAATAAAAACTTTGTTGGCTCCCATCGGTGTTTCTTATTGAATTTTATAGTTTTTGCCTCGCTGGGCTCAAATATGATCCAATGAGTTTTTAATTCCCATATATTTAAACCCATATATTTATGAAAAATTGGTTTATAGGGGATTTTATAGAATGGACCTAACTCAATCCATTAGTGCCCAAAGATTTTTTTCTAGCACTTATGATTAATGAGTTATAGGGGGGTTTTATCCACAAAACAACGAACTTTCATGAAAATTCTAATTTTTCGGCTGAAATCATTCTCCATGTTCATCTGAAAGAAATGACAGAAATCATTCTCCATGTTCATCTGAGGCGGCTCTCATATTCATTGGGACGAAGTCCAGATGAAAATGCAAGAACTGCAATTTTCTGATACCCCGTTTGGCATAAAGACGTTTGGCATACGGATGTTTGGCCGAATTGACGTTTGGCATAAAGACGTTTGGCCGAATGGACGTTTGGCCGAAATCAGATTAAAATTAAAATCAGATTCTACGTTGAAATGCCATGCCAAGTAATTTTAGGGTTCGAAGCCATCTAGCCAAATATCTTTTAATCATTTGATTCCAAACAACGTCTCCAAAGTAAAATAAGAAAAATGCATTTTTATTCAAGCTCAAAATTATCAAATATTAGTTTCTCACATAATTTACCAGTCGGTTCAAAATTTCTCAAATTGAAATGCATGAAATCATGAGAATTACATTTGTTTGATCAGTGAAAATCCAAAGAACTGCTTATGTTTGAAAGAGGGAAAAATCTCATATAAGAGTTTTATACCGGGCAAGCACTTGAATCATAAGTTTGCTTTTGAATACAGGAATATGTATCGTCATAGAGGGCCCATTTGCAAAGAATCAAAAGAAGGTATCTTTCGGAGGAAATGCAGATTTCTTCAAGACATTTAATATATTTTTCGGATTTCCATTTGTTTATCCTCGCTTAAAAGTTATCAGTTTTGAGATAAGAAAGTTAACTGCAACTGGATCATGCCTTGAGTCTTTGGAAATTATTATGAAACTAAAATGCTTAATATACTTTTTTTTTCTTTATAATATACTTCAAAAGCTTTTGAAGCTTGTAGTTTGTTGCCCCTGCCAATGATGAAATTGAACTTCGTCCTGCAATATAAAGCAGTAGTTTTCAGAAAAATCACAAATTTATTCTAGCAAATTATTTGTTGTTGTTTATACGAAGAAATATTATTGTGTTTTTATAAAATCATGCGGTATCAAATTTTCCAATTAAAATTTTTCTTTTTAAAAATTACTGGATTTACAATCATTTCTAGATCTATCTATCTATCTACAAATTGTAACCCACGGTTCAAACTATATCTTTTCAATACACTTTTCCTCGAACTCTATTAATAAATGGTTTTCTGGGCTATTTTCGTAACGCCGAAAATAGCTATTTATTGTCTTGCTTTCACAGAAAAGGCTATCACAGATCATTTTTAAATCAATAGAAATGTTGATTTTTTAAAACTGTGCGAAATAAAATTTACAGTTTTATGAATAGTGTTCACATGAACATTGTGTGTTCGTGAGCTGGGTCATAGCTTTAGCTGCTTTAAGCGAAGATTTGCAAATGAAGCGTAACATACGTGTAATGTACAATGTATGTACGTTTATTTTAAGTCATCAAAAGCAATCATTTTCAAATGACCTGTCATTTGTCATCTTTTGTACAGACACATCATCTATTTGGCTGGACATAGCACGACTTTCTTTGATCACTTAAAGCTGTGGTAGATAAACGGACTTTCTACGAAAGTCTTTTATCGTTTATCTCTTATGTATGACGATGTATTTGTCAGGTTTAAATTCTTCCGTAATTTTATTGATAGGCCATGACCTCGGCAGCAACGATAAAATCAACATTTGTTCACACCTTGAGGTGAACAATTGCTAATTTTATCGAATATTTCTGCCTCATATTTTGTATAACTTCCTGAAACTCATCGACTTCAGGCTGTAGTTGAAAAAGATATTTATTACGCCTTCGTTGGTTTCGCGGCATTTGTTTTCAGGATACTGGACGTAGTTTAGCATCGTTGAGTCTATTGGTGATACTTGGATTCCTGCAATGCCTCGGTTAAACATTTCGATGTTGACTGGTTGACCGAAATCGTTGATCGATTGAACAGAAGTAATTGACGTCGCTGATGGTGATATTCTAGAACTTTTGAAACTTGTTACGGTGGCTAATTCCGCAGTAGTAGTTAGCACGTTCGAGCATCCTGCATCAGACTGCTCCTTGTACCGAGTTGTCAGAGTGTTTGTATGTAGCCGACAGGACGAACAAATACGGAATTCAGTACTCAATTCTGATGCTTTTGAATATCCTATTGTTTACATGTTCTTAATGGTACAATCCAGAAGATTCCACACTTCTTGCGAACAACTAATTTCAATGAAAGGCTGAATACATTTGATTTGATTTACTCTGCTTCTTATTTTTAGCTCTGAAAATAGAACAAATAACTTTATTATAAATGTTATAACAGAAAATATTTAAAAAAGCGACTAAATGTTCCGATTTTTCATGCGATTAGTGCCTCCCAGAAGTTGGAGCCTTCATTAAAAAGTACTACAAGGATGACGATGTGGTGTTTTAGCCGGATCTAGCGTCAGCCCTCTACTCGAATAAAATGCAATTTGGTTTGTTAAAATATCTTGTTCCGTTTTTTTACCATCCATCCGAAAATAATCGTTTTTCTTAATGCACACATTATCATAAAAAATCTTTTTTGTGTAGTTAACGCTTATTTGAAATTTCAAATTATTAATTTGGTCAAGATCTAACTAACCTGGTTGATCGACTGTTTGTTTGCATAATTGGAACTCCTTTATATGTACAACACCCAAAAGTTGAAAAGGTGGCAAAAAACGCAATTGCAGTTTTTGCAATCATATCTTGAGAAATCTGCATGATTCAGAAAAGGCACTTTTGCCCATCATGATCCACAAAGCGTTTTATGGTATAAACGAAGCCATGCAAGTGTGTGCAAGCTGTTGGCAACACACAGATTCCTCCAAATTAGCGCCTCGACATCTTAGCAACCGTTGGTTCTATGGGGGAGACAATACCACAAAATGCCGCAACGCTATTGCCACTGTTGTAATTCCGCAGACAGTGTTCTATTTTTATTTTCACTCGTCATCGCACTCCCATCTCCCTCTCATCAAGTGTCCCTTCTTATCACCACGCGAACCATGCAAGTGTGTGCGAGCGACATTTGCTTTGCTGCTGTACCACTGAGTGCCTCGGCAATCGGAACAACTGTAGAGCTTTTATTCCAATTACTTCAACTTGTTAAAGTGGCTGAATGATTACTATCTAGAGCCGCGACGCTGGCGGCCACGGTTCGAATCTTCTTCGCGACTTTTTGTTTTTTGTCAGCCCGGACTCCAATTTTATAATCAACAACTAATACACTGCACAACCCACGCACACATCGAACTTTTCAAAGCAAATTGACGTGATGCTTTTTTGCCCACGACCAATGTTGCATTTTTTCTCCGAATTACGATCCATTACGAGAAATGAAACAAAATCATTCGAAATTGCATTACAATCTTGCTTTTTTATTTTGGGTGAACTTACATATAACACTGTAAATTAAATTTTGTCCGTTTTACGAAATCGAAGATAAGACTAACAAATCTATTCGTTGTTTTTTTCTACGAAACTGATATGTCATTTTTAAGAAGCTACCTTCGTTTTTAAGGCTACACGCGCAACTGTCAAAGCACGAAGCATTTGTTTACACAGAAAGAGCATTCGCTCATTGTACAAAAGTAATTCAAATGGCTATAAATATTTTGTTACAAATAAAGAAGAAACGTCTCTCGAAATGTGATTGGAAAAAAAGTGCAACCGCGAGGAGTTGTTAGCATTTTTTTTTAAATATTTGATGACTCTGGGTTCCATCCTGTGTTTTTGGGAAGAGTTGTTATTGAATCCGTGGTTGATCTCGCTAGGCCAGGAAGACTCTTGAGAAGTTACTTGATTAATGAGAATGCAGTTATAACTCGCGACAGCGCTTTTACTTTTATTTTGGGATACATCAATGATTCCCGCCCACCCCAGCAGTAACATCAACATGTATGAGTACGATTGAACAGTAGAAGCGATTGGCTGGTTTTCACGAAATTCATTTCGTGGATTGTACAAAACAGTGTAATTCAAGCAATTTACGAGACATTTGTTCTATGCACAAAACCCATGTTTACGAAACGAGTGAAAGATATTTACGAAAATAATTTTTTTCATTAGGGCGAATCTAACATTGAGAGATTCTCTCCGGGCTCACTCTCTTTCATTTATTACAGCACCACTACAAAACTTTCGAGTGATTCTTAAGTACAGATCGAAACACAACAGTGCTGGCTAGCATACTCTACGAATAGTAGAATGAAAACGTAAAGGTGATTGGAATATGAATAAAAGAGAAAGTAATCAAAGAGAGTCTCTCAACTTTAGATTCGCCCTAATGAAAAAAAAAAACAACCTATAGATATATTTATTTTTTGTAATGTAGGAATTTAATTGCACCAAAAAAATCAGTAGACTAGTTAACTCTATTCCGTTTGCAGGTATGATCAACGTTTTGCTCTCAGCTTTCAAATTATGAGTACAATTGAAATATTTGAGGTACAAATTATGTTTGGGGTCTACTGTATCTTTGCTACATTAATAGTCTGGCAGAAAGAACTTCGGAAACCTATTTAGCAGATACGGATCCAATCGGATAGTGCAAACATAAGATATTTATGATAGGGGAAAGTGCTCTAATGTGGGTCCATGGATCTAGAATTCGGCCTATCGTTAAAAAGTGCCTGTCTTTAATTTTTCTTCATATCGATATGTCAGTGAGACAATACTACTGTATATTTTTGATTTTCAGGGTAAAAATAGTGAATTAATATTTGCTTCAAATTTTTAGCATAGGCCGAATCCTAGATCCATAGACCCATATTAGAGCACCTTCCCCTAGTTAAAAAAACTGTAACTTTTGTTTTTCATTGCTCCAGGATAAGTCAACCACCAGTTTCAAGCAAACATCGTGGGCTTTATTATAAAAATAACGTTCGCATTTTGAGATAATATTAATTTTGGATTTATTTTTTATTTTTTATGTTGTTTTTTTTTACGGTGTGTATTTTTTCAGAATGAATTATTATTACTTACAACTTTGCTAAGGATATCATACAAATCAAACTAACCGTTTTGGTATTACAATTTTCTTTAATCATCACTACCATTTTTATACAGGCTCTTTTGGAAACGTAGTCGTGATCCAAAATGAGGAAGCACTATGGCAAATCTTTCCACTGAGTATTACAGAAGGAACTCAGAAATGATTTCATTCCAAAGCATCTAATCGTACACTGTTTTCACAGGTGGAAAATGTTTTGATATTGTTTCCATAACATTTTACATTTTTCATGCAACCAAATTAAGCGCACATAAGCGCATCAACCGTCATCGAAAAAAAACTTCATTACATTCTTGTAATATTTTTTATAGGCGAAAAAACAGTTTTTCCGCCACCAGCCGATGGTTTAAAAAATTGCAACATAGATATGTGTCGCTCAGAATTTCGTTGATTGCTGGCTTGTTACTGCGAACATATGATGTTTGTTATATGGAATCGAATAAGAATGGATACTAACAACTCATAATTAAATATTACCAAATAGGTACGTTTTTAATCAAGCTGTCAAACACAGCCACATGCAATTACTAAACTGTTTGAAACTGTCGGTAAAAATAGAGTGACCTTTTTCTCTTTCTGTTTTCTAAATATCCTCCACGTTTGCCTATAAACTGTTGATGGTGTTCGGGCCTCAATATTTCGCAGCAGTGGCTGTTTTCCGAAAAATTTACTTTTACCACCACGGGTGGCAAGCACTATGATACGCTCATGCTCCATTGCTGCCGAAAGAATTTCCCATCCGAGGAGACATTCGACTTTTGACTTTGGGACTTTGAAGAATTTACTGACTACTTTATAAAGCCCTATTGATTGTTGGTTCACCCATAAATTACCAAAAAAAAAAAAAAAAAACAGCTCAAGCTACTAACAATACTTCTTTGAAAGAGGAATAACTGCTGGAAAAATCACTCACAAGAATTTTAAAAATCTAAATGTTGACTTGGAAATCTAGTTATTTTCTTTCCCTATCACTTGCAGCAACAGTGTGGTTCGCTCCCGGTCCCTCCAAACGAAACGTGACATCAGCAGTCCCAGCCAAATCGATGGTCGCTTGCTACCAACAGGCAGTGCCAACCCCCCATCGTCACCCACCGAAATTGATTATCCCGGACCATCGGATCCAGCCTTGGCAGTTGCACACGACAGACCGACGCACTACGAAAGGTTGAAGAGGATTATTTTTTATGACCAATTTGTACCAGAAGTTAATCCTTGTTCCTTTCCTTCATGCGCCTCATCATCGCGTTCCTGCGTGCAATGAATTCCACGTGCCTGCTTCACAATGCCGTGTTGGTGTTATTGTTTTCAGGTTCCGTTTCTCCGACACTTGTAGAAATTTGCACAAAATCAGTTTTCGGCAGTTGCTCCGAAGAATGAGCATCAGAGGACATAGTAGCAGTGGGCTTCCAGACCGTGACCGTTCAAATTCACCATCGAGGCAAGAATTCGTCCATCCTCGAACACTTCCCACCATCATCAGTAAGACCAGTTCCGTGAAGTTTGTATCGGTTTCCCTCCTCGCCTTGGAGGATTATGTTTTCGATCCTGTCGGTGTGTGTTCTTTTGTGGATCGACAGGGTCGAACAATACCAAAGCCTAATTGGGTGAAATTTCTTCCAGACATGTAACGAAGAAAGGCGACGCCCTTCAGAGATGTTCATCGGAGCGCAGACCAGCTAATATGGGGACCATCCGTCGAAATCCACTGCAGAGGCTTTTTTCTAACACTTCCAGATTCAGCGAGGAGACGGATGAGGAATCCTGGGAAGGTAGCTTAATATTGACATGCATTATTTTATACTTAAGCACTTCTTAATATGTTAGTTATCACTGGGCAATCACACTCTCACTACAAATCGGTTGAGGTCATTTGTTTGTGACTCATTTAAATCATAATTCAGTTTTTGTGACCTTTTATGGCGGCTACGTATCGTTTGGGTATTGATACGTTGATATAGGATGGTATTATTTTCTATCTAGCCTTAAACATTGTCAAAACAATTGATTGCTTTCTAATTGGACAGACCAACTACACTTTACTTTGCCTAGGTTTGGATCTAACAAAAGGAGTGTATCGAAAAAAAGTAATAAGCATTCAAAAATTAAAATAAAACTTAAAACAATTTGCAAATTTTTAAATCAATGTATTTTATTACAGTTTATCATGTTGAAACATCAAATAAACTAACAAATTAATCAGAGTGCCGAGTTCGGCAACATGATCTAAATTTAGCCTATATACCACCTATCAAATTCTGCACAGTGGTTTTTGTGCACTTCCTGGACGCTGCAGACCAGTTTTTCTTGAAATATGATAAATTGTTGAAGTTCCGCTCGACGATTGCTCAGTAGCGTTTAATTGGTCGCAGTTGGGGACAGTTTGGTGGGTAGATATTTTTTTCAACGAAATCAAAATTGTTAGCAGAATTAACTCAGAAGTTGATCTGGCATAATGGGCAGAGGCCAGTTTCTACCAGATGAGAGAAGGAATCACATGTCTTCGATATAGTGGAAGCAACCTTTGCTGCAAGCACTCGTTATGACAAATTTCAACATTTGTTGTTCCTTTTGGTAGAGAATGGAAAATCGCTAGCCACATGTGCAAATTTCTTGCCACAGGAGCATCTTCTCATCGAATTTTTCCGTTGCATCAGTCGTATTTGCAATTGAGACACTCTCCGCAACCAATTTAATGTAGAATTGACGTCCCGACACTGTTTTGGAATCTTCTTTCACGTACGTTGCGTCGTCCATCAAAACACACTGGGAGGAATTGTACTAAATACGGTTGTACAGCTTTTGGGCCCTCATTTTGGCATGACACTTCTGCTCCGGAGATGGCTTTGGTTCTTTTTGCTTGCTGTATTACTTCAAATCATTTGTTTTTTTTTAATCCGCTGGATTATCCAGATGCTTGTCTTGTATTTCTTAGTAAAATCACAAGTAGAGGCTGCTTTGTTCTGCTGAATATAATCGACAAATTTTGGTTGAATTCGGGATCACTGGAACCGGGCAGTAGTCCACTTCTCATACAGCGTGTAGTGCTCACCATACTTTTCCATTGTTTGTTTTATACTTGTTGGTTGCATTTCGAACTTTTTAGAAATATGATTGTACGTTACTTTTTTTCAGTTAACCAAATGTGCAGAATTCTTTTGTACCTTGATTTCTATCCACGACATGTTTGCAAAAAACTGTGAGATTGGAAAGAAACGAACCGAAATAGGGTTTTTGACATTTACACAAAACGGTATGCGAATACACGCTAAATTAATATGAACTAGTTTAAGCTTTTCGAAATACTTCTTAAGAGGGTCAGAGAAATTACGAGGTGGTTTGTTTACTGCTAACGGGTGTCCTCTCAAAAAATGACCAACACTTTCTGATTCAACACAGAAAAACGTTCCCAGAGAAATGTCATCTTATGTGAATGAATCCTTAAACTCACCAACAAAATTGCCACGTACGTTATTTAACTCATGTTTACTAATATGTCATTTCACTACTTGTTTAGTTGTGCTGAGCATGTCTTCAAAACAGGAACAACTGCGCCCTCGCATTGTACAATACCTTCAATCGAACAAAGATTGAAGAATAAAGTACACAGTGAACCATCTTAATAAAGAAAATGTAACCCGGAAGATTAAGATGAGAAGACGCTTCACTCACTGAACATCAACAAACGTTCGGTAAGTCAACGGCCGACCCGTAACGCTGGTAGATCACCTTTTCGAGGAGCGTTACAGGGTATCAGATCTACCACCGAACTCGAACCTGATGTCCGAATTAATTCAAACGAGGGAGCATATTTGCTTTTTGTAGTCAAAGGAATGTATCTTATTCCTTATTACATTTTATGTCATGTGAAAAGTGAAAATACTCGCATTGAGCCACCGAGGATGAGCTTGTAATAAGAAAAACATGATTAGTCATCATTTATGTGAATTTTCATTTTTATTTTATGTTCTCTAGTTTGAATTGGTTAGGACTAGGGTTCTGATGCATGGTCAGTATCGGAGTCATTGTTTATTTTCTTTACAATGAAACCGATTCTGACTGATAAAGGGGCGTGCCGTCACTGAAAGTTCATTTTAGTTTATATTACGAAATCGAAGGTAGAACTAACGAATCTGTTCGTTGCTTTCAGCAACGAAACTGATTTGTTCTTTTTATGAAGATACATTCGTAATAAATGGCACACGCGCCACTGTCAAACGCACGAAGCATTTGTTGACACAGAAACAACACTCGTGCATTGTACGAAAACAATCCAAAAAGCTACGAATATTTTATTACCAATTTAAAACTAACGTCTCTCTGATGGTTGTCAGAATGACTGAGAGTTCTACTTTATCGACTCGAAATGTAATTGACAAAAAAACGCAACTATGTGGAGCTGCCCAGCGTCTTTTTTAATGTTTCTGACATGGGATTCGATCCTGTATTTTTGGAATGAGCTGATACTGCATCCTCTGTTGATCTCACTATGCCATGGCGACTCGTGAGGTGATATTTGAATAATGAGTATGAAGTTATAACTCTCAAAAGCACTTCAATTTGTATTAAATTATTCCCGCACATTCCAGCAGCAACTGGGCTTCATGAAATCTATTCCGTGCATTATACAAAAAGGTGTAATAATAGCAGTTCACTAGATAAAAAGCAATATGAATGTTTCATACAATATGCAAGACATTTGTTCTATGTACAAAATCCATGATTACGAAGCGAGTGAAAGCTAATTTACGAAAATAAATTTTCAGTGTTCTTACTATTCAATGTGATAAAATAGCGGAAACTTTCAATAAAACTCGATTCATTGCCAACAAAGCAAACAATGCCAACTGTAACAACACCGAATACTTCAATAGAGATGAAGTAACTCGACATGTACTAAACAAAGGATGCGGTATATACTACAATAGATCAAATTACTCTCGCAGTGGTTTATGTCCCGAACAGAGGAAATAGAAGTCAACGACCATACGACTCTAAGGAAAGAAGGTGCAGGGTGGCCACAGACTGGGGAAAATCGGGAAATGCTGGAAAAATGCTGGGATCATCGGGAAATAAGCGGGAAAAATTCGAGAATTTCAAAATCCATTGGGATATTTGTCACCCTTTTCAAATGATTTGAGTAGCGTTTTTAGCATCTACTCGGTCCAACGATCTCATTAACGGAATGAAACAGTGTTTTTCTGACAAGCCAGCATTGCTGAAGACGATAGCTCAGTGCTCTATGGATGGTCCGGATGTATAATGGAAGGCGTTCAAAGAATTGACTGGGGAAATCAGGGATCTGCGAGCCAGCACTGGCTTTGAACTCTTCATCATCGTTAGCTGTGGCTTGCATGTCGTACACAATTCCTTCAAGAAGGGGGTAAGACAAACAGATTGGCATGTGAATCTTTTTCTGTTGGCTTTGTGCAGGCTGTTCAAAAACGTCCCGCTTAGAAGAGCTGGCTACACGGCTTTGAGGTTTCACACATAACTTACTTTTGTTTTTATTTTACTTGACTGGAACTCCTTCGGTGATCCTTTTGACTGAAACATTGCTATTGTATGCATTACTGAAAATTTTAGTGCAAAGTTTATGTTTGCAAGTTTTTTACAATATATTTTCATTTAATATGCTACACGAGTTCCGCCAACCTAGGGTGGTAACACTGCTGTCATTTTAAAAATACCATAAAGTCTCAGTCCATTTGTATAATAGACAAATATTTGTCACTGCAGTGGACCGAAACCTATTGTGCCAGTCACCTTACAGCAATAACAAAGACACCAAATGCATCAGAAATTTTATGGTATTTTTCAACCCCTGTTGAATAGACTAAATATAAAATGTTGACTAAATATAAATGTTTTGATCACTAGAATTAGCCATGGAGAGCTTAAGATAAAAAGGATGTTGTAAAATCGTGTTTTTTCAGGTTCATCAGTTTTTCCACTGAAATTCTGTGAAGTTCGTTGGGTGGAAAATTAACAAGTTGCTAGCAGAGGGCTACAAATGTTGCCCTATTTGAGACGATTTGTGGACGAAGAAAGAGAGCTGGAGGAAAGTTACCGAATTTTAAACGGAGCGTCTGCAGCAATGGCCGAGTCGTTCCATGATCGAATCTCCTATGGCTTTGTTTCTTTTTTGACGATTAGACGGACTAGTTAGAGCCGCTATATAGTAAATTGTTTAGCCTGAGCGGCTGATAGTCAGAGCAAAATAGTTAATTGAAATAGAATTGACGGAGAGCAATCTTCTGTCAGCCTGTGGAAATCGGTTTTGCCTCTAAATCGTCAATAAAAAAAGCGAGACTTGCTCTCAAATTTAAAGTATAATTTGGGCAGCTGTGCTCAATGCCGTTTTCAACGGCGTTGATTGCCGGATACCAGAGCAGAGAACAGCGTTTGGACAAATTTTGGCTAGAGCTGATTGGTCATTCCAAGAAGGCGCTGCCAAGTCTGCCAAGTCTTGGCCAAATTGTCTAAAACTCGGTTAAACGATTCTTCGTTGAAAGTAAATCTTTTGACCAAGTTTCTGATAATTAAATTTCGCCGCTTGTCAATCCACCCACCTAAACCACAACCCTGGCAAAGAGAACTATTTTGTTCCGAAGTAGTGCTTAAGCCTAGGGTTAATACAAAAATCCTGAAGGATTGCTTGTTACACATTTTTAAACCCCCCTCCCTCCTTGAAGCGTGACGTACTTAATGAATCCCTCCTTATGAATCAACGCTACCATATCTACTCGATCACGACTGCGGGACCTGCGAGGTAATAAAAATCAAAAAAACGTAAATAAAACCACCAACTTCATTTTCAAATCAACATACTAAATCATATTCAAGATCAATTCATATCATAAATATCATCATATTCAAAAAATCTACTAATGTTGATCAGAGAAGGGTAAAAAACTAGACTGATAACGAAATGCTATCTGTAGGAAACAAATCAAAACTCATGTAAGCTCAATGAGGTTTTCAAACATGACCAAATAGTTTTATAGTAGTCATTGCAAAGATAAATTAGCTTTTTGGCAAACCCGCGATTTTTCCAATAGAAATAATTGAAATGTGAAAAAATAAATGCACCAAATCTTAAATGTAATGCAAATGAACTGTAGATCGGAGACCAAATTCGGCATTCTTGTAGATAAGGGCCTGTTCACAAACCACGTAGAATCATTTATGAAAATCTCATACCCCGTACCCCCTCGTAGACTTATCTTCATAAATTTTTTTGAAATTTTGTGTGGAACGTAGACTTTTGTCAAAACCCTTTACCTCCTTCCCCCCAGATAAGTCTACGTCTACCCTGTAAACATCTCAATTTGATTTGGATATGTTGCTATCAACAAAATTTACACTAAAACTTTTTTCTTAGATAATATTTACTGCTAAATGAATCAGAACAGCAGAGAATTGAACAAAGCAGAACAACTAAAACCAACCACGATATCACAGTGAGGTTTGACAGCTGTGGAAATTTGGCCGTATACTGGTTTTCATGGCAGCCAATAGGATTTATGAAGCTTCTCAAGTGGTCATAACATCTTTCACTGGAACATTTTAAAATCTTGATGGTCTTATAAAGGTTTTTAACTTGTTTTCTAAACCATCTATAGAGTGAGCCACAAAGAACCATGGAGGAGGTTTTGGTAGACATAACAGATTTGAATGTAGTTTTATCAACAAAGCCGGGAGGAGTGCTATACGGCTGAAATAAAACTGAAACTGTTACTTGGGGCATCCGGAACAATATGTTCCAATGACATGACTTAGCTACGCCGCACGCTGCCCCACGGACCGCCAATATTCAGTATGCTCAGATTGAAAACTTAAGTATGAAATAAATCTTGTATGAAGCAGTAATATCTTGGAATAAACTTTGTATGAAATGAATTAGTTTGCACTAAGCATAACTGGTGTTTTTTTCCAACCTACTCTCTACATTATCATTTTTCAATAGACAACCGTTACAGCCTGTATCGGTAGAAATTTGCCACAAACTTTTATTACAAATTAGCTATCACTCGATTCGTAAAAATGGATTTTGTACATAAAGCAAATGTCTCGTGGATTGTATGCAACATTCATATTGCTTTTTATCTGGTGAAATGCTACCATTACACCTTTTTGTATTTGTTTTCGTACAATGCACGAATGTCCTTTCTGTGTCAACAAATGCTTGGTGCTTTTGACAGTTGCGCGTATACCATTTATTACAACGGAAGCTTCATAAAAAGTTCAAAAAAAGCTAAGACAGATAATTGCTTTTGATAAATTTCCCATGGAAGGTAATTATTTAAGCTTACTTGCAAAAATATTCTACGCCCTCGTGTGCGGCCTTCCGGCAGTTAACCGGAACATTCGCCATGGTGGACGAAAACATGCGTGTAGGCATGTTTTTGAGTTCTTTCTTCGTTTTATTTATCAATTCCTCCTCAGGTTTCGCGACAAAATTGTTACATTTCAGGTTGGCCCAGAAATTATCCATGGTACGCAGCTGGGGGACGTTGGGCGGGTTCGCCGACTTGGGTACCATTCAGCCGCTCCATCTCCTTCAACGATCGCTTCGAGTAGTGGGCCGACGTCAGATCCAGCCAGAACACCGCGTTTTTGGTATTTCTTGATGAACGACGCAACTTCCGGCAGGCATTTCGTATATAAATTTCCCCATGCACGGTCAGTCCGGAACGAAAGAAGAGCGGCTTTGACATCCCCTTCTCGCTGATTGTCTGCAACAGCAGCACCTTCTTGGGGAATTTGTTGTGTGAAATGAACTTCACCTCGGAGCTCACTTCCTTCGTGGGGGAAGTAAAATTCTCGGTGTGTATATTAAATAATGTGTGGAAAAACGTTAGCTGAATTCCTTGTTTCCAATTATCAAACAAATTAATATATGTTTCGATTTTTGTCGTATTCAATGGATTTTTAAATACCATAAATATTTCAATCAGTTACTTGAACTCCCAACTTAAGAAATTTAATAATAAGATAGCTCATGTAGTGCATTACCGTTGAACGCAAACATTTCTTATTAAAAGTATGACTATACGAAAATGCCTATTAAAATAAAATTAAGACATGCTACCACGACTGAACCCCATTCAGTACTCTATAATTTTGGACTATTTTCCTTTAGTATTTTTAATTAACGCCCTATATTACCTCTCGTGTTACACCATACGGATCCCTATTGATTCTTTTGATATTTCCATTCTCAGATGGCAACGCCACCGAGCATGTCTCCAATCGACTGATCTATGACGAGGAGCGCAAATATGGCAAAATTCCAGCCCGCATGTACTGGCTGTATTTGAAGTCGTGCGGAATGAACGTTGTGATCACGTTCTTTCTCAGTGCCATGACCCAGCAAGGACTGCGAGTATACACGGATTTCTGGCTTCAGAACTGGACCGAGCGAACACAGCAGCTGCAGGAAGCTAATAAAGCTGATGTAAGGTTGCTGACCTGTGTAAAACATTTCTTCCGGTTTCGTTTTCTTGATGTATATATTAAAGCGTTTCGGTTCCACTTATGCGATGCATTTCATTCCAGATGCATGAGATGCAAATCAGTACCGGTTGTCATGTTTCTCATTGGCCTGAAATTGTAGTGTCATGCATCCTCACTGGCGCAATCGTGAAATGCTTTCATCTTTGAGAATTTCCACTAATGCGAATGAAAATTGTAAACTCTAGTTGTGTTCCAAATGTTTTCAGATCCAGTACAATTTCCGAGTGTATGCCATCCTATCAGCCATATGCATCCTTTTGTCGGCGATATGCTTCCCAGCCGGACAGAAAGCGGGCAGCAATGCACGGAGGCGTTTGCATCAGCAACTGATTGCCGCTGTGCTGAAGAATCCGATCCATTTCTTCCAGACCGTTCCGCTCGGCCGTATCATGAATAGGCTCAGTATCGACATTGCCGTGGTGGACAAGGTATGTGCGTCAGGTTGCATTTTCTACAAATCTCAGCTCACTAATCTCCAACCTTTCACAGAAAATCGCTGCAACAAGTCAAAAGCTGCTGCAGTTTATCCTTTTGTGCCTTTGTGCTGTGCTCATAAATAGTGTCGTAACGCCGTATTTCATCCTGTTAACAATACCAATTTGTGGCATTTACTACGTCGTGCAGAAGTTCTATCGGTGCTCCTCCAGGTAAGGGACTAAGATTTATGCATTGTGCAGTCAGCGTTCTTGGAATACTGGGAAACAGATCGAAAGAGGTTGAATGTAACACATAGGGTGACTCGAATGGATTTGAGATACATTTAAGCTACGAATGCAGCATGTGTTAATGTATTGTGTGGTAGGAGTCGACCTTAGGTTGGATCTGAAGCATAGAAGTTGGAACTTTTTTTTTTGTAGAGGGAGCAGGATTTCAGTGATGTTACTTTGAGAAAACTGAAGGTAGAACGGACAGACGTGTCGTAAATTGTTGCGTTGAAATCCTTTGGGATTTTTTATTCCATTTACGATGTTACGCTCCAAATTCCATTTGGATGAAAAAAACCGAAGTGGACTGTTTACATTTGGTAGAGGCAGCATGTTATAGTATGTATTATAATCTGAAATGGTGTTTATTGGATGTTCCGGAACAAATGCGCAAAAGTAACAGACCTTTCACATATATCCAAACTTCAAATGATGTACGGTTTTTATTGATATAATTACATCATTATTTTGCAAGAAAATCAATGAATTCTTGCGTAAGTGGTACGGTGCTATCATTTTGAACAACCACTTCCCTGCTCCTTTTTTTTTATTGTTCCAAGTGTCCGCACATTTCATCTTTTGTAAATATTGCGACATTTACACCCATTTAGACTACCCTGAAATATATGATTATCACAGTCGAATTTCGCACACGATTTCGCTCTAGGTGTCGCAATGTTAAAATGTTCTGATCCGGCAATGTGAATTTGTCTTTTCAATCATTCACCCGTTGTTCTCATGTACCGGGAAGTTTTACGTCACACTGTTCACTGCATAATAACAATTGAAGAATGAAAGAAAAGGCAAACTCGCATTGCCTGACCTTTGTTTCCATGGCATGGGATTCGCTGCTGCTGTAGTGACGTTTGTTTTTGTTTTGATTTGCTCAAGTTGTTTTCATTTTCATCAAGTGAAAAGAGTTTCTTTCGGGTTTTTTTTTACCAGCTGAAGCCGTTTGGTAAGTTATCTAAGCCATTTTCAAGTTTAAAAACAAATTTATCAACGGAAGCAATTATTTTTCAGACTCTCCCGGTATGGATAAATCGATTCAAGACGATTCCGGTTCGACTCAGGCGGATCAAGACGATGAAAAAGCATACCCGGTAGAGCGCCTATTGGAATCCGACGAACTCGAAGCTGCGGATTATGATGCTTTGAATCCCAGTATGGAAATCGGTGAGGACGGCGGTCGCTCGGACCACAGCTTGGACAAGTCTAGTGGATCGAACGGGGACGAAGCAACTAATTTATTTGCTGTCAGCCTTGTTGTGTCGCTGCGCGACTTCAAAGGACAAACTTCGGCTGGAGAGTTCGACACCTGGTTTGTATACGCTGATAGCGTCGAAGAATTTCTGCACAGCGTTTGGGAGAAGTCTAACAAGCATCTCATCCGACACATCGTAGCTGTTTGTGATGATGAAGGTACTATTACGTACAACTGGAACACGAAGGAGGCAATTGACGAGGCCGATCTAGTTTATTTTGCTCTATTTTACGACAAACAAAATCGTCGAACAATCTCAGTGGACAAATTAACATCAAATATCCTGCAAAATTGGCGAACCAAGTCTTCCGTTGAGTTGTTACTCCATAAGTACTCGCTGACAGTTAACTCGAAGGCCGTTTGGAAGAAAGTGGAGAAAACATTGATCGACACAGTTCCAAAAAACCGAGGAGGAGCTGCTACAACGGAATACGCTCAGGAGCTGGCGAACGAGTTGCGTCTTAAGCATGGCCATATCTGGAATGGGCATGAGATTGCGTGGAGCATTTGGGCAAATACGATTTCAACTGCACCGGCTCATCAGCACGAGTCATTAAAGAATGATTCGACTCCTCCCGCTAGCTGCTTGGATTTGTTTTCAATAAATGAAGGCGAACACATTCGGAGGATTCGTCGCGAATATAGTGTTGCCCACAACGTGAACGATGGCTATCATGCTGATGTTAAGAAAATTATGGAAGCATTCGCAGCGATCAAAGATATCCATCAAGAATAAACATTAAGAATATCAGCTGTGGAAAGACTTCTAGAAAACTTGATGCTGAGGAGCCAACTGGGGGAATCATTCATAAGCTCTACTGAGTCAGCTTTAAACGTTTAGGAATGTACAAGTACAAGATGCCGAAAATGTTGATCACATGATGTAAGATTCTACTTTTACGGCGGAGGATGTGAAATGAAAACAACTTGTGTGGCATTATCCGAAAATAAATGATTTTTATTCTATCAAATCTGTAGTGTTTTATGAAATAGTTTAAATTGAAACCCTCTTGGAACTATTTTCCTCAAATTCAAGCCTTGATGGATCAGATGGATCGTTAACAGTAGGATCAAACTTACCACCTTTCATGTAACCGCACTTCCGGAACAAGTTATTCATATCGTAGTTGGAAAAATGCTTCATTATTTTGGCAACAATGTATTTGAGGTCGGTTTTTCCGCTTTCATCATATTCACGTTGAAGCCGTTTTTTGCACAATCCGAAAAGAACCTCTATTGGATTGAAATGAGGACAGTAAGCCGGTAGAAACACCAGATGTATCCCCAGCGATCTAAAATAATACACTAGATTGGGGTCACAGTGGATTCTCGCTCCGTCAAGAATCCAGAGTGAATGAAATCCTGGATGATGTTGAACATGTCCACTGTTGAGAGCAAATGTTTTGCAATGCTCAAAGAATTTGGCTCTCGTGAATGTTCCTTCAGTATGGCAAACTTCTACCATGCCACATTGCCCTGCAAAACATAAAAGTGACTCCCGGGGTTTGCGAACGAATTCTCCTTTAAACAGAAGTCGCTTCCCACGAACGCCGAATCCTTTTGTTCGTAACATAGCCTTGTTATCAAAACTGACTTCGTCGATAAACAAAAGGTTGTGGTAATCCCATTGTAGAGCTGATAGTTCATTATAATATCTAATTATGTCACTTTCACGTATTTGTATCGCTCTTCGTTCAAGCGTCTTTCACGACATTCCTTCGAGATGAAGGATTCTACAGATGGATGCTGTAGAAATGGTTATATGGAAATGCTTAAAAAAGAGTTTTGCTGCTTCGTCCAGGAATGTAGTTGGCTTAGATTGGTAAAGCTCTACTAGCCATCGTCGTTTCTCCGCTACAAATTGTTGAGCTGCTCTGGTGTAGCTGGTTCGGTTGAAAAAGCCATCGTCTTCGTTTCTTCGGATCCAGTTGGAAATTGTAGTTTTATTTTTCTTGTAAATTATAGCTAGTTGTGCCCTTTTAAAGCCCAAGAAGTAGTAGCCATATAGCACATGATAAACTGTGTTGATTGTGGCTCGACGAGTTTTTACTTCTGCCAAAATATTAGCCATATCTAGATTCGGTAAATTTAACATGAAATGAATATTTATAAACAGACTCTTTATATTCACTAGTCGAAATTACCTAGTCATGAAACTAGTCAATTATTCTTTATGAAAAGGAATAATGTACACACACATATTATAAAGGTGTTTTGAAAGCATTTGTTATGAATACATTGATTAATTAAACGTAACGTCAATGGGCTGTCAATTCGACAGAGCGAAATAAGAAATTTATGATAGCATGATTATCACAGAAGTCGAAACAGTCATAAAAGAGGCAATAAAAAAATTTTTTTTCCTTTTTTTTTTTTTTTTTTTTTTTTTTTTTTTTTTATTTTTTTTTCCTCCTTTTTTTTTCTCCCCCCCCCCCCAAATATTTTTTTTTCCCCCCGCGCCCCCCCCCCCCCCCTACCCCCCCCCCCATCCTCTCCCACCCCCCTTTCACCCCTTTTTCCCCAATTTTTTTTTTTCCTCTCCCCTTCTTTTTTAACCCCAATACCCCAAAATATTATTATAGTGTTGGGCAAGGACAACCAAACCCTTTATCCATGGAGTTGAGAAATTTTTCTTAACTAAAAATCCTAGACCAGGCCGGGAATCAAAGCCAGCCACCTCCAGCATGGTGTTGCTTTGTAGCTGCGCCTTTGCCGATTGAGCTAAAGGAGGCACCACTGTCCAGTTGCACATAGGCAACACATAATACCGTTCAATATACTGAGTTACCTGAATCGTTTTCACGTTGAAAATAGCGTGGAGCATTGTTTCTCTTGCTGTCTGATTCCCGTCATTCATCTCATTCTAGACCAAATAACTTGATTGTTTGAACATGCATTGTGTCACATGTTCAAATTGCTTCTAGGTAATAAATATACATTAATTGTTGTTGTTCTGATGGGAATTATTGATATCGTTTATTTGACATGGAACATAACAGCACTTCCAAGTCGAGTAATGAAGCAAAAGCTCAACTGTAAGAGCAACCGCACCGGTCGTTGTCATTTGTGCTACTTTTTTAGTTCCGCACAGTGCTCTTATTTTAACTTAGTCACTCATCTCCACACCGATCGCGTTGCTGGCACAGAAGTTATTTTAGTTGCTGTTTTCCACACGGTGACATCCAAATAAGTATCTGACAAGTTTGTCTGTACCTTTCTAAACATCTAGTTCTGTTGACAAATCGGAAATTGATAGTTTAGTGCATCTTATGTGATGGGATTCAAGCGAAGATGATATGGATTTCATGAGCCAGATACTGTCCAGACACAGTTTTTGCTTGCAGAAATAGGAGACGCGAAGGACATGCAATGATTTGTGAGGGGAAATTTCTGCCAGCAACGGCGGTTGTACAAATAAACCAAATATATTTTTCTAAGTATATGTTAAATTGGAAATTAAGTAATTTAAACATACAGCAATTCCATAGAAAGAGGTATACAATCTCTCAAAATTTCATGATAATAAGTAATCAGTTTTGTTACTTATCAAAACATATTAGACCCTTATTCTATCATTAGGGTGACCATTTTTGCTTTAGGGTTAACCAAAAAAAATGTCTTTTTATAAGTATGCATTTTCACAAACATACATAACTTTTGAACCAATGGGCAAATCTTATCAATCAAATATGTAAATGAATTGTTATTAAATCTTTAGAAAAAATATATAAATACACCTGAACTGCGATATCCATTATGAAAACACGGATAATACTTGTATTACATGGTTTTCTTGGTCTTGAGACCAAACAGCCTCCTCGTTTTAATTTTTTTTTGGGAGTTTAGACCCTTTTACACTTTTTTTAATATTTATTTGCACAGGCTGAATCGAATCAACTTTATAGAGCCAACTTTTCATGTTTATATACATTAGCTATCTAAAGGAGCTACTAGCTAGGATGATAGCCATCTTTAAATCCGGCGATGCGGCTGATCCATGTAACTATCGTCCTATTTCAACGTTATCTGTGTTATTGAGTAGACTTGTAGACTTTTTGGACAAATATAACGTGTTATATAAATTTCAATATGGATTCAGAAAAGGATGTAGTACCTCAACCGACATCGCGGAACTGGTTGATTTTTTTATAAGTAATATTGAGAATAAATGCATTGTTGAAGGCCTTTTTATTGACTTTAAAAAAGCGATCGATACCTTGAATCATAATATTCTGTTGCAAAAATTTGGAATTTATGGTATAGCTGGATTAGCTTATCATATTATTTGCAGTTATTTAAGTGATAGAAAGCCATATGTAGCATTACAAGATGCACAAACTTCTCGGCAGTCAAATTAACACTGGAGTTCCTTAATGGAGCAATATCGGACCTCTTCTATTTCTAATCTACATAAATGATATTGGAAATTAACCGCTAAAAGGAATACCAAAACTATTTGGCGATGATACAGCACTCTTTTACTCAAATATTGAGTCGTCGATTATTATAGCCCACATAAAAGATGACTTGCATTTACTTATTATGTACTTTGAAACTACTTTATCATCTCTAAATTTGTCAAAGACTAAGTACATGCTATAATACATGCTAAAAAAAAACAACAACACAAAACGAGAGAACAAACCCCTAAACACACTCGAACAAAGAGAATTTCGCGAAAATTTTGTAATGAAAAAAAATTAATATATATCTGTAACATAAAAAAAAAAATAAATATATATATATATATATATATAACCCACATCTCCAACAAATTCTCTATCTAGAATGGATATATATATATATATATATATATATATATATATATATATATATATATATATATATATATATATATCGAAAGAAAGTAAAAAGTCGATGCAGACAAAAATCGATTTTTTAATCTTATTATCTTATTTAATTATTATAATTAAAAAACTAAAATTAATATAGGACACCATTAGATTGAATAAATAAACAACATGGGTGCAATTCGCTACAAAAACGAACAATGGCGGTGCGTCGCAGGTCACAACGATCAAACGAACAAGTCTGGCAGTGTTGCGAGATTTAATTTCACATAACAACTTAATGCTATAAAGCATCAAAATCGTGTACTATTTGACATTATTGGCGGAGTCCTCTATGCGCATTGGACCCGTAACCTCAACGTTGAATGTTCGATTACAGGCTGCTCCATATTTTTAATTTTTCATCATCAGTTTATTTCATAAGGCAACTTAATGAAACTCATATCTTGTGGCAAAAAATCACAATGAAATTTTATGATTATCGAAAAGATTATTTCGTAGAGTGTTCAAGAACAAGTTTACAAGGTCGTCACGTTACAACGGCATATGAACGTTTTTTTTTTTCAAGAAGCATATCATAAAGCAATCAATTGACAAATTCAAATCCGTTATAAACGAATAAAACCATAAATAATTTGTTTTTCTAACTATCCTACAAACTCATGAATGTTAACAAAAGAATGAAAAGATCAACAAACTAGCAAAAAAAGATAACGATGGTAAACACGAGACAATTTTGAAGATGGTATCCACTTAGATATAGCTAAATAACAATACGAAACATCATTATTTTAGATGTTTGGTAATATTATTATTTACAGCAGCTTCTTTCACATTTAATGTTGTGAAAGAAAATTCAAACTAATAAAACATCGATTTTGTCTTTAAAAAAATCGATATTGTAAGTCATCGAACAGAAAAGATCGGATGGTAAAAATCGATTTATCGAGGAAACAATATCGATTCTGTAAAAATCGCATCGATATCGCCCATTCCTATCTATCAGTCGAACTCTAACAGTGATGGCAAAAACAGTGAAGCAACTCCGTTCAGAAGTGTGCGCATTCATAGAACGGCACCCCGCTACGTTGAAAACCCGTTCCGGCATCTTCAACATTTTGGCACTATTAGACAGCAATAACCATCGAAAGAAAGCCCGGTTCCGGACGGCCGACGACCCTGAAGCTCCAAGGATGCTGAAGAAGAAGATCGAGGGAAAAGTGGCTACATCGCTGCGTGCGCTTGTCCGGTAGATCGGTTCAATCGGCCCAACAGTCTAAAGTACCTGGCGAACATGAACATACATGTCAGGAAGCGGAAGTCACGTCCACTGGTTTCGGAGCAGCGGCAGCGGCTGAATAAAATGATCAACTCGATTTTCCCGGCGAATCGCGACGTGGCGGTGGTGATGGACGACGAGACCTATCTCACCCTGGATGGCAACGACTGGCAGGGAACTTCGTATTTTACTTCCTCCACGAAGGAAGTGAGCTCCGAGGTGAAGTTCATTTCACACACCAAGTTCCCCAAGAAGGTGCTGCTGTGGCTGACAATCAGCGAGAAGGGGATGTCAATGCCACTCTTCTTTCGCTCCAGTCTGGCCGTGAACGGGGAAATTTATAGTACGAAATGCCTGCCGGAAGTTGCGTCGTTTATCAAGAAATACCATAAGGGCGAAGACGCAGTGTTCTGGCCGGATCTGGCGCCGGCTCACTACTCGAAGCGATCGTTGTAGGAGTGGAGCGGCTGAATATCGATGTGGTACCCAAGTCGGCGAACCCGCCCAAAGTCCCCAAGCTGCGTCCCATCGAGAATATCTGGGAATTTTTTTGCAAGTAAGCTTAAATAATTACTTTCCATGGGAAATTTTTCGAAAGCAATTCGTCTTAGCTTTTTTTTTATCGTCATCCGAGAAAAATCATTTATTTTAATGCAAACGTTATACGTTCACATTTGCAGTATTTAATTATTTTATGGGGTCATACCAGTAAATCTAATGTAAAGAAACTACAAGTTCTTCAAAATAGATGCTTAAAAAATTTTATACGTTACCGCAACTATATCCAAATATTCAGTTCTGCAACAACAATTCACAAAACATTCTTCCATTGCGTGGTTTATGCAAGTTGTAAGCCTGTCTGTTCGTTTACGATATTCTGAAAACTCGATATATGTATCATAACCTGGATTTCTCTACTACTCATCATAATCATAACACGCGTTACGCAAGTAACATATTGCGTTCGAGGGCATTCACATATCTTGACCAACTAAGAATTTCTTTTTATCCAGTTGTGTATAATTTTCTACCAGTATGTTTAAAAAACCTTTATAGTCGATTATTATTTAAAACCATTTTATAAAAACATTTCATATAAAAAATCTGTGATTTTCTTTTGTAACACCGTATCAACTGCCAGTATATTTTTAAATATTAACACTTCTTACAGACTTTAAATGTTATCAACTTAATTCAATTAAATTAGTAATGTAATAGGGATCCTTTCAAAGGAAATTAGTTACACTGGCTATACCCTAGATGAATTTTGATCACACTTATCTTAGCATCCATTTTTGTTATCTTTTAGTATCTTAATTACTTGTTTTTTAGTGTTGTATTTGTTAGTTACGAAAATATTTGATGCGTTCACTACCAGGGAGCTCTGTAATAACAAAAAAATAAAAATAAAGTTAGAAGGGTAGAACCGATTACAAGCAGCCGTCTCGAGGTTAATAGGAATAACAATTTAACGGATTGGAAGATGGGTGGGAATTTTAAATGGTGGTTTGCATTACACATTTTTTTTTAATTTCTAAATCGTCTAATCATAATTCATAACTTTATAACTTTTGGTTTACTCTTTGACTTGAATATTTTCGACTAAAAAAAACAGATAAAAAAACAAATAGTTAATATACAGGTTAAATAAACTAGAATATGGCTTATGTTATTGTTATTGTTATTGTTATTGTTATTGTTATTGTTATTGTTATTGTTATTGTTATTGTTATTGTTATTGTTATTGTTATTGTTATTGTTATTGTTATTGTTATTGTTATTGTTATTGTTATTGTTATTGTTATTGTTATTGTTATTGTTATTGTTATTGTTATTGTTATTGTTATTGTTATTGTTATTGTTATTGTTATTGTTATTGTTATTGTTATTGTTATTGTTATTGTTATTGTTATTGTTATTGTTATTGTTATTGTTATTGTTATTGTTATTGTTATTGTTATTGTTATTGTTATTGTTATTGTTATTGTTATTGTTATTGTTATTGTTATTGTTATTGTTATTGTTATTGTTATTGTTATTGTTATTGTTATTGTTATTGTTATTGTTATTGTTATTGTTATTGTTATTGTTATTGTTATTGTTATTGTTATTGTTATTGTTATTGTTATTGTTATTGTTATTGTTATTGTTATTGTTATTGTTATTGTTATTGTTATTGTTATTGTTCTTGTTATTGTTATTGTTATTGTTATAGTTCCTGTTATTGTAATTGTTATAGTTCCTGTTATTGTTATTGTTATTGTTATTGTTATTGTATTTTCGACGCCTGTACCACACTTAAGAGCAGGTAGAAGCAGATAGAGGCGACTAGATCTAATAGTTGGTTTTACAATATTTCAAGATTCAAACAGTATAAAAAAATTGCATTGTGGTAACCATACCTCTAAACTCATTATTTTCAGCTTAATTTTGCATTGCCGCATTGCATTGATTTTCAATGCCGTTTGCAATTTGAACCGTTTTTTTTACTAATAGCTGCTTATCATCGCCAAACAATGGTTTCAATGGTATATATATGTATGTATATATATATATATATATATATATATATATATATATATATATATATATATATATATATATATATATATATATATATATATATATATATATATATATATATATATATATATATATATATATATATATATATATATATATATATATATATATATAATATAATATATAATAATTAATATATATATAATACGTTATATATAAGAAAGCTACATATGATGGGGAGGCATTGCATTTGTTTTCAAAGTGCATACACTACCATTATTTTATTTCCAATATTTTCGCAACTGGTGAATTCTGTCGGGAAATTGCCGAATAAATAAGTAAAATGAAACAACTCATCCTAACAATCAGCAATAAGTCGGTCAAACTACACGTCCCGAGCCTCAAACCATAACACCACCCTCTAAGTTTAAATTTACGCTTTTTTCGCTGTTGTTCCAAGTTCCAAGAATGTATTTTTTTTAAGTCCAACGTCACCATTCACTATTCTAGTTCTTCTGCTATAGTTACATTTCACCTCAACACTTAAAACCGCGTTATAATCAATATCCTACCATAATAAAACAATCAATTTTAAAATTACTTTTTTTCTGTTTTGTATAACCGCACACGCGAGGAGCCGAATAAACGTCGCCACTCAAAAAATGTGATTAACAAATCCATAAAATCGATAAAACTGAAAAGAAGTAAAACATTAAAAACGGGTAAAATTGGACTCATGTCGTGGGAAGAAAGGTCTGCACATTTGTTTATTTTTCGCATAATGTTTGGAATATAAATAGACGGGATGAACATTGTTATCTTTTAGAGGGGCAGAGCCCTCTGTCCAGCAGTGTTTCTGTTGTCTGATATTATAAACATGCATAGGCCGGGAGTTGAAAAGTTATTGATCTTTTGTGTTCCAGTGACCCATTTTGGAATTCCTGGTTATTCACGTGCATTCTGAGGTCACTTTTACAACTAGCCCCGCACAAACACAGTATCAACATCAAATGGATATTGGTACTGTCCATACACTTCCATCATAAAAGCATATTTTATTCTAGCATTTCAAATGCTACACGAATGTCCTTGGGTGTAAATTAATTTTGTTGTTATTACCATTATTCAAATCGACACATTTATAACACACTTATAAACCATTTATTTGTCTTTCAAGTCGTAACATTTAAGCTACTCAAAAACATGTGATTGATAGCTTTTTTAATCCAAGCTTCAATCAAGAACGATGCACTCCCTTGCGTAACAAATATTAAATTAATAATTCATCTGGCATACACTAAACTTCGATTGAAGTTATATCCAATTTATCCCATAGAAAGTTAGAAGAAGCTCTTGGTTTGTCGGATGAAGACATATTGAACAAAATTTTCGATGAAACAAATTATTTATTGCCAAAATATTGGAATCCAATAACCGCATAAATCAATTTGCTCTATACAACCATCCTTATAGAAATCTCCTAGCACATCAGGTGGTTGCACTGAAGAGCCCACATAGAGTCTTCTATTTTGAAATTTCATGAGAATATTAATCAACTGAGTACTAACTACACACCCATGTAGCTAAATATATAGAAATGTTCTTATCCCAACATTCAACTGGCATGTTGGAAGCGTAATCTGTACTATGGTATAGCATCGCCTCCCAAGGGTAATGGTCAGGAAGAAGTGAAGACCACCGAGCACCTGTGTGAGCAAAGTTTCTCTTTAGGAAGTAGCATTCCTACGATACAAGAAGCACTTCCCAGACATTATTTATGCATGGGTGTTTCTGATTGTGCGACACTTTTTTTTGCAGCCCAGCGCCACCCTCCTGGATGAAGCCAATATGATATCAATCGTGTCAGGAACTTTCGAAAGCTCTTTGATCTTTGGTTGAAAGCAGGAAAAGATTATCTAAAAGATTCTCGGTATAGTAAATTTGAAATTGATGAGGTTCTGTCCATAGATTTTATACATGTCCATAAAAAAATTGGTTTCGTTTTCTAATAATCGAGCAAAAACTAAAAATCTCTGTACATTGAAATTAAGTTGTAGATTGAGATCTTTTAAGTAAAGACATTTCGACGTTGGTTGCCTCCGTTTACATGTGGCAAATCTGTCCAATATTGCCAGAATTATAGATCAGTTCTCGAATTCATCTTACTTTCCCTCTTTGTTCACAAAATCAGATACGTCTATTTAAATAAGTTGTCGAGAATTCATGGCTTAAAAATCAATTGTCAACAATGGCAATGAAAGTATTCCTTTACCAGATGCGGGTTCACGAAATTGTTTTGAGAATTGAGAGAAATCAGCGTTTAAATTCATTGTTTAAACGGCTTTTAAGCCCTTATCACTTGAGATCTCCTATTTTCAACAAAACAGATTTGTTTCCATGTGTACCATGATAACAAATTGTTTGCATTTTTGCTTTACATGGTCGTCAAATTCATCTTATCAGGGGCAATCTGGCCTGAATGTCGAAAGCGATTTTAATTGTTTCGGCTCTGATGAAAATATAAACATCAAATTATTTTTTACATTTCCTAGCAAATAGTCAAATTGCGCACACTTTTAAAAGAAGGATTGATTGTGATTTGAATACACGCTCAAAATAGTTGAAAATAATGAATTAATTTGAAACAAGGTTACTTATTTATCTAAAATCACCTCGACAAAAGCAACTTCATTCGTTTTGAAGACTGCCTCAGAAATTTAGGACGCAGTCAGAAACTACTTGCCTTGGTACCACAGCAATCAGCCCAATCAGGTCAATCAGTGAGTCAGTTTTGAGCATGGAAAAAGTCCCGAAATCCCTATCCACGTTGAGCAGCAGGATAGATCTCAGTCGCTATTGAACCAGTCTCAACAGGAGCTCGGACAGCTCAAGAGTAGCACGTAATATTCTGTAGCCGACCAGTTTAAAAGCTTGTTCCATCCAAATAAAACGGCTGATATTGATGAAGCTTTTTTACTTTAACAGCAAATTTTATCAAACTTTTACAGGCGGAAACGGCCACCAACGAAGTATAATTGGTAATAATTTGTGTAGCGATTGCTAATCTGAAACTTACTCTGATAAAGCTACACATGCAACTAATGGGAAGCGATGAATCAATGTTTCTCAAAAAGACAAGCCATGTCAAAGAAATGTACCGAAAATACATTCAACAGAGGTCGGGTGAAAGCTGGAAGTACTGGATCTATATATTTATGTGCAATCCACGAATAAAGTCCATCAATCAATCTGAATTCGGTTTCACTCCAGATGAATTGCTTCAATCCAGTGGAAGCTGGGTTACCCTGAAATGTTCACTCGAGGATTTAAAGCCAGCAATCTCACATCAACTACACTTACTATCTGGCTCACTGTCCGATCGGTCCATTTCTCTTCAGAATGTGGTGAAGAATGCCACGAAGAATTTTACAATCTTATGTCATAATAATAGTGTTTTCAAACGTACTTTCAACCATTTTGATTGCATTATTTTGTAATTCAACGTATTTGAAAAACTATCGTATATTCTGATCGATTCTCCCAAGAATTTTGTGTTCAGCAAACATGAACACACCAAATCAAGCTTGTAAAAACTGTGCATTCGTTACTTATCTTCAACTTTATGTGAAATGATCGTTAACCTACACAGATAAAAAGAAACATTGCATTTTCTGCGTGATCTAATGCACATAAAGGGAAAAAAAAAAAAAAAAAAAAAAAAAAAAAAAAAAAAGAAAAAAATAAAAAAAAAAAAAAAAAAATAAAAATATATTAGCAAAGAAGCAAAAGTAAAAACCTTACAGGTGCTCGTTGTAAACTAATCATTTGGTTATGAAAAGGAAATCATTTTTGAAACATACTACACAGCTCGAAAAAGTAGTGTGAATTTCTGTTCAATATCATGCACATAAATGGAGCGTCATAAAACATAAACAACTACATTATGCATCGTGTAATGTTTTGGGACATTGCATACATTGTGGATATTATTGTATGCAAAAGCTCTTCTTTGTTAGAACTATTTCATGCAAGTTGCTGCTTCGTGTGGAATGAAATAAAATTTTACATGCTCTGATATTTGCATCACAATGAAAACTCCGATTTTTTTCTCTGTGATGATATAAAAAACAAAACCCCCGCAATGCTATTTTCCAATAATAAAATAATAAGTGAAGATTCTAAACCCTTAGCAACTTTGAAAAAAAAAAAAAAAATTTAAGCGCGGCTAATTTCCTCATTACTACCCCAAAGCAAGCGTACACACTACCAAAATGTCATGTAAATTTCGGTCTCTTGAGACCGACACATGCAAGCGTCCTTTAGCACATAAAAAACTTACACTTTAAAGAATGAGTTGAAAGAGATGAGAAAATAAATTCAATCAAACACATATTTCGTCAAATTGCGTATGTGTCAGTTTCAGGAGACTAATTTTACACGAAATCTTATTTTACGTTCCCCGACTTTTTACAAACATGAATTACGTCTCGTGTAAAATTCATAATTTCTAAGTGTTTCTCTCCGCTCCCCCCCCTCCTCCCTACCCATTCTTCTTCCCCCACCCATCCACTCCTTTTTTTTTCCCCCTTTTTAACTTTTTCTTTTGGTTTTTCCCCACCCCCTTTAAAGCTTCCCTCTTATTTTTTTCGTTCAACGAGCTCAATTGATATAATTAATTAACGTTTGCATTAAAAAATGGACTTTTTTCGGATGGTGATAAAAAAAAGCTAAGACAGATAATTGCTTTTGATAAATTTCCCATGGAAAGTAATTATTCAAGCTAACTTGCAAAAAAATTCTACGCCCTTGCGAGCGGCTTTCCGGCAGTGAACCAGAACATTCGCCATGGCGGACGAAAAACATGCGTGTAGGCATGTTTTTGAGTTCTTTCTTCGTTTTATTTATCAATTCCTCCTCAGTTTTCGCGACAAAATTATTGGAGTAGATCTTACGCTTCAGGTTGGCCCAGAAATTCTCGATGGAACGCAGCTGGGGGACGTTGGGTGGCTTCGCCGACTTGGGTACCACATCGATATTCAGCCGCTCGACTCCTACAACGATCGCTTCGAGTAGTGAGCCGACGCCAGAACCGGCTAGAACACCGCGTCTTCGCCCTTATGGTATTTCTTGATAAACGACGCAACTTCCGGCAGGCATTTCGTACTATACAATTCCCCGTTCACTGCCAGTCCGGAGTGAAAGAAGAGCGGCTTTGACATCCCCTTCTCGCTGATTGTCAGCCACAGCAGCACCTTCTTGGGAACTTGGTGTGTGAAATGAACTTCACCTCGGAGCTCACTTCCTTCGTGGGGGAAGTAAAATACGAAGTGCCCTGCCAGTCGTTGCCATCCAGGGTGAGATAGGTCTCGTCGTCCATCACCACCGCCACGTCGCGATTCGCCGGGAAAATCGAGTTGACCATCTTATTCAGCCGCCGCTGCCGCTGCGCCATTGCCTGCAGCTCTGAAACCAGTGGACGCGACTTTTGCTTCCTGACATGTATGTTCATGTTTGCCAGGTACTTTTTCACTGTTTGGCCGGTTGAACCGACCTCCCGGCCAAGCTCACGCAGCGATGTAGCCACTTTTCCCTCGGTCTTCCTCTTCTGCATCCTTTGGAGCTTCTTGTCGCTCAGGGTCGTCGGCCGTCCGGAACCGGGCTTTCTTTCGATGCTCTGATTGTTGTCTAATAGTGCCATGATGTTGAAGATGCCGAAACGGGCGTATCCGGCGTCCACAAAAAGCCGCACGATGTCTGTTTTCAACGCGGCGGGGTGCCGTTCTTTGAACGACCACACTTCTGAACGGAGTTGCTTCACTGTTTTTGTCATCACGGTTAGAGTTCGACTGATAGAGCTGTAAAATTTTGTCTGCTGACTCATGGGTTACTATGATTGATGCTGCATGGTGCGGGTGAAAGTAAACCCATGAAAAATCGGTAATTTTTGTCCATTTTTTTTAATGCGAACGTTACCTTGTCTTTCCAATGAAAAATCGCCAATACACTTTGCGAGTATCCTCAACAGCATCTTCACTGGTAGATTAAATCGAACCAAATCGGCCCTCGGTCAATTTTCATTCACATTAAGCGTTGTCAACATTTTTGTTTTTCCGATCAAGTAAACCACCATGATACTTTGTGAAAGGCCCTTGCAGCATCCTTAATGTTGATATTAATTAGCTCCCAAGTATTATTCAAAATTGCCTTTCTATTCAATACAAAAAAAAAAAAAAACTACCATGACACTCTGTAAGAGGCCTCAACAGCATTCTTTCGGTTGGTTCAAAATAAACGTCAAAATAAACGTTTTCAATAACCTAGCCAACGAACATCTTCGATCAATTTTTTTGAGAGACTCAGCAGCACCTCTGCTGTTCATCGATCCAAATCAACTCTCAAGCATGATTAAAAAAATCTTGTCTTCTAAATGAAAACCCACTTTCACAAATTGTAAGATTACATGTTTCAAATGTCTTCTCAATCAAAAACCACCAACAGCATCCTCAATGTTAATTTAAATCGTACCTCACTGTTGGTTTAAATTAGGTCATTGCGGCTATTAAGTGAAGTTGAAAATCTTATTTTCCAATGAAGTAAACCATCATCATAATTTGTGAGAGGTTGCAATAACATCATTACCGTCGGTACTTATATTTCAATATATATTTGTGCATTTTCTTTAAACGAACTAAATGGAGAATAATCTGTATGATGTATGATATGTACCCATTGTAGCACGGAAACTAAGTCCGACAGCAATGGGCTCTCCCCTCTGTTAGACTTGATCAAGCTTTAATAACCACTGATTATCCTAATCATGCCGTTGTATGAAGGGCCAAAAAGGGGTTGGGTGGATCGATATGCAACAACACTTATACGTATCCACAGGGATGTAAAGAATCTCCTTCCAACAACAAGACTGAACAATTGGTCAAAAGAGCAAGCTATCTAACATGAGGATGCCCCAATGGGCGGGGAGAAGAGCCCGTCCTCTTTTCACCATCTGTTAGCAATGGGGAGTTGGCATTCCCACTCTCCCCATCCAGAGTGTTTCAATCGGGTGCCCTGATGGTCCTTCCCATTCTCATGACATATTTATATAATGGTATATATATTTATGTAAATGAAAAATACTACAAGCATTCGTATCTATAATATATGATCTTCATTCGGTTGATCCTGAAATGCAAGAAATGTTGTAAAATGTTAAAGTGTAGAGTTCTGTGGTTTCGCGCATAAGCACGTTTTCGTTCGTTTTCAGCGATAGCAGCATTGCACCAAAATCTTGATTTGAGGTATCCTGAAAAAGTTTATTAAATCTATTGAAATTTTACAAAACTAACATTTATACATTTTAATTTACTGTTGCCATGGTCACTATTTGCTACTTGGTGCTGGTTTTATAACAGCAATCCGCTTTTATTTTTGCTGACCTAATAGTTATTGCTACTGAGTAAGGAATGGGACGTAAAATCAGTAAGGAATGGGATGTAAAATCAAACACTAGCCAAATGACACACAGTGCTGCATGAATCAGATCAGCTCAGAATTGGTAAAAAGTCCATTTGCAAACCGGAAAGGAAAAATACATTCAGCAATAAGTGCACAGCTGTAATTTTCTGCGTTATATACTGGACATATATGTAAGGAATGCTAGATGTCATAAATTGAAGGTATGTTTCGTGTTTAAGCCAGATACCGCTTAAATCAAGTTTGTTGTATGAAAATGTGAAGGTCATGATATGATGGAAATAATACGATGTTGTAAAGGAATACTACATATTGTACATATAATAATTAAATGCCGCTATTTGCCTTTTCCGCTGCGATGTTAGATGATTGAAACTCTAAAATAGCAAAAATTCCGACGTGATATAATGAAATAAAGTTGATCACATGGCATCCTAGCAAAATAGCAAAGAAAATTTAGGCAAATAAATTTCATATGAGTATGATTACTGCCCAAAAACGGAAACTCAATAAATACAAAACAAAAAATAAATAAAAATAAATGACAGGAAATTCTTTGATAACTCTTTTTTCCTACTGGGCCCATAAATGATTCTTTATGTCTGTAAAATAGAAAATGTAGGATCATAAGCAATATTAGTTTTTGAATTAACTATTTTGGGCGAAGAATTTTTTTTTTTAGAATTCGTCGTATATAATCCACTCTCTAAAAAATGTAAAAAACCATCCCATCTTTTCAAATACATAACGTGAGTTAGGTGGGCCAGAACTTACAACAATGCAAATGCGAAGCTGAAAATAGCATACAAAAATATTGTGAAGGGATGTTATAATATAAAATGATTAACAATTATATTTGTAATGTCTGCATGTCTGCTGATCCTACTGCAATTGTAGAAGTACTTGCATTATCCTAGCCTCAGGGGAAGAAAACAATTCAAAATTATTATACAATACTTGGGAATTCCATGGATGATCTGAAATTATATACCGTATAAAGAATACTTCCATTTTTCGTGGTAGGGTAAGATTTCAGCATACTACTTTACCGGGGTCACGCTGCCTACATTGCTTTGGTGCGGCTGCCACCTAATGTATAGTTGACGCGATACAGCGTTTCTTACTCAACCGTTGGATGCCAGGACAGACGCTGTTTGAGCCGCACCTCCTTGGTGGACAGACGCTCAGCACGCACCTCCTCAATCTAGCTGAAGTCAGAAGGACAACAGTGCCCAGGCTGCACTACCAGCTAAGTACGCAACCCTTAGCTGGCGGTCTTTGTCATCTCTTGACCCGTGGAAGCATGAGGTAGGAACTTGTGAGGACCATAGCAATGTTGCGGGGACGCATGCTCCATCCCAGGTGTCGACTCACCATTTTGCAGCCCTGGAGAATAATCTGAAAATAAAGATAAACAAGAATTCAGCGTGTCGTTTACCAGAACAAACCCTGCTTCCAACCCAACCCTTTTATCGCACATTCCAGTGATTTTTCGTGGAATTTCAGAGGATTCCTCTAATTCAAAAGAAATATGTCAACACAATCCTACCCTTGCCTTATTTGTCCTGCACTCGGGCGAGGCCTGTGCCAGTATTGCCTCAATTTAGGATCAAATGTTTTTATACATTAAGGATTTGTTTTGGTTCCAAACGTCATATGTGGGTTCTCAGCGTAATTACAACTGATCTGGAAATAACGGAGTAGCAACCTCGGGCGGTTAATCATCCTCATCCTCATCCTCTTTATGCTCGAAAATATCTCAAAACTATTTTATAAGGTCTGTTGTTCTTCCAGAAGATTCAACAAACAGTGATGATGACGTAATGAAACTATACATACCGTGTGCGTGAAACATTTCAAAATTCTCAAGAATTTCAGTTTCGATTTTTTTTATTCAAAAGGCGGATGTTTTTGAGATTCTTAAATTATGTTAATCAGCGATCACTTGCTGCAATTACGGCCACCACACGCTTCCGAAACGCACGACAGGGCCTAATAATGTAGTTTGGATCCATTTCACTCCATATACGGGTCAATGTATGTCTGAGGCTTGTTGTACTCGGGTGGCGTTTAGAACAGGCCTCGGCCTTCATGACGCGCCATACTGAGTAATCCAGTGGATTAAGATCTAGGCTGGATGGCCGCCACATATCCTTCGCCCAGAACGGCAGATGTTCCTGCAATCACTTCTGAGTGCGTTTCGAGGTGTGGCACGGAGCCCCATCTTGTTGAAATACAACTTTTAGCTTAAGGCCGTTCTGCTCTTTGATCCACGGAAGAACATACTTACGTTGTTGCCTTCTGGAATGAATACCGGGTTCATTTTTTTATCGTTGGAAGTCAGCAATCCAAATAATCGTCGGTGAAAAGGGTTACCGGATTTTTTCGCTTGAGGAAGTTCAAGATTTTCTTACATCGCTCGACTCGTAGCTCCCGGATGCGGTTGGTAATAATGTGAGTTTTTTCCTTGCCCTCGACTTCGCCCCGCAATATTCTTTTACGATCTTCCGTGCCGTAAAGTCGCTGATCCCGTGTTCCTTCGCATTGATTAGCCCGAATCTTTCTTTTTATGGCAGCGATAACCCTCGGAATCCGAGTTGGCCTCGGACGACCTTTGGCCATCTTCGCGGATAGTTTTCCTTTCTTTTCTCGGTTACACGGTCCACCGGGACACTTCCACGGCGATTGAAACGTTTTTTTTTGCGGATTTTGCGCATTGTACAAATCACGCAAACGCTTCGTCATGGTGCAACTGTCAAACTAAGGAAATCGGCTTTTTACTCGCAGCCTACTATGATATGAATAATAGCTTACGTGCATGCACAGAAAACCAAGGCATTATGTGCACAGGTGAAACGGGAACCTTATTATTACGATGGTAACATTATCACGCACACGGTAGAGAAAAGGAAACTATTTTTACTATTGTTGATCTTAGGTTCTGAGCTGAAGTATAGTTTGGATAACCTATTTATTCCAAAACATTGATGAAATATTTGTTGATATTTAAAAACATGCGTTGATCATGGCTGAAATCACCTTTAAAAGTTGATAAACCGAAAAAGATAGAGTTACAATTTTAGATCTCTAGCTCTTAATAGAAGGGTAGTATGGACCGCCTAGCATATTCCTAAAAATCGTGCTTCAATTTTTTTTTGTACTTTCTATATTATTTAACAATCTGACTACATAAAATTAGCTTATACACAACAAAACTAGAGTAAATTTAAACCAGAAAAGGCTAATTACCGAATCAAGGTCAAGATATCGACCGAAGTTGTTGAAGGAAAGAGTATTTATTCCATTTTCGACCATGTTTCAAACTTAATAGCGCTAAGATAATGAAACCTAAAAAATCTGTTTGGTTTTCAGCAGCAGCTATTTAAGGAATGATCAACTCGATTCCTTTTTCTTCCTTCACCGTATACAGAGAACTACAACGCATCGAAAGCATCACCTATTCGCCCATTATTTCTCATTTTACGGAAACCATCGAAGGAGTTACGACCATAAGAGCCTATCAGCAAGAGCATCGGTTCACTGAAACGTTGTTCCAAAGGATGGAAGCTAACAACGTGGCACAGGTCATCTTGAACTGCAGCAACCGTTGGTTAGGAATCGCCCTCGACTACCTGGGAGCAGTAATAGTGTTTGTGGCCATCCTAAGCGCACTGATAACGGCAAGCATCAACCCGGATTCCACCAGCTCATCACTGATTGGACTGGCCATCAATTATGCTCTGCTGGTACCAATTTACCTGAACTGGGTGGTCAAGCTGGCTGCCGAAATGGAAATGTATGTGGGAGCCGTAGAAAGAATACAGTTCTACATCGAAAGCAGTAGGGATCGGGCCAGGGAAAGAAGTGCACTTAAATGCAAGTATTCCAGTCTCAACATACACGCATGAATCTTCCATTTTATCTAATTTGAACAAATGTCCTTCAACGTCGTCCATCATCCAATCGAAAACTACTTACGTTTGTTTTCTTTTATTGTTGTTTGCTTTCACAGATAAACCCGTGCCAATATCGTGGCCCCAGAAAGGGGATATCGTATTCGAAAATGTTTCACTCCGGTACGAGAGTCAAAGGGAAAACGTAATCACAAATTTGAATTTAACTATCCCTACCGGACAGCGGGTAAGTTGCTGGAAGACTAGTCCACAGAGACAAAAACCGGAGACAAACTCCCATCCTTTCTATGTCCTTTGAACGCAAGCGACGGAGGAGGTACTGAACTGCTGTTTAATATTTTCCAGTGGAGAGGGCGTAATTAATTATGTATTTAAATTACTTCTCCGAGTGTTGCGCTGGGTTAAAGGGAATGTGAAATTGCGATGATACGGGGGAAATGAAAAACTACTTTTGCTTATCCCATTCCATTTCTTGATCATTTGTTTCATTTTCTTGTTTTGTAACACTGGAAAACTATCCCGGTATAATTTTAAATGGGTGTTTGTTGACACAATTTTTGCTTGAACGGGACTTTTCCGGAAAATAAAGTGCAACGGTAGACATGCCGGTAAAACTTCGGCGTCTATCATTCGACCAGTGTGGGTGGATCGTAATTCTTTGATGGAAATTGTTTTAAAGCTTGTTTTAAAAATTTACTCTATATTTTAGGTTTCAGTTTAGAATTGTTTTCTAATTTTTTTTGTTTTTTTACTAGTTTGGTTTATTTTATTAAAACAACAGTGGATTTCAAAATTTAGCTAAAACCGTCATCATTGTTGACGCACCTAACTTGAATAGCGTTGTTGTTGGATTCTTTATAAAGTTATACCGGTGGATTGATGATCTGCATTTAGCTTCTCAATTGAAAGAAGAGAAAAGGGTATGAAGAAATTAAAAGCTGCTTGAATGCAACAGCTAGTTCGTAATGGACTGGTGGACATAGTAGTGGTCTGATGCAGCAAACAACGATGATAGTAAACGTGGCTAAGCCCTGAGGATGGTGGGTCGAGCAGCGATTAAGTGCTTTCAAACTAAAGAGACAGTTTTTCATTCCCGTCCGGGGCGTGTTTCCTCGAATTCGTTTTCAAAACATCTTCTTAGTTTTTTTTATCCCTTTTCCAGATTGGCATATGCGGTCGAACCGGTAGTGGTAAATCCACACTGGCTCTGGCACTGTTCGGTGTGCTGGAAATCGTCGGTGGGCGGATATTGATCGACGACGTGGACATCGGTACCATTCACAGCGATGAATTACGCTGCCGACTCTCGATTATTCCCCAGGATGCGATGCTATTTGGTGGGACGCTCCGGGAAAATCTGGATCCACGGGGTCACTTCAGCGACTTGGATCTGTGGAACAGTTTGGAAATGGCACAGTTGAAGGACATTGTGGTAGCACTACCGGCTGGGCTGGGTATGAGGAATGAGTTTTTCAACGGTACAAATCAAAACTGACATTTATTAATTCAATTGCAGACACTAGAATTGGAGAGGATACATCCCTTTTCAGTGCTGGCCAGAGGCAACTGTTTTGTTTGGCTCGGTCAGTATTACGCGGGTCAGTATGCCTGGTGTTGGATGAAGCTACATCCTCTCTTGATACGGAAACGGAGAAACTGGTTCTCGATGCCGCTGGCAAAGCATTTAAGGGAAGAACGGTGCTAACGATAGCGGTAATTAAATTGCTCTATGTTTTGTTGTTTTCATTCGTTTCACCAAGGCCATCAGTTTCTATGCCCGGCAAATATAGATTGAATTATGAATTACTCGATAGTTTGATGATGTTATTCAAACACCATGACAAAGGAGGAATTTGAGTTTAATCCTCTTAGGTACTACTTAATACTAGATGTTGAAGCAGAACTTTAAAATTCCTCTAAGTGTTCGTTTAACCGTAATAATATGATCTGTCTTGTTGGTACCATGGAAATTTCTAATGGACGTGTGTTTTTCCATATCACTCTACTTCTTCGTATCGTGTAGCATCGATTGCATTCGCTGTTCGATTACGACCGAGTCATCGTCCTGGAGCATGGCAAAATCATAGAAGATGGATGCCCCCGGGTGCTTCGGAGGAAATCGGACTCCAAGTTTGCCATCATGCTGAAGGCATCATCAACCGAATATCAAAGTCAACAACACCAACGGCAGCAGCAGCTGAAGTCTTTCAATAGAAAGAATCATCAAGGGCTGCATGTGTCGAGCCAGGACGAGGGAGAAACCAGTATCTAGTTAGATCGGATTAATGTCTTCTTTCTCCAGCAAAGCTATTTTTTTTAGGTATGGATGTGTTTGTGTGGTCCTTCATGTCTTTGTTTTCGGTACATAAAAAATAGATGGATATTATGAATTCTACGTTCAGCACCATAGTTTAAGGTTGAGGAAAGTAAGGCAAACCGGGTTTAGAGGTTATTGAGAAGATAGAACAAGAACACATATACACATTTGAGAATAGGAATCATTGAATTAGGAATCACGTGCTGGTCATAAATTTAAGTACTTTGGAAGATTGTACAATGTAGACTGATTGAAGTTATCGCAAGGATGTAACCTAGATTGAAGTAAAATGACGCATTACAAATGTCATGGCATGATTGTTGCAATCCAGGTTTAGTTCTTGGTTGATTGGTGGAACGCAAAAGAAATCCCTGTGTTGGAGGGAAAGTTTAGTGGATAATAAAATATTCTATTAAAGCATATGGCATGGGTTGAATTACTGGAACCACTGAAGGAACCATTATGTGAAGAAGCACCTATCAACATCGGAAATTTAAGGAATAAGAATTTTATAAGAATCCAGTATAGGTACCACAATGGCCATCAATTAACGGAAACAGTTGATGCCCTCTAAGATGTATAAAAAAAAGTTTAATACAATTTGATATTGTGGCATAGTTCCGATATCTGTTCAGCAGATAATAGGCTGAAAATCATCTTCGGGATCTCCAACTTTAAAAATAAACAAGATTTTTTTATGTATGGCTCATTCCAGCTAAAGAAAGATATGGATAGTTTTGTTAACATACGACAGTCTGAATAATTGAACAGAAGTTATTGAAGCTGAGCATCGGGCATTTCAGTGGTAGGACAAACCCAAAATTAGAAAGTTACTACCCTAACTTGGTAACTTAACTAACCATATTGTTGTTGGTCTGGCTCGCAGTGCAATTTCCCGTTTTCTCTGAGGTTGCTAAGTTGGCTGCATCAAAAGAACAAAAATAATAATTTGTATACAACATACTTTGTTATATAACATAATATTCAAAAACTAATCTTTGAAATTCTAGATATAAGAAAACCATTGTTCCTCATGCTTTGTTTTAATTTTCCACCGCAATTTTCCCATCCATAAAATTGTAATTCCTATTAACCTCGAGACGGCCGCGAGTAATCGGTTCCACCCCCTTAACCTTAGTTCTAAGATAACTGATGTATATAAACATGAAAACTTGGCTCTGTAAAGTTGATTCGATTGAGCCTGTACAAATAAATGAATTCAAAAAAAAAAAAACTAATCTCTTAGACATAGCCTCCTGTTTTTTACAGTATACGTGACTTAATTTTTGATTCGTAAATGACAAAAACAGTGCAATAAATCAATGTTTTTGAAGTATCCCAAGTAGCACACGAAACATCTTACAAATTCAACACTTAGTTTTCATGTTGCATTTTAATACGTAATGAGGACAAACCATAAAGTCAAATAATGTTACGTTATTGGACCGTTCAATTCCACATTACCATAACAGTGATAATGATTAAAATATATCCAAATAAAATGCACTCTTCCGACCACATATTTTTGATATTCCCTCAATGAAGCAATAATCCATACATAATCTGATCAGACTAGCATAGGATTGATTTCTAGAGGTTGTTGTTATCGGCATCACAAAGAAAATGGCTTAAAGTGCTCGTTAGGCAATTTCTATAAGCTATTATTTTTATGGCAGAGACTACTAGCGCCAGGTACGCTCGGAAAATGTTCAAGCTACGGGAACAAGAAGTGCAATTTCGTCGGGAGTACTTGCTGCAAAAACAGAAGGACCGGAAAGATGAGCTGGAATATAAGTTGGAATTATTGAAATACAAAAAAAAGAAGCTTGAAATTCTGGACCGTAAAGGGAAGTAGAAGGATAAATCGTTATTATTATTATTATCTCAGATTGGTCGTGAAACATTGCTATTTTGACAGTTCTACAAATGAACCTCGGTTATCCAGGTGTTCACTTTCCCAACTCGGCACGAAATGAACCACTCGTCTCGCGCAAGTCGACTTTGGGAATCGCGTAAAAATTGTCGTGCGACAATAAAGCGAGAATTGTCTTCGAAACAGAGAATAAACATAAATAATACTAGGATTTTATTTTATAATTCCATTTGAACCTCTTAACGGAATTCTCACTTAATAGTTATTCAGTTTTTTAAAGTAAATAAAAAAACATGGTATGGATACTGAATTATTCTAATTATTTGTTCCCATAGATTGAACACTTTTGTTGAGAGTAGGGTAACTGCCCCCATATTAATCTCATTGTTCCTATATTCATCCTACGATGAATCAAACAATTGGGCAGTTGAAGGATCGGTTTCATTTTCTAATAATGTTTGCTTACGTTAAATAACTACAACAAACATTACTAACTAATCCTGTCACGTGTATATCGTTTTATTTCAAGTAGGATGAATTGCAAAGTGATGAGATTAATATAGGTACATCTTCCCTAAATGAAACATTGTAGTTTTACTTGTAATACTAGACAAGCATCTTTTTTTCAGTACGTTATGTACATAGTTTAATAATTTGCTTAACTATGTGGAATTTAGATGTTTTAAGTTTTAAGTAAACCAGATATAAGTAAAGAAAACCCATATTCAAACTACTACTGCCGCTGTTGTTCGCTGTCTACAACTTCAAGATGTCTACATTGAAACATATTTTAGAAGCGTGAAGTGTGGTGTCAAGAATGGATTCATAATTATTATAGCCGGTAGTGTATTGGTTTGTTCGTAGTCGCCGTATGCCAAAATTTTGCAAATGAGATTTCGAAATTTTATTCATTCCTCCACAGTTTGTACCTAAAGTGAATCTGTAACGATTTATCATTCTTCAAATGAATCAGTAATCTGATTTTTCCAAATATAGACAAAATTTTACACGTTTTTTTCTTCTCAAGATCTAAAACAATGCGGTTGCAACTCTGTGGAAACAATATCAAGTTGCAAAAAGCCCCACCCCTTGCGCATTTCCCTATTGTGTATGATTTTGAGGTAAATAGCAAAACAAAACTATCCCTCATTTGTTTCAAAAGAGATTTTTATGCTCTATTGAAACAATTTGTGCTACATAGGTTACACTAAAAGCTTTTGAAATAAAATTAAGGAATAACAATATGTGCTGAAGATGCTTTGAATAACATACCTTCAGCATGATGATTGTGGGGTTAGATTTCACCAATCTTTATAGCGAACACGATTTTGGTCTGTGTGCTTTAAGATATTTGGTGTACCGAACTGAATTATCGGATGGATCGTATCTTCAATTTCACTGTGTTAGAATATTGTAAACTTTAGATAAGATATTTAAACAAACTGCACGATAGATTTAAGTTATAACAATAGATGGATTTAGGCAATCAAACTCGCGTGGTTGGTTATCTGTTGTTCACTGTTGTTCTATTGTCTGACCGTACCGATCATGCCAGTCACTTGTGAAGACAGCGTTTATTGTGTACGGATGGAAAGTGGGATTGTTGATCCACAGCAGTGCCACCAGAACGACGGGTCTTGTCGTTACAATGATGGTTATCTAGTCACCCCCAAAAAAAAAAAAAAAAACACGCAACCCCAAAAGGAAAAACAGAAACAAATTTATAAAAAAAAAAAAAAAAAAAAATATATAAAAAAAAAAAAAAAAAAAAAAAAAAAATTTTTTATACACAAAAAAAAAAAATTTTTTTAAAAGCGGCAATAATTTTTTTTATACCCAAACAAAAGCAAAAACAGAAAAAGAAAATGAATTTTTATAAAAAAAACAGAATATAAACGCAATCTGGCGTCAATTTACGAGAAATATCTCATAAATTTATGCCAAATCTAGCATTCCTTTAATGTTCATAAGACAACGCAGAAAATTACAGGTTTTTCTCAAACTGTGTGACTGCTCATTGAACACAGCTCATGACCTACACTGATAGGCAAAATAAAGTGCCCACCTCTTCGTTTTTTCAATTTCTCTCATTTACTTGGTTCAAATTAAAGTAAACACACTGTATTTTTTTTATTATCTTATTTTTTATATTCTTTTTAAGTTTCACTTATGGAATACTGGAAAAAAAGGAGTTTTACTTAAAGAAAAAAGAAATCAATTTGTGTTGAAAAAAAAACAGTGACAAAATAAAGTGCCCACTTCAAAAATCGATATGTTTTCGATAAGTTTCCATTGGAAGACCCCTCGATTGTTTATGTTTTGATATTTTGACATGTTTTGAAGCAAACGGCTCAACCTGGTGCATTTGTATACGTGATCGCATTTGATTCAATTGAAAAAAAAAATGGAGAACGCAGTGCTTTTGAAAGCAATTCCCTTGTGTATCCGAAAATTGGTCGTTCGTGATGTGCAAAACGGTGAATCGCACCGGGCTGTCGCTAAGAAGTACAGTATCAGTAAGGCAGCGGTTGGCAAAATTCTTCTGAAGCTTAAAACGTTTGGATCAGTGGTGGATCGCCCTGGCAGAGGCAGGAAGCGGAAAACGGATGCGAGAACGGACAACAAGATCATGCGCGAAGTCAAGAAGAACCCGAAGGTAACTGTCCGCGAGATCCAGGAAACCCTTCAGTTATCAGTTTCCGGTCGAACTGTTCGTCGCCGTCTCGTAGCACAGGGGTTGAATAGCAAACTTGCCCGGAAGCGCCCATTTATCAGCAAGGCAAACAAAGCCAAACGGCTTAAGTTTGCTAAGGAGCATGCTGATAAGCCCCTAGAGTTCTGGAAAACGGTTCTCTGGACGGACGAATCAAAATTCGAGCTGTTTAACCGAAAGCGGCGGGTTCGTGTTTGGTGCAGATCGGGAGAGGAGCTTCAGGAGCGCCACATCCAAGGCACGATGAAGCATGGAGGAGGAAATGTAATGGTCTGGAGGTGTTTTTCGTGGGGTGGAGTGGGAAGCATTGTGAAAATCGACGGGATAATGACGGCAGATTCTTACATCAACATCCTGCGAGAAAATCTGGAGGTTTCGCTGATCCAGACGGGCCTTGTTGAGAAGTTCTTATTCCAACAGGACAACCACCCGAAGCATACTGCCAAGAAGACCAAGTCTTTCTTCCGCTGGAATGGCCTCCACAAAGCCCGGACCTCAATCCCATCGAGAATTTGTGGGCGATTCTCGATGCCAGGGTTGACAAAACTGGTGTTACCAATAAAAATAACTATTTTGAAGCCCTGGAGCGCGCCTGGGAAGAGCTAGATCCACAGCACCCAAAGAACCTGGTCGAGAGCATGTCGAAGCGTCTGCAGGAGGTCCTAAAGGCCAAAGGAGGACACATCAATTATTGAAATGCTTCTATTTTACTTTAATTTATGTTTTCTGTAGCCTAAATGAAGTGGGCACTTTATTTTGTTGTTTTTTTTTCAACACAAATTGATTTTTTTTTCTTTAAGTAAAACTCCTTTTTTTTCAGTATTCCATAAGTGAAACTTAAAAAGAATATAAAAAATAAGATAATAAAAAAAATACAGTGTGTTTACTTAAATTTGAACCAAGTAAATGAGAGAAATTGAAAAAACGATGAGGTGGGCACTTTATTTTGCCTATCAGTGTAAGATGATTGCTAATTAGGGTAATTATTCTATTTAATGGTTATTATAATTTCGAAGATGATTGATACTCAGAACGCACAGTAAAATTTCACATGCGGGGCAAGCTTTATGGTGCATTTTTCTGTTTTACTCTCACTAAACTCGTTGTGTACGCATCCTTTGGCTTGGAATTAAACGAGGTTTTTTACGCACCTGTTTAATTCATTATTTTGTTCTGTGTAGAATGCCGAAGAAAATTTTCTTTAATAATGCAATTAAGTTACATCCCTGTTTGAATCAACAAGAAACCATCCTGTTGGATTAGACAGAGGATCTACACTGTCTATGAAAAGTATTTTGAAACATGAAAAAACTTCTTGTTTATTGCGCAATTTTCTTTTTTTCCTGAAAATTTATCTAAATCATTAACGAAAAAAATCGCAGCTTTCGATTTTTTTACAGAAATTCAACCGGCTAAGTTGAAATTGAGCCCAAAGTAGACATTCTTATGACATGTCAATCTGGCTCATTGCAAATTATTTGAGTAAGTTAGTATAACACCATAATGACCATATTAAAGCTTTCTTAAAAAACACTTGTTAGTCTTTTCGTATTAGTGAAACACTTAAAAAACACTAAATTAACTTCGTCACTTAAAAAAATAAAAATCAAAAAAATTAAACACTTTTAAAACTTTCTCTAGTAAACGCAAGCAAATTCCTTTAAATTCCACTAGAAAAGGCTTTCCTTTTGACAGATAAGTCTATTCAATCTGTGACTAATAGACTTCTACAGTGTTGAGCAGCTTTTTCTTGTGGAATTTAAAGGACTTTGCTCGCGTTTACTTGTGATAGTTTGTAAAAGCTTTTAAGTTTATTTTTTTAAATTTTATTTTAAATAATCAATTCAAATATAAATTCAAATTTCCCTAGTTTTCCAATCAAATTAGAGCTACTTTTCAGCGGAATGTCATAAGGCTCTAGAACTTACTGTAAAATTGACGTGTCTTGTCGACTATCACACTGGATCAACTGTTGATGGTGATTTCAATCGCATGGAGAATTCCAAAAAATATATTTTTTATTCATGTAGGTGGACCAATTACAGACAGTTTCTTTAGAATATGTTTGGAAGATGGACTGGGTCTGCTTTTTAATCGATATGAAAAATGATCAATAGGTATTCATAATTGAACTTATTATGCTGATACGTTTAGAATAAGAATTCATGTGTTCCGAAAAGCTATCGTTTAGAGGATTGGTGTAAAGATTGTACTAGAAAAAATGCAACAGACAAAAATGATCACCAAAAATGAATTTTAGTTGGATATTTTTGAAGCTCTCAGGGAATACATAACACATTTATACTAGGTTTCTGCAGAGTTGGTTTATTCAACCTTCATTCCTAGGATAAATGCCCGCACGTTGGACTTAACGTTACCCATCAAATCCTTCACTTGCGCAAACTTTCTTACGCACTTTCATCCACTTTTTCTTCGAATCCTTGTCGTTTTTGAAGACCCTCCCTGTTTTCCAGAGCATGCCTTTCATAATCGCCCAGAATTTTTCTATTGGGCGAAGTTCCGGCAAGTTTTGCGGATTAGCCTCCTTCGGCACAAAAACAACATCGTTGGCTTCGTACCGCTCCATCACCGGTTTCGCGAAATGGCACGATTCCAGATCCGGCCAAAACAGAGTGTCACCTTCGTGGAACCGGAGGAAGGGCAGCAGACGATTCTGAGGCATTCTTCTTTATATGTTTGGCCGTTGATGGTACCGTTCGTTATTTACGGCTTGCTGAATTTGCCGCACCCACGGATCGTCTGCCACACCAAGTACTTCTTGGCAAATTTGTCGACCTTCTTTTTCCGGAACTTCTCCAAAATCATGTAACCAAGTTAAGCTGAACAGATTATCTCCACGATCTTTGGATGGTCTAAGTTTGGTTAAATTGAACCAATAAAACAAATAATGATGCCTAGATGTAAAAAAATAGTTACACGTCGTAAACTTACTGTTCATATAGACAGAATAACAATGATTTAACAAGAAAACTGTGAACCTAATGTAAGGGACATATTTTTTTAACTCTCCCAACTATGGCCGGTTGTATCAATAACGTAGTAAAAATGTTGTTATTGTTGAAATTTTCGATGGAAATTTATGAGTTTTGGTTGTTTATTTTACAAATGACTCATCTAAACACAAATCAGAGGAACAAAATCTATGTAGAATAAATTATAATGATTTCATTACTGACTGACTGATAAATCATATATGAAAATCCCTTAAGTGTTTCAAATCAGTTTTATTGAATTTTGCCTTAAATCAGAAAATCAAGAGAAGAAAAAACCGTACGAAGACTGCTTTTAACAATAAATTTATCGAATGGGATACCCAATTTGGTGCTTAAAGACCGATATTAAATCCATATGCCTTGAAAGTTTCTGACTTTATAAAATGAGTTGTGTAACTTTTCGTGATACATACTACCAAACGTGTTAATTAAATTATCAAAGCAAGTGTTGAACTAGTTGAATATTTCTTATAGCTAAAATACTTTAAGAGTTAAAACAAAAAAATTAATCAATCGTATCATATAAGGCTGAATCAAGGAACACTTACCATGTCCCTATTTATTTTTAATGTTTATTGCTTGAATGAAAGGCTTTCACTAGGTGATAAGGTTGGAGTGGTTTTCTCCTCTTTATTTCAAACACATAAGGATGTTTGTACAGGTCAAAGAAAAATAATCTGAAAAGCAATGTTAATCCGCCTTTTATCAGCGACAAACGGACATTTTTCTTCGTAGGTACTTCGTGATCAAAGGCAGCAAATCATACGTTCTTATCAATATACATTTGAGCCATTCAATCCGATCTACGTATCTCCGTAAGTCGGTGGCCAATAAAATGCCACACTGATTACCAGCCTTGTCTTCTCGGAAACCCATTCATATTCATTGCCCTTTAGTCTTTCGAACAAGCTTAAGACTGCAGTGAATCCTCACAAACAATAAAACACAACACGCGGTCAAAATTCAACCATCAGCATCCGAGTCGATTCGACGCAATAGCACATAAAAGGCCAACTCTACGAATGACGACGATGGTCGGACTCGGACGTGACGTCAAATTGAATCTAGGCAACCATTAAACGCTTTCTCCGGGTAACGCCTTTATGGTTTATGGAGATCATTAAAATGTACGCGTGATTTTTTTTTCCGAAAGGCGATAAAAATGACAAATGAGGAAGTAAATGGAGCAAAATATTTGCTATACGGGCGTAGAGGTGTAATCGTTTCAGTAGTATTTTCCCGGTTATTGTTTCTTAATGCTCCAGTGGAATCAGCCTTCCAACAACTGCCACTTCTTCGCAATGAATGTATGATGCATGGATAGTTTGTTTGTGCTATTATGCATGTTTGACTGTACTAAGGCATAAACACGCAGGTCGTTCATTTTAAAAGTGCACCACCGAACGAGTTTTTCTTCACAGTGAAGTGTAGTCGAGTATTTCGTCTAAGATACTTATTTACAGAACGTCAAACGAGAGAAAATTGGTCAATTTCAAGCGTAACAGCAAAATATAATTCAACAAAAGGTATTAAAATCATTAACTATGAGGCTCGTTCCATTCTTTATGCTTAATTTCCACAGTTTGGCGAAGTAACTATCTTCTCATCAAAATGAGACCCAAGTAGTGGACAGCAATTTCTGCTAGCACCAAAGATATGGAGAGAAAGTATTGAACTTTCCGTTAGAGTTAAATAGAAGCTATTGAGCGGAGGGCCATTTTGAAAGGCAGTATCCGAAGCACACAATCTTTTACCAAGCTACCCTGCACTGGGGTCAAAGAGCTGTCAAGAATTTGGCGGGAATAAATAAAATGTGAACGTTTGATCCTGATTAGCCTTGTTCATTTGGCTGATGACGCTAGCTATAGAGCTCTCCAGAGGCACAACAGTTAACGTGAAATGGCTGAACTGTTCTTAGGTATTTGTAATATCGTTGTCTCTTTTGATTGAAAATTCTTATTCTTCTTCTTCTTTTTCTGTGTACGGGCGTTCGACATTGATGTTCGTAAGATTCTACTAGGAGACTTCTATGAATGATTGATGCAATAACTCATATCCAAGATATTTTATGCATTTTTTTTTTTTTTTTTTTTTTGGTTTTTATTTCCGAAATTTTTTTTCTATTTTTTCTCGACGTACAGCGAACTTGATAAAAAATATCCTTAAGTACTATGCGGGGGTTGCTATCTGGCCGTTTACCGAAGATCGAAAGGTGATCCAAATCTACTTATTATTAAACTCGTAACCACCAATGCAACTGTTTGAATATGGTCTGAAACATCGCACTGTTAAAGTCCACGACTACAGTAAGGATGTTTCAGTTACCACGAGAAGACAATCCGGGCCCAACCATCACACTTGTAATACGTGTTCAGTCGCTCGGACTAACGACTTGAGCAAACGGGCCAACAGTCTGAAAGGACCATCGCTAGATAAAGCCAAGTTGTCTACTCACGAACCAAAAGTGGTGAAGGTTTGCTCTAAGGGCTTTACCATTGTTCATCCGGGAAAACCTCATCGGTGCTCGAAACATACCAAGCTCGAAAATCTAGCTCAAATGGATAGGGGCGATGTTGATCAGCTTGTTGTCAGGTCTCTGCGCTCTAGAGATTGTAAGAAAGATGACTTAGTTCTGAAGAATTTGAGAGGAAAGGCTACTGACGTCAAAGTCATGATGAGATCGGAGAAAAAAAAAAAACTGACACATCACCAAATCCTGAACATAAATATCAGTGGAGTTGTGTATAATACACGACCGGTTGACGTAGACTACGTTAAACCGTTTTATGAGTTTCGTTTGTTTCGTAGCGGAACATTGCAACGCAGGTGCTGTGCTAAAGGGACGTTGGGTTAGCATAGTTAAGTGAGTAAGTATGTTAGAACATTCTATGATTCGCTTCTTACAAATTATTTGACGGTCATGAAAAGGGACGTTTGGTTTGAATGTTGGTATGATGCAAGGGTAACGGTGGCTGTGGTGATTGTGTATATGACCAACCAGCTAGAGGTCATTATCCTTGTCGAGTAATAGAATGTACATGGTCTGTTTGGGAATTCAAAGTCAATAGTTAATGATATTTATAAAAGTTGACAGCCGTGAAAAACTCCAACTGATTGAAGCAAAAATCTCCAAAATCTTTCGATAAATTATAAAGCTAATAGCGTTCAAACTGTTTCAGTTATTTTCATTTCACGTCAAGTTTCATTTGACCCCTACCCTTGCCGTAAGGCGAGTCGACTCATGGTGTGGGTGGTGTTATCTTTGGTGGGCGTGTATTTAGTAGTTTTTTACTTTTTTTTGAGGGTTTTGGGTGCCCTGGAGGGGGGCCGTTTGGTTTAATTGGCGCCCCTGCCTCGGGTTTGGGGGCTTTTTCCCCGCGCCCCCCCGGGTGTTGGCCCGCGCTTTCCCTGGGGGTGTTTCCGTTTTCCCCCGAAACCCCCGGCCGCCCGCCGCGGGGGCGTGGGGTTTTCGTTGGGTTTTTCGTGCGGTCGGCCCTAACGCACTTCCGAGACTTGCGCATAAAGGGTGTCCACGATGAAATTGCCACACTATGAAATTGCTCTTACTTTTTAACCGTTGGGTAGAATTTAATGAAAATTTGGGTGGATTTAGTTCATAGTGCATTATTCACATTCTGCAAGTTTTAAAGTCCTGTGATCAAAACTCGCGGAAATGGAGTCGAAAGAACAGCTCGTGCGTGATAAAATCTTGCGCATTCATCACGAGAACAAGGATCTCTCGCATCGTTCCATCGCTAAAACGTTGGGAATCGCGAATTCCACGGTGTCGCGAGAGATTAAGCGGTTCGAGGAACGGTTGACCACCGATCGGAAGCCCAGAAGTGAAGGAAAAAGTATTCCGTACAACACAAAAATCACAACCGCGTAGTTGGGGCCTTCAACCGAAATCCGAACGCCTCCGTTCGGGATGTGGCTAAGAAGCTGCACCTAAGCCGAAGTTTTGTCCAGAAGGCCAAAACTAAGGCTGGGCTTCGAACGTTCAAGGTATAAAAGGCCCCTAATTGCGACGAGAAGCAGAACAAGTCCGCCAAAACCCGTGCCAGGAAGTTGTACCTCAACATGCTGACGAAAGTTGAATGCTGCATCATGGACGACGAAACATATGTGAAGGCCGACTTCAAACAGATCCCCGGCAACCTGTTTTTCACGGCCAAGGATAAATTCAGCGTTCCGGAGCATGTCCGCATTCAGAAGATGTCCAAATTTGCGAAGAAATTCCTGGTTTGGCAAGCCATCTGCACGTGCGGGAAGCGGAGTGCACCTTTCGTGACCCAGGACACGATGAACGGACAGGTGTACATAAAAGAGTGCCTCCAAAAGCGGCTGCTTCCTCTCCTGAAGGCCCACAACGTCCCAACAATCTTCTGGCCGGATTTGGCCTCATGCCACTACTCCAAGGACGTGCTGAAGTGGTATGCGGACAATAAGGTCAATTTCGTGCCGAAAATGTTCAACCCTCCCAACACTCCGGAGCTCCGCCCCATCGAGAAGTACTGGGCGATTATGAAGCAGCACCTTCTTAAACGACCTAAGGTAGTGAAGACAGTCGAGGAACTGAAGAAAGTATGGGTTTACATGCAAAAAACGGTTGATTCACAGGTTGTGCAGAATCTTATGGCCGGGGTTAAGGCCAAGGTGCGGGCATTTGCGTATGGACTGTAAATAAAATACGAGTAAAATGGTAAAATTAAGTTTAATAGTTATTTCTCAATCCCTGAAAATTTGATGGCGATCGGATGAAAACTCGAATTTTGCGAATCAATTTTGTGTGTGGCAATTTCATCGTGGACACCCTTTACGGTTGGCATCAAAGCGATTAGGCATTGCACTTATTCTCACTTTCACAGTTTCTCACAACTTATTTCTTCCTAGAAGTAGAACTCTATCCAACGCAAATCATTAACACAACAGAATATCTGTTCACAACAGTACTATTTGGAACGTGCAGAGAATGTTACTTCGGAATATCATGTTCGAGAATCAAAACGTTGTCCGTGATATGGAATTTCTTGATACTTGCCGGAACGCAACATTCTTTCAAATTTACAAAACACCGATTGATGAATATGTACGCGAAATGTATTCATCTTTTGTTTGTAAAATTTTAAATACTTGAGTAAATAAAATGGCAATATTAAAAGAAACGATTGAGTTATTAGCGTCCGGTGTTTCAATTTTTCGTTACGGCAGCTATTTGTAAATTGTACACAACGCTCAAGGTATGCAACGAAGAGAAAACTAAAATTCCAAGGACTTTTTTCATAAAGGGCGAATCCAACAATGAGAGATTCTCTCCTGTCTTGCTCTCTTTAATTTATTATATCTCGTTTTTTTTTTCATTAGGGCGAATCTAACATTGAGAGATTCTCTCCGGGCTCACTCTCTTTCATTCATTACAGCGCCATTATAAAACTTTCTAGGCATTCTTTAGTACAGATCGAAACACAACAGTGCTGGCTAGCATACTCTACAAATAGTAGAATGAAAAACGTAAAGGTGATTGGAATATGAATGAAAGAGAAAGTAGTCAAAGAGAGTCTCTCAATCTAAGATTCGCCCTGATGAAAAAAGTCCCTAGAATTGTTTTAGCCACCGCTGTCTGTCAATTGTTAAGAACTTTTAAAGTAATGTAAGATAAATTCAAATCAAACTAATTCTCTCAAAATAGAATTGATCGTCCTGAAAAGAACGGATTTGAAATGGTCCGCATCTTCTCGGTCTTTTCGACATTTGAAGAGATACCAGAGTTTTCTCGGTCTTTTGAAAAAGCAGATTATTGCAACCGCTGCACGTTGTGCCTTACCAAAAGATGGCTACCAAATAACACACACACACACACACACACACACACACACACACACACACACACACACACACACACACACACACACACACACACACACACACACACACACACACACACACACACACACACACACACACACACACACACACACACACACATGCACCTTATCTCGCTCCTCGCTGTTGCACCCACACCAGAGACTGTTGCTGGCTACAGAGACACCACTGGCCCAAGTAACCTGACTGACTAGCACAGCACTACATAATTTATGTCTGCCTAGCCAACGGCTTGCTGGTCGTCAGTGCATAGCCGTCCACATTGCCGCACTGCCGCTCCGCACTGCCAAATGAAGCTAGTGCACCCTCCACGGTACATGCCTTCGCCAGCTGCCAATCTATATTGGCTCAGCGCTCCGCACAGCTCCAGTACTGCAACGCGAATGAGAAAATTTGCGAAGGTGTACCCCTTTTATACCGTTCACTGCTGCATATAAAACTTCCCTTCACATTTGAAACATATGATAGGAAAGTACTGTGCATATAGTAAATTTTGCCTGAAAAACAAATTTATAAGACATCACCTTTTATTTTCGTTATTTTCATTAATTAAAAATTGTTAACGGATAATGTTAACGGGTTAACGGATGAATTGATACGTTGAAAATTCCCAACCGATTGATGCAAACATCTATCAAATTTATCGAGCAATTATTAAGTTAAAAGCGTTTAATTTGTAACGATATTTCGTCACGGTCGCTTATGTTTTAAATTTCAATTGACACCCTACCCTTGCCGTAAGACGTAGTCCACGTCAAAAACCAGCTAGACCTTAACACCAGAAAGGTAGGATTTTTTTTAAATTGTGTACGAAACAGTTCAATTGGATTTTATTATAGTCTGCGAAACTAGTTCGAGTCCTGCGTAATTCCAATGCTGTTTCCATCCAACCGGGATTGGAAAATGTGCTCACATCCCAGCGCATGAACTTGACGATTTTTTGTCGTTGAGAAAATAAGTTTCATGAAATCCAGCGACAGTGTAGCAAAATACACAGATCATCATTTGGTTTATTGCCGTAGCCTACTTGGGCCTATATGGCACAAAATGCAATGAAGGGTCTTAAGGGAAAGGTGCAGGCTTTCAGCAATGGAAAAGAAATTGAATAAAATAATTATGCCGAAACATAATCCATAGGTATTAGGGTATGTGTCCCTTGACTCAGCCTATTATGCAACGATCGATTACATTTTTTATTATAACTCATAAAGTTTTTAAGCTGTAAGCGAGATTCAACTAGTTGTACTCTTGCTAAGATAAGTTTGATAAGACATTTGGTAGTATGTATCACGAAAAGTAAAACAACTCATTTTATAAAGTCAGAAACTTTCGAGGGATATGGATTTAATGTCGGTCTGTAAGCACCAAATTGGGTCTATTCATGGATACAACTTCGTCCCATTCGATGGATTTATTACTAAAAGCAGTCTTCGTACGGTTTTTTGTTTTCTAATTTTATGAATATGAGCATTGCCAGCTATATTCGCTTTACTTAACACAAAATTTCACAAAACAAACTAAAATAAAACAGCTTCAAAAGTTCATATATGATTTATCAGCCATTTAATAATGAAAACAATATAATTCACTCAACAATGCTTTTTTCCCTTCGGTTTGTGTTTAGATGAGCTTGTTTGAATATAAACAACTGCAAGCTCATGAATTTCTACTTAGACTTTTACCAATAACAACCTTTTCACTGCGTTATTGATACAACAGGCCATAGTTGGGAACATACAAAAAAATATGTCCCCAACATTGCCTCTACGATTTTTCTGTAAAATCATTGTTATTTTAGCTATTTGAACAGTTAGTTTGTAACGTGTAACTATGTTCTGTATATCCAGAGTGCATTACTCGGTTTATCGATTCAATTCAGCGAAATTTAGATCTCTTGAAGATCGTGTAGATCATCCATTCAGCTTAACCAGTGAAATCCTGGTGCCCCAAAAGTTCAAGAAATCGAAAGCTACGCGGAAGTGAACAACTATAAGTAGATTAATATTGTCTCAATTTTTTTTGGATTACATCGATCATCCTAATAGCAACATGATTTTGTTGATTATCGCTAAATTAATGACATATTTGGTGCATAGGCCGAATAATGGTGATGGGCTAACATTACATCCCGTTACCCTAGTTCATTCCCTGAAAGTTTCAAGAAAATCCGACTTAAAATAAATTGTTGGCGAACACTTTTGTCTGGTGCATTTTTTTCGAGTACAGGCCTTAGAAAATGTCCAGGAAAGCTATGAGAATATCAACAAAATTTGGACAAAAATAGAACTTGGAAAAGTTCACGCACTGATCACAGTGACAACATTGGTTTAAGCTTATTTAATAGGTTTTTATTTGCTAAGATTCTTATAGGTTATCTCAAGATCATTAGCGGGTGTAAGGAACAATAGTTCGTCGTTCCCTTGTGCTTTTTGTTCAGTGAAAAATGAAGATTTGGGCGACAAGTATGGGACATTGCGATCAATCGGAGATATTAAAGAAAAGAGCGCATCGTGGACTACACCTGGAGCAATCAAGGCTGATGCAAAGACATTTTTAAACTACGTCCATAAACCTCTTCTCCATGGGGGCGACGATCCTTTGAGCCCACCTCCATCACAGCATCTCCTGTTAGGCATGGTCAATTCGATGTACTGCAAGACTTCAGACTATAATCCCGAATTAGCCCAATCTTAGACCATTGCGCCTAGCGCAACTCGCCATGCACAGTTTGAATTTACAGGACGGCACTGTCGCAGCCTCCTGGTGAAGCGAAGTATGCTGGAAGTTCTCGAAAAGTTGCAGAATATTGTTGATGCTTGTTTCGGAGCAAATTTGAGAGAGGATTTCAGTACTTGCAATACTTGCATATACTTGCATATGCTTGCATATACTAATACTTGAAATACTTCACAATTTTTATTTCTTATCACATTTTCAATCTTTCTACGACGAAAAATCCGAGGTACATGAAAGTTCGATAATTATCGCGATTTGGACACCGTGCGTCATAGTGGAACTAAGGATCAGCAGTTTCATTTGAAGGCGTGCAAACCCAGGGCTGGCGGATTATGATATCGCCAAGAAATCAAATGCCAGCCTAAGCAACGTCATAATGATTCGTCAGCGAGAGGGATTTCGATCTTTTTGGACCAGCAAGCAGCCAAACAGGACACTAAAGCAGAATCTAGTGGCCAAAATACATGCCCGGAAGTTGTACAATGAGCTTCTGACGAAGTACGAAGAATGCATCCTCATGGACGACGAAACTTACGAGATGATGGATTATGGGCAGCTTCCCGGACAAAAGTTCTATGAAGGAATTGGTCGAGGTGTTCAATTTTGTTTTTGCCAATAAATTCACAAGATAGCTTATTATCTGGTACCTGCGTACAAAATTCCAAAGTTTTCGTGACAAACAAGACTATGAATTCCAAAATGTACAAGCAGAAGTGCCTAAGAACGTATTTTTTCGTACATTAAAGCTCACAATGTACCTGTAAAGTTTTGTGTAACCAGTAAAGTAAAGAGGAGAAGTAAAACAGTAATCGAGACAACGAGTTGGATTTCTTCAAAAAGGACATTAATCCGCCCAACTGTTCTCAAGTCCGCCTAATAGAGAAATATTGTGCATTTTTCAACCAAAAATTGCAGAAACGTGGAAAGGTAGCTCAAGATGCAACAGAGATGAAGAAATAGTGGAACAAAATGGCCACTCAGGATACACAGTTTCCAAAATATGATGAGAGGTATTCTAAGAAATGTTCGAGGTTTCATCAAAACAAAATCGGATTTTCTTTTTTGCAATTCTTCCTTTAAAGTGCAATAAGTGACCTTTTTGAGTACTCGACATTTTTATTTCATTAACTTGGTTTTGATGTAGATCTGTTTTTTGTGTGTCTAGATATAAAATGACTCAAGATCCATGTTTAACGCTCATATGTCCAACGTTATTCTCATACACCGAAAAGTTGAAAAGGAGGCAAAAAATGCAATTGCAGTTTTTGCAATCATATCTTGAGAAATTTGCATGATTCAGAAATGGCACTTTTGCCCATCATGATCCACAAAGCGTTTTATGGTATAAACGAAGCCATGCAAGTGTGTGCAAGCTGTTGGCAGCACACAGATTCCTCGAAACAAATTTAGCGCTGTGTGCTTAGTGCCTCGACAGTCGAAGCAACCATTGGTTCAATATGGGTGAGAGAATACCAAAAAATGCCGCAACGCTATTGGCCACTGTTGTGATTCCGCAGACAAGTGTTCTATTTTTATTTTCACTCGTCATCGTACTCCCATCTCCCTCACTTCAAGTTTGGCCTTCTTGATCACCACACGAAGCCATGCAAGTGTGTGCGAGCGACATTTGCTTTGTTGCTGTACCAATGAGTGCCTCGACAATCATAGCAACTGTAGGGCCTTTATTCCAATCCCTTCAACTCGTTAAAGTGGCTGAATGGTTACTATCTAGAGCCGTGACGCTGACGGCCACGGTTCGAATCTTGGCAATAAATCGGATTTTTGTTTTTTGTGAGCCCGGACTCCAATCTTATACTCAACAACCAATACACTGCCCAACCCACGCACACATCGAATTTTTCAAAGCGAATTGATGTGATGCTTTTTTGCCCACGACCAATGTTGCATTTTCTCTCCAAGTTACGATCCATTACGAGAAATGAAACAAAATCATTCGAAATTGCATTACAATCTTGCTTTTTTATTTTGGGTGTATTTTTTTTTTATTTATAAAATTTTTTTTTTTTTTCCCCCCCCTTCTTCCCCCACGGGAACCACCCCCCCCCCCCGGAAACCCCCCCCCCCCCCCCCCCCCCCCCCCCCCCCCCCAAAAAAAAACCGGGCCCAAAGGTTGGGTTTACTTCCCCTCCCGAGGAAAACCGGACCCAAATTTTTCGACTCAGAAAAACCACCGACGTCGACTGGGATTGAACCCAGACCCACTGGGGTGCCAAGTAGCAGTCACGCTTCCCACTACCCCACCGACGCCGGCTTTAACCAGATTATATAATACCAATTTAAGAATATCAATGACCACTGACCAGATTGCATTCAACGTACGTACAGGATGGTCACCGGAACTGGTAAAAGTGTCCCAAATCAGGGACCAATATGAAATGCCTTGTAATGTGATGTGATATGATGTGATAAAAACCCACCATCAGTGCAAGGATTAACTATGTCGACAGGACTATCCTCAGCAGGTTGCCCCGAGAATATAGCCTAAGTGATGGATTGTTGTAGCAGGGTCAGTCGATCTCAATGAGGACCTTTGGAAGACCACGGCCAGAACCGTGTGTCTTAACACAAGCAGCACACAACGGTCAAAAATGGGTGCAGCAACTTGAATGTGACTTAATTGAGGCACGAAGCAGCCATCACAACTGTTTTGTAACAAGTGTGCTTCTAGGGAAGGGACTGACGACTCCACAAACCCTTGTCCAGTCAAGAAATCCTTCGACTTATATAGTAGTTATAGGAATAGTGGACATTCTCAGCATAAATGATGATTTATAAAAAAAATCTTAGTATTCAAAAAGGAGAAAATCTCAGGTCTATATTGAAGCGTAGATTCAATTAAAAAATATATTTTAGTTTTTAATTGTACTATTGAATGTGTTGAGATATTGCAAATTTCTTCTGTTCCTAATATAATAATTATTTAAAATTTAAATAACTTACCATAAATGCATACTAGTTTTTATGTTGTATCATATATTCAAAAATAAAACTTTAAAACGAATCTTTCACTGCTCGTTATTCGTATAGGACTCATATGCTTTAATAAGCTGATCCAATATGAAATGGATCAAAAACTGAAACTCTGCTCATGAACAAGGTCATACATTTCTCACATAAAAAAATAATATATCATATACCACAATAATGCTATTTATACACATTTCAAACTTGAATGATGTACATGGTATTTTAAAATACAAATTAAATTACTTGGGCATGTAAAACGCGGCTACAGTAAGTCAATATGAAAACATAATATGCATAAAGGGCGATACGGTCAAAATTTGGTCAATATCAACTTGACGTATTTCTTTCAATTTTGCATTTAAAAAACCTGAACACCCCTCATTTTGAAGGTGTATGTGTGTGTAGAATGTTGCTCCTATTTTGATTTTGGAATTCACTCTTCAGTTGTCAAAATGCCGTCCAAGCAAGAAGAGCAGCGTATCAAAATTTTGCTCGCGCATCGCGAAAATCCGAGCTACTCGCACGCAAAGTTGGCAAAATCGCTAAAAGTTGCCAAATCAACCGTTACAAATGTAATTAAAGTGTTTGGGGAACGTTTGTCGACAGCCAGGAAGTCTGGATCGGGGGGAAATCGAAAACCGGAAGCCGCTGAGACGACAAAGAGAGTTGCCGGTAGTTTCAAGCGAAACCCTAACCTATCTCTCCGAGATGCCGCAAATAAGCTGGGTGTATCGTCTACAACCATGCATCGAGCCAAAAAACGAGCCGGACTATCGACTTACAAGAAGGTAGTGACTCCAAATCGCGATGATAAACAAAATACGACGGCTAAAGCGCGATCCCGGAGGCTGTACACGACGATGCTGACGAAGTTTGACTGCGTGGTAATGGACGACGAAACCTACGTCAAAGCCGACTACAAGCAGCTTCCGGGACAGGAGTTTTATACGGCAAAAGGAAGGGGAAAGGTAGCAGATATTTTCAAGCACACGAAACTGTCAAAGTTCGCCAAGAAATATCTGGTTTGGCAAGCCATCTGTACCTGTGGCTTGAAAAGCAGCATTTTCATAGCTTCCGGGACTGTCAACCAAGAAATTTACGTGAAAGAGTGTTTGAATAAACGTCTGCTGCCTTTCCTGAAGAAACACGGTTGTTCCGTACTGTTTTGGCCGGATTTGGCATCTTGCCATTACGGTAAAAAGGCCATGGAGTGGTACGCCGCCAACAACGTGCAGGTGGTTCCCAAGGACAAGAACCCTCCCAACACGCCAGAGCTCCGCCCAATTGAGAAATACTGGGCTATTGTCAAGCGGAACCTAAAGAAGACCAAAAAAACTGCTAAGGACGAGCAGCAGTTCAAGGCAAACTGGCTTTCTGCGGCGAAGAAGGTGGACAAGGTGGCTGTATAAAATCTGATGGCAGGGGTCAAGCGTAAGGCCCGGCAATTCGGATTTGGAAAAGCGGAAGCCTAACTGAATATTTTTCCTGAACTTTATACTAATTGAACTTGAAAAAGAAATTTAATTTGATTTTTTAAATAAACGATTTCACCGATTTACACGCGTTTTCCCTTGACCAAATTTTGACCGTATCACCCTCTATGTACACAATATATCTTACGTCCACTAGATTTTTACCGAAAAAAATAAATAAATAATCCATGCATTGTGGTAGCTAGGTAAGAGTTCATCTACACGATAAAGATACCGCCTTCCAAACATGCCCTATGCTCAATTTCAACTACTTCTATTCAATTTCACAACCTGCCGTGCCCTTACGGACCTTTCAATACTCTCTCTTCACATCTTTGGTTCTAGCAGAAAATTGCTGTCCACTCCTAGAGTTGCATATTGATAAGAATGATATTTCCAATTTTCAAACAATATAATTAATTACGTGCTTCGTGCAACAACAAACAACATAATTAGTTTAAATGTATAAATAAATAAGATATGTATTAATATCCTACTCAAGAATGGGGAAAATCGGTTCACTCTGCACTCATTTCTCACTCATACGCATCAACCGTCAGAAGTGAGCGTGTGAGTTATTCCGATTCTTGTTTTTTTTATTAATCATTTATTTGTACAGGCTCAATCGAATCAACTTTACAGAGCCAAGTTTTCATATTTTTATACATCATATCTTAAAACTAAAGTTAGCGGGCGATAGAACCGACTAGTCGCGGCCGTCTCGAGGTTAATAGGAATTACAAATTACGGATGGGAAGATGGGTGGGAATTTAAAGTATGGTTTACATAACACATTAATTTTAAATTCTAAATTGTCTTAACACTTATAACTAAACAATGTATGGATTTCTTTTAACTTGAAAATTTTTTGAAAAAGAAAAAAAAACACACTCAAACACCGATAAAAAAAACTTATAGTAAACATAAAGGTTAAACTAACTACAATCTAAGCCTAATGTTAGTCAAAAACACATAAATTAATTTCATGTACTCGAAATCACGCAAAGCCAAAATATCTCGAATTGGCACATTGGGTTGTCTACCTCGAGCCCGAAGGGAATCATAAAGCTCCGATCTGACTCCACGATGCTCAAGACAAGACCAAATAACGTGATCTGCGTCCTGATAGCCTTGTCCACACTCACAGAGATTGCTGTCGCTCAGCCCAACCCGGTATAAATGAGCGTTCAAAGATCTCCCAAATCTCCTTTACTCCATTTATACTGCCAGCTGACGAGTGACTGTTGACGAAAAATAGGAAAAAATTCGTTGAAGGCGATTTGTCGATCATAAATATCGCCTTCTATAGCGCCCACCTTTGCAAGCGAGTCCGCTTTCTCATTGCCTTGAATTGAACAATGAGATAGGACCCATACAAAGGTGATGGTAAAACAACGCGAAGATAAAGCACTCAGAAGCTCCTGTATTTTCATGAGAGAATACGAGGAGTGCTTTACCGGCCTCTATGAGCGAATAGCCTCGAGAGAACTGAGACTATCCGTGAAAATGAAGTACTGATCCGGTGTTAATGAGGCAACAATTTCTAGCGTAAAGTGTATTGCCGCTAATTCAGCGGCATATACGGAACAAGGAGCTTGAAGTTTACGATTGGCGCTATAAATTTCATTAAATATACCAAAGCCTGCTGACTCCTCTATCAAAGATCCATCAGTGAAGAACGATTGAGTGGAATCAACTTGGCCAAACTTTCCAGCAAATATTACCGGAGCAATCATAGGACGATGATGTTCTGGGATTCCATGAAGCTCCTGCTTCATGGATAAATCAAAATGAACCGAATTGTCGAAATCGGAGAAGCAAACACGATTGGAAATGTTCCGCGAAGGGCTGACATCCTGTGTTATGTACAAATGGTACAAGGTCATGAAGCAAGTTTGAGGATTCAACTCAAGGAGCTCCTCAAAGTTTTCAATTACCTTGGGGTTCATAACTTCACACCTGGTGAGGAGCCGGAGAGATAATTCGGAAAACCGATCCGAGAGTGGCAACATGCCAGCCAGCACTTCAAGACTCATGGTGTGAGTCGAGTGCATGCAACCTAACGCGATACGAAGATACCGATACTGAATACGTTCCAGTTTTATGATATGCGACCGAGCCGCTGACTGAAAACAAAAACTACCGTATTCTATAACCGACAAAATCGTTGTCCGGTACAACGTTAGAAGATCTTGTGGATGAGCTCCCCACCAGGTCCCGGTAATTGTGCAGAGAAAATTGATCCTTTGCTGTTATTTTCGCATCAGATACTCAATGTGGGATCTCCAGGTGCACTTTGAATCCAACCAGACCCTAAGATATTTAAATGACATAGAATGAGTTATCGGCTAACCCCAAATTTGAAGCTTCGGTTGTGCTGGATTATGCTTCCTAGAAAAAACTACCAACTCAGTTTTCTCCGTAGAGAATTCGATACCTAGCTCGAGAACCCAAGTAGACAAATTGTCTAAGGTATCCTGTAAGGGTCCTTGCAGATCGACCCCATTGGGTCCCGTGACAGACACTACGCCGTCATCTGCAAGTTGTCTCAACGCACAGTTGTCACTTAGACAACCGTCAATGTCTTTGAAATAAAAATTATACAAAAGAGGGCTGAAAATTATACAAAAGAGACCCTGGGGGAGACCCATGTAGCTAAATTGCGAAACTGTAGAGTTTCCATGAGAAAAGCTCATATCTTTTTCTGACAGCAAATTGTACAAACAAATATTCATTAATGGTGAAAATCCACAAGCGTGGAGTTTATCTGAAAGAACTTCAACAGATACTGAATCAAAAGCCCCCTTGATATCCAAGAATACAGAAGCCATTTGCTCTTTTTTAGCAAAAGCTAACTGAATATCTGTGGAAAGAAACGTGAGACTGTCATTCGTTCCCTTACCCCTACGGAAACCATATTGAGTATCTGAAAGTAGGTTGTTCGTCTCAACCCATTTGTCTTGACGGAAGAGGATCATTTTCTCCAACAACTTTCGAATGCAGGATAACATCGCGATGGGTCGATAGGAGTTGTGGTCGGACACGGGCTTACCAGGTTTTTGAATGGCGATAACTCTCACCCGCCTCCAATCATCCGGTACAATGTTGAGTTCCAGAAACTGATTAAACAAGTTCAACATGCGCCTCTTAGCGACGTCTGGGAGGTTCTTAAGCAAGTTGACCTTGATCCTATCAGCCCCTGGAGCCGTATTGCCACACAAAAGGAGCGCGAGAGAGAGTTCTACCATTGAAAATGGTTGGCTGTTCTCATCTATCAAATTCTCGGTTTCGCGAGGAATGATCCGTGCCGGCACAGAATCTGGACAAACTTTTCGCGCGAACTTGAGGATCCATTGGTCCAAGTACTCCTCGCTCTCATTGTTCGTAGTTCGGTTACGCAATCTTCGCGCCGTGTTCCAAAGAGTACTCATCGACGTCTCGCGCGATAGCCCGTCCACGAATTTTCGCCAGTAATAGCGTTTCTTGGCCTTGATGAGGCTCTTAAGTTCGCATTCGAGAGCTGTGTATACTTCGAAGTGCTCAGGTGTTTCACGTCTACGGAAAACTTAAAACGCGTAAGACTTTTTACGGTAAACATCGGTGCATTGCTGATCCCACCATGGAGAAGGAGGTTTCCTGCGAAATGACGTTCCTGGAACTGGTCGAGTTTGAGCTTGAAGCGCGCTGTCTAAGATCAGGTTGGAGAGGAAGTTATATTCCTCCAGCGGTGGAAGCTCTTCTACCGTCGTTACGGCTTCATCTACTGCTGTCCTGAACTTTGTCCAATCGATGTAACGGGTAAGATCATACGCGACGTTGATGGATTCCGACGGATTGAACCCGGTGGCAACCGAAATTTGTATGGGCAAGTGATCACTACCGTGGGGATCTTGAATCACATTCCATGTGCAATCCAACGATAATGAATTCGAATAAAGCGTGAGGTCTAATCTACTGCCAATTGAGGATGGACCAGCCAAACGTGTTACTTCTCCATTGTTAAGAAGTGTCATATTGAAGTTGTTACAGAGGTCATATAACAAGGAAGACCGGTTGTCGTCGTACAGTTCTCCCCAGCCTGTACCGTGAGAGATAAAATCTCCCATGATCAACCGTGGAGTTGGAGGGACCGAACAAATATCTGAAAGTTGTTTTCGGTTAATTGAAGCTCTAGGAGGAATAAATACAGAAGCAATATAGAGGCTTCTATTTTTAATGACAGACTGACATGCGACAACTTCAATACCTGGAATTGGAGGAAAATTCACTCTATAGAAGGAGTAGCACTTTTTGATCCCCAGAAGTAATCCTCCTCCACGTGAATCCTCACGATCAAGACGAATAATATTGAAGTCATGAAACGGAAGATCGATTTCGGAAGAGAGCCATGTTTCACAAAGAGCGAATGCATCACCACCGGTATTGTGTGTTAAAAATTTGTATGATTCCAATTTAGGAATCAAACTTCGACAATTCCACTGCAGAACAGTGATCAAATCCCCGACCTCATTTGGAAAATTATCCATCGAAGGAAATGATAGCTGCAAGGAGGGGCCACTTAATTGTCAATTGCTTCAAAAAAGTTTTCACTGTGGGAAGCATTGCCAGAACAATGCTTTTAAGAGGGTCAGAAATTTCGAGGTACTTGAAGATACCTTTGACAATGTTATCAAATGAGAACAGCCCAGTCGAGGAAGGGGCTTCTGTTCTTAAAATAGGGGCTTCAGGGGTTTTGGATGTCCGCGGAAGGGATGGAAAGTCCTGGGTGTAGTTAGCACTACGGAAACCAGGAGGAATTGGATTTTTCTTTTTTCCATCTTTCCTTGAAATGGGCAGGCTGATTTTGGGCTCCAGCTCAGCAATTTTCCATGGGCGGACGCGTCTTCGCTTCCGTGGGGCACCTTCCGGAAAACTGACTGATGCTCCCTCTTGAGCCAAATCAAAGTCAGACTTGCCATCTGACAGAGCAGCAAAGGGATTTGTATTGGTATTGGGTGATGGGGAGGCTTTTTTCACCATTTCGGCGAAATATTGCCTGGAACGCTGTTTTAGCGAGCGTTCTATTTTTTCCCCGTGTTGTTTGTACGCCGGGCATGATGAGAGAGCATGAGGGGGAGTTCCCTTACAGAAAGCGCATTTTGGTGTGCTGTCTGCACAGGCGCCATCCTCATGTTGTGCCTTATTGCCGCAATGGGAGGTCGTATGTCCCATCTGCTGGCATTTTTGGCAGATCATGACCCGAGGTACAAACAACCACACAGGTAGTCGAAGTTTTCCCAACTCGACGTATTGAGGGAGGGCTGAGCAAGAGAAGGTCACACGAAACGAGTCTGACGGTGTAAACTTTTTTTCACCCTTATTGGTCGATACTGTGCCCAGTTGGCGCACATCCAGTATCTTAACTGGAGACAGCAGAGGGTTCTTGAATCGACCAATCCCCTGCTTTAGCAGGATCTCAGGGGTCAGACTTGTTTCGGTAACCACACCTTCAATTTCAATACCCCGAGCTGGGATATACACTCTATATTCTAGTGTAAAGAGCTGGGAGACAGCAATCTCATTAGCTTGCTTGAGGTTGGACACAACGACTTTTAGTTTATTGGGTCTCACCTTAATTATCTCGGTCACGACCGAGAATCTTTTCGTCAGATCATTGCTGATCTGATAAGAGGTTTCGTTTTGGGCTGAAAGTAAGCAACCCATGGACCAGCTGAACTATCTGGATATGCACGTGATCTGGTAACTCTATGAGCTACCTCATCATTTCGTGCCATAGATGATTCATCTTTCGACAAATCATCCATGGCTCGCTTGTGGGAGCTTATGACGCTCAACCACTAACCCAATTATATACAATCAATCACAGATAAACAAACTAAAGCTAAGCACACTCTCTCACACACTCTCACTCACTCTCACACGCTCACACACAAAAAACTTATCTTAAATGTATCACTGATCTGCTGCAGCCGGGCGACGAATGTGCTGCTGCTGTCGAGCGACGATGAGTGGCCGCGTGTACCGGCTAGACGTAGAGCTGAACGATGATGATAATGATGACGATGATGATGATGTTGCTGGTCGGTGGTGGTTGGCAGATGAACGATTGCACGCTACACACGATGGACTTCTGGTGTGCGTGCCGTATAGATGCGGAGCAGTTTGGCTTTTAGATCGTGGCAATATTGATAATTGCAATTAATGACGTGTTTGCACTGCTTAACACACAACTTTTTCTTCTTCAAAACCAAGACTCGATTTCACTCGCGATCGCGAAAAATAACAATACTGAAGAATTGAAACAACTCGTGAAAAGCTTCCAAAGCAACAGAGAGCTGATCCTATACTGATTGAATCGAACTGTAGCAGTGTGGACGATTTCTCAGTACCTATTGTTTACCCGCTGAATCGTTAACGAATGCATTAAGTTTGATTCAGCTGAGCGAGATCGATTGAATCACTTTCATTTCTTCAAATCATACCTTAAACATAATTCAACATTTCAAATAATGATCTAACAGGATGTTAAGTAATATAACGCAACATAAAAACATCAAGCGTCATTTTAAGCCGTATCTCTGCTCTGATCATTCCAGCTGATTGCATTCACTGAATAAAAATACTCTCGTTCAACGTACTTAAATCGCTTGCGTTCAGTGGCAACGCAGGTATAACGTCAAGAAGAAAATTTGTTTCGCATAATAGACCAAATCACCGTAACTCCGCCCCTCAGATATGACAGATACTGGTGCCCTAGTGTTCAGAAATTCGTGTGTGACAAACAAGGTGACAAACACGATGGCTGTTGCTATCTCTTAAACCCTGTTATCCGTCCTTGTTTTTCACGCAGGTATTTCTGAACACAAGGGCACCAGTATCTGTCAAATCTGAGGTGTGACGTCACTGTGATCTACTCTATTCTGTTTTTTCGTTTATTCTTTCTACAGTTTTCGTTTTCGGGGATTCGTGTAGAATTGTTTGATAGGAAACATCACACTCGTTCACTATTCTGTTAACAACCGAGGGTTGCTATTTTATATCGGTGGTGCTCATGAGAGTGAATGAATTTTCCCATGCTTGATCCTACTACCCCTGTAAAAGGCTGAAAACAGAATCGATCATTCCAAATATCTGAGATGAAATTTCAATGAAGGATATTATTTTGTAAGACATGTTGTTGAAAATGTCTTTATACTGTTCAAGTTACATCTTAAAGATACCAACTGGAAGAGCCCGGTTTGATGATTTCCAGAATAATTGGCTTGTTTAATCATAATAACACTAAACAAAATATTTAAATATAATCCTGTACTGCTTATAAGCGGATGCCAGTCTTTTATGGACATAGTAGATGAAATTCAGTAGTGCAATTGCTGCTGAAGTTCTAAAAAACAAATTGAGCCTTTGATGCTGGTCATGGTCATGCTCCAGGCTCTTAAGATAAATGGTTTTGGAATGCAAAGTGGATTCCAAAGCGTACTGAAAATATTTATTAAAAGAGAGTAGAAAATAATAATATAATTTACAGGTATGGGTATACAAATTGATTTATAGGAACACGATCCTCAGTCGCACCCCCTCATTTCGCTATTGTCAAATGGTCAACATTGCCCAGGCAACGCCAACCAGCGTCTCCATGTTTCAGCTGGCAGTCTTTTGTGATCATATGACTCGTGGACGCGTGAGGTAAGAACTTGTGAGGACTAGAGGTCGGTCGCACCCTCCTTCGAAGTTGTCAGCTCATAATTTGAAGCCCTACCAAGATGTATTGCTCCAATACTAATGCAAAGCTCCAATACCAATGAACTAGTATCAGTGGATGATTTTAATATCATGAGCGGTGGTTACATGGCTATTGAGGCCATTTTGGAATTTTTCCGAAGATTCCGGTACTGGTTCCAGAGATCATCGTTAGTATAAGAGTGACATTAATGGAAAAGGAATGCATGCCGCACATCAATTAATATCCTAAAATTACAAGTGAATCATTGAAGACATTTTCATATTGGTCATTTTCCGGTGGTTCCGTCATTGAGTTGGTCATTTTCAGACATGTCAACGGAATTTGGAAAAAAATACTCTTTCTTCTAAAAGGGTGCATCGATTCTCATCATGTCGCAAAGGCACAGGAATGCATCCTTACCATCTCGGATTTGGTCATCTGCGCAGATAGTCGAAATTCTGCCGAATCAGAATACTATCTGGATACCCTAGAAAACACATCCTACCTGCGTTTCTACAGCGTTCCATCCAGGCTTCCGAACGCTTCCTGAAAGCTAATGAGGAGATTTTCGATTTGTACTGGAAGCTTTTCCAGAAGATCAACTCAACTCGTTTGACAGCACGTAGAAAAGATCGTTCGCGAGTGCATCCATTATGTGCAGTCGTCGTCGGTAAGTACCCGGGGGCGAGTACTGGCCACAGCCGTTATCCAGGATCTATTGGTTTACAAGTGCCTGGATGAAAACTTCGACATGTCGCAGGTGCTGGACAGCGTGTTCGATCAGCGAAAGCTAACCAATCGCTTCCAGCAGAGCCTGTTCGAGCGATGCGCACCAGTGCACTATGGTACGAATAGCCAAATTTCGCGACAAAAATCGATAACTCAAAAACCATTAACTTTAGACATATGATGTGTTTGGAAGATTTTATCTTAAAAATAAGATCTGTCTTTTGGTTTGAGTGTTGACTAGGGTGGTCCTTTTATGTGCATAATAAAAATTCTAACAATACAATCTACATCTACAATTTTTTAGGAGCAAAAGTGCCTCTAAATTATAAGAATAAAAAGTTAGAATTTTTAATTATGAACATAAGAGGACCACCCTAGTCAACACTAGAACCAAAAGATAGATCTTCTTTTTTAAGATAAAATCTTGCAAACACATCATATGTCTAAAGTTAATGGTTTTCGAGCTATCGATTTTTGTCGCGAAATTTGGCTATTCGTACCATAGTGCAGTGCCGGGGTCTGGACACATTGATAAGTGTTGCCAAGGATCAACTGCTGAAGGAGAGTTACCCTTCGATCATCTCGCTGACGGGTGCCGTGCACTCTGTATGTATATACGTATGTGTGCATGTATGTATATATGTATTTGTCAATGAATGAGAGGATCAACATGATTATCCAACTTCGACCTGATATTGGTAGGTTATACTTCCAGTAATTCAATTTTAATCAATTTTATTCAAAGGTGAACTATATTGAACATATATAACCAATCCACTAATAAAATATTGAAACTCGCCAATGTTTTATCTCTTGAACGTTTTTGAAGGTTGTTTGGATTCCCATAAATTTCGGCATTTGCATTTAAAAAAAAAAATGGACAAAAATTGCCGATTTTTCATGGGTTTACCTTAACCCACACTGACGAAACTAACCATACAGCCACCCATCAATCATAGTAACCCATGAGTCAGCAGACAAAATTTGACAGCTCTATCAGTCAAACTTTAACCGTGATGGCAAAAACAGTGAAGCAACTCCGTTCAGAAGTGTGCGCGTTCAAAGAACGGCATTCCGCCGCATCGAAAACGGACATCGTGCGGCACTTTGTGGACGCCGGATACGCCCGTTCCGGCATCTGCAATATTTTGGCACTATTAGACAACAATCAGAGCATAAAAAGAAAGCTCGAACAAGTTCCTGGCGAACATTACATGTCAGGAAGCGGAAGTCGCGTCCACTGATTTCGGAGCTGCAGGCAATGACGACTTTCCCGGCGAATCGCGATGTGGCGGTGGTGATGGACGACGAGACCTATCTCACCCTGGATGGCAACGACTGGCAGGTGGTGAAGTTCATTTCACACACCAAGTTCCCCAAGAAGGTGCTGCTGTGGCTGACAATCAGCAAGAAGAGGATGCCAAAGCCGCTCTTCTTTAGCTCCGGACTGGCCGGGAAATTTATAGTACGAAATGCCTGCCGGAAGTTGCGTCGTTCATCAAGAAATACCATAAGGGCGAAGACGCGGTGTTCTGGCCAGATCTGGCGTCGGCCCACTACTCGAAGCGATCATTGGAGGAGATAGAGCGGCTGAATATCGATGTGGTACCCAAGGCGGCGAACCCGCCCAACGTCCCCCAGCCGTGTCCCATCAAGAATAGCAGGGCCAACCTGAAGCGTATGATCTACGCCAACAATTTTGTCGCGAAAACTGAGGAGGAATTGATAAATAAAACGAAGAAATAACTCAAAAACATGCCTACACGCATGTTTTCGTTCGCCATGGCGAATGTTCCGGTTAACTGCCGGAAGGCCACTCGCAAGGGCGTAGAGTATTTTTGCAAGTAAGCTTAAACAATTACCTTCCATGGGAAATTTATCAAAAGCAATTATCTGTCTTAGCTTTTTTTTATCACCATCCGAAAAAAGTCCATTTCTTTAATGCAAACGTTAGATGCCAATACAGTTATCAAACTCAGTTTTTCAAACAGTTGTAAGGATGTGGCCAGGTGCGCAAAGAGAAGTGGGTCTACGACACTCAACATTTTTTGCGAAATGTTAAGTGGAAGTGGATAGGCTTATCTCGGTGACTCCCTCCACGCTATGTGCATATGTTCTATGCTATTTTTTGCTATGCTATGCTATTACGCGATTTATTCGAAAGAACGCGGCATTTGCTGTTCTTTTTGTCTGTGGTATTGCAAGCAATACGTAGCTTTTGGAAAACACACTACGCGCTTTTCAAACGATCTACTTGTTTTTTGCTGACTACGTGTATAAACAACGTTGGGGCAAATGTTTACCCAATGTAAACATAATTCAATAAACTTATTTTATCTCCATTCTCTCTAGTATAGTAAGTACCTATCGACTGTACAGTTAATCTAGAGATTGTACAAACGTAATGGGGATTTTCGTCATTCGTGAAGGACGGATGGGCGGCAGGTACGTGCAATCAATAAAGAACGATTGAAAGTGTAAATAGGCTTTTACGATGAATGATTATTGGTTCCGGATAATTGATAGAAATGTGTCTTGATAAGAGCAGAAGAGTTATTGTAAGTTGGAAAGGTGGTACAAATTAAGTGTGCGAAATTATTGACCGATTGTTTACAATTTATGGAACTTGAAATTTTCGTATGAAAATACACTCACGTTGATTAATGGTTTTTATGAAAATTTTACACAGTACAGTAAAATCTACAACAATCTAAAGCATCATAAAAAAAAACCAAAAAACAACCAATTTATACCATATAAATATTCCTGCGTTACACTCAGTGTGTCGACCCATGAGTTTGTTTTATCCTGCCGGTAAATGTCTCGCAACAGCTTCGATATTTTATGCACCATCATCAACAACCCTCACCTCCCATCAAAGCATGTATAATTGTATATGCTGATGCACTTTGTGCCAGCACGAGATACTTGCCGAGGAAAGCAAATATCGAAGAGAATAATGCAACAAAATCACGTCCGAGCCGATATTTCCCCAATCACTCCCAAATGGCACGCGCCTGCGGGAAAAATCGCGCAACTTCTCACCATATTACTGCGATTTATTCTTCTTCTTATTATTATATATCTATTCATTCGACGTCATCGTCAACATGTGGCGTGGAAGTTGGAAATTTTAAATATTTTATCTTTGCAGCATTTTGCCAGTGGCAACCTCAGCGCGATTGCTTGCACAAGATGAACTGCAGTGGCTCTAGTCATTCGGGTTATTTACAGCAATATCCAAGACCCGTAAAGTGCGAGATTCGATTGACATCGATAATTATTCAAATGAAATCCTCTGTCATTGATAACTGTAGTATTGTGGAAACGACGTTTGTGAAAAGATAATCGATTTGTCGCATTGTCAGCACTGTTAGCGAAAGAAATCCGATTTTCCTTGACAAGCATTCAAGTACACTCCAATCGCGGACGCGGAAAAGAAATCCTTTACGCTTCGATGACGGACGATGGTTCGTGCGCGGTTTTCCGCTTGAACGTAACGTGGCGGAACTATACCATTCCCGACTCCAAGAACTTTACCCAGTGTGTACTAGTCTCCTGCTGCTGCGGATGGTAAATGCAAAAGCAGTGCTCATCAAAGGATGGAATAATCGTGGCCGGAATCAGGAAATAGAGTTCGTCGAAATCTAATTCCGAGCGGAACTATTTGCACTGAATGAAATTTGTTCAGTGGGAAAAGAAGAGCGCCTGACTGAAGGGAATTGTTGAAGGACATATAGTATAACTTGCTGTTGGAAGTTTTGCGATACTGTCAATAGTTCTGTCGAGTATCGGTTTAGCTGATGCACACTAGATGTGTGCTGACGTATTTTTGATTTGCCACGGCATGTACCGGTGTGAATAAAGTCTGTCAACAGAACCATTGCACCACAAAAGAAGTATTGCAGCAACAAATTTTGTGATTCAAATAATAGAGAAAAATCAGATCGTGCACCCAACCGGCGGATGATAGATTATAGTACAACGCAACGTAGAAATTATACACTTGAGAATGGTTATACAACATATACAGGATTGTATTTCTCACTCATTGCACTATAACAAGTCAAAGTATTAAACTTACATTCTGTTTAGTGAAGTTAAGATCTTTCTCCTTTATATTTAATCCCGGCTCGAAGATGCTTTTCAAAATTGTTGCAAGACGCACGCACCAGGAGAACGATGCAGGCCATTTAGAGGAACTGATGAAATATGGTAAATAATGCTTACACCACTGCTCAACAACTACTGCCTTATGCGCTGGAGCTAAATCTTGTTGGAAACAAAAACTTTCCTCTCCACAAAGTTTCTAAACGCAGGGAAGTATTTGGTCTTTGATAAAGTATTGTAAATAAAACTCTTTCTTTATTTTCACGCCCCTGTCTATAAACAACAGGGGCTTTTTGCCTTTTGACGATATTGCACTCCAAACCATCATCGCAGAAGCACTTTGGTATCGTTCAACCCCTCGTTTGTCAGCTGGTATTCACAAAGACTTGCTCCATTTACACGATCATTTTGTTTGTTCAGAGACACTTCCAAAGTTAACAATTTTTCATCCAAAAAAAGTTATGGCGGTTTGGCAACTCTGTCGGCCATATTCTGGCTAGTCAATCCGTGAATCCTCTTTTTTTAAGCCCCATATTCAAGGTCCCGTTTCAATATATTTTGCATGGATGTATGGCTCATTTTCATTTCATACGCCATTTTTCTCGCTGATCGAGCAGGATTACTTCGAATTCGCTCCTTCACTGCTTTGACCGCTGAGAGCGTGTATACACTGCGTTTCTTACTGGGTTTTGTCTTAGGAACAACAGTGCCAGTATCCTTGAAACGATTTATAGTCCTATACACTAACAGTCTGCTCAACTTCAAATGCGACAGCTTCCGTCTTATTTCCATGTAGGTATGTGAATTCGTCAAGATGCAAGATCCGAATTTGGTCTCTACATGATTCCTTTTTTTTCGCAAATTAACAAACACAAAAACAATTTGTTGTTTACGAATGAACTGACAAAAAGTCACTGTTTCAATACGTATCCAAGGGGTTCACCGATAATGGTATAATTTGTATCGAAGGGATCACTTTCATGTTGTCACCCTGTACAGTTTTCTTGGATATTTCACCAGCGGATGTTAGTGGAGACCACACGAACAGAGAATGCAATAAAATGCCTGAGGTCCAATCTAAAAAAATGTTAAACGTGATTTGGAGAGTTTTTGCTAATGTATTTGCTTACATAAAAAACAAACAAATAAAAAGAAATAAGCCACTACGATTCAAACTATGAACTTTCAGGTCGCAAACCTTCAGCTACTTTTTCTGAGAAATGCAATTGGAAAGGCTAAAGGCATATAAAAACCGTTAATTGTGCCATAACCCAACTCTTATTCCATGCTAAGTTTAAAATAAAAAGCTTGTTTTTATAGGTAAAAAGACGATATTTGTCGGGAGCATACTTTTCGATTTGTTCCACTTTCAACCTTCCGATCTGCAGTCAAGCGCTGGTCAAATGATTTGCAAACACAAAACACGGTACTTTTCGGTAGTTCTAGTTTCATGGCAAGATCGCGTACCGATAAATTCGGATTTTGCTGCCGTTCGTACAAAATGAGTTTGCGCACTTTCACTTGATTCAACGCAATTTTAATAAATGTAACAAGAATGTTAACATGTTGTACCACGAAATAATGTGGAGAGTTTCAGCTGTCATATAAGTGAAACGTTTAAGCGACCCGTGAAATAATTCAAAATCTACACTGTAAGAAAAGTGTCCGAAATTTAACGTGGACAGGCTTTAATAAGGTGGAAAACAGTAAAAAAATAGACACTTCACTTGTAGCTATATACAGACATTCACTGCTATGCAAATTACAGTATGCCCCATAAAAAAAAATGCGAAAATCCATATCTCAGTTTCAAATAAGTTTTTTTCATAGAAAATGATAAAAAAAATCATAATTTTATTTAGGAAATTGTTTATTAAGCCTTTCATGATTACATTACACAATATGTCCACCATGGGGACGGAATCGAGAGCATACCTTCTCAATGTATGAGTCAGTCATCGAGTTCCATGCCTTGGTAATAGAGGCTTTCAGGGCGCCAACACTGGGGTGAGAACGTTCACAGGCCTTAGCCTGAACATATGCCCATATTGAGTTATCCAAAGGATTCAAGTCCGGGCTGCTAGGAGGCCAAATGTCCTTTGGCCAAAATTCCATGTTTTCCTTCAGCCACGGTTGAGTCCTTTTTGAGGTATGACACGGTGCTCCGTCCTGTTGGAAAATGACGTGTTGGTGTGCTCCAAAGTTGGCTTTCATCCATGGCAGAACGTGGTCCTTCAAAATGTTCATGTAAACCTCGGTATTAACTTTTAATCCAGATTTGATAAATACTGGATGCATTTTGAAGCCATTGGACGCAACTGCCCCGAAAACCATGACTCCGGCCGGATGTTTGGTTGTAAACTTGAATTTCACGTTCTCTGGAACATCCTCAATCTTCTTCGGCGAAATAATCTCATCGGAGAATACGATGATGGTATGCTTCTTTTTTAATGCTGACACCAAACTTTTCGAGCGCTCCAGTCGTGGTTGTTTGATTCGGCCCATTACAAGGTGGCGCTTTACTCTTGCCCTGGACGAACATATGAAGTCATCTTTGACCAACCGTTGCATGGTAGTTTTTGAAATATCGGCTTCCTTAGCCAATTTCCGGATCGATCTCATAGGATTTCGCCTCACTTTGTCTCGCACTGATCTGATGACCCCTTCCCTTCCGTGGACTGTCCATCAAGGAGTGAACGTTGGATATGGTAAACGGTAACCAGGTGGCATCGCACAATCGTTGCAATTTGTTTTACGGGCTTTTGGGCGAGCAGCAAACTAGTCACAACCTCCTTTGCGTACATTTTTCTCAACTTTGTTACTCGCGAACCACTGTTTTGTTTACATCGTATCAGAGTATACAATCAGATGATTACGCACGCATTAAAACAATAAAAATAATGTTTAAAGCTACTCAAAAACAAGTATTGAAATCTTTCGCATTTTTTTATGGGACATACTGTAAAATGCGCATTTTATTATTTGTCTTAATTTCTCTCGTTTATTTGGTTTAAATAAAAGTAAACACACTGTTGTGTATTTTTGATATCTTGTTTTTATATTATTTTAAAGTTTTACTAATGGAATGCTAAAAATTATAGTTTATTTCAAAAACTAAAAAAATCAATTTGTATTGAAAATAAAACAGTGACAAAACAAGTTATCCACTTACTTTTGGCTTCAGAAAAGATATATTGAAGTTGAAGAAAAGCATTTTATAAACATATGTTTCCTCCTTCGACTTTTATGGCTAGATAGCAACTTCTTTGGGTTCTGTAGATCCAGCTCTTCTCAGGCTTCAAAATAGTTATTTTTATTGGAAACACCAGTTTTGTCAACCCTGAAATCCAGAACCACCCAAAAATTATCGATGGGGTTGAGATCCAGGCTCTGTGGAGGCCATTGCAGCACTTTGATCCGACAAGACCGAAAGAAAGACTTGGTCTCCTTGGCAGTATGCTTTGGATTGTTGTCCTGCTGAAAGACAAACTTTTCTTCAATGCTCGTCTTGATCAGCGAAACGTCCAGATGTTTCCACCGGATGTTGATATAGGAAACTAACGTCATTTTCTATTCCGTCGATTTCACGAGGCTTCCTACTCCAGAAATGCTGAAGTCTGCAACAACCGCTTGAGATGAAAACCAATTTTCGATTTTGTCAGCTTAAGAATCAGATTTATTGAAGGTTGTTCTACGGTGGTACACTCAGCCGGATCCTCAAAAAGGAAACGTTTTTCTCCAAAAGTGCGCCATAAGATAACAAAAGTCACCTCCAAAAAATTACAAAATAATCAAGCTAATAGGAAAGAAATTGTAAAACCGAAAGCTGCTATTGCACCTCTGGACTTCTGGATGCAGTAAAAACTTTCCGCCATTACCAAAAAAGAATAATAACAATAAAAACGCTACTCCTTAAATTTTCCAAAAGGAACCCAACAAACATCGGTGTTGAATTAGAGCTTGTTCAAACAAATTTGGAGAAGCTATTCAGCTACTCTAGAAGAAACAGCTGAATAGCTTCTCCAAATTTGCTTGAACAAGCTCTAATTCAACATCGATGTTTGTTGGGAATCCAAGTCCGATCGAGGATTGACAGCTTATTCAGACATTGTGGCATTCGTTTTAGACATGTTCAATATACAATACCCTCTTAGAAGTTAAGTTTCCGCTTGGTTTACAACATTGGAATCATACCTTAAGCAATTGACTGTTTCATTGTCCCTCTTGGCATCGATCATATCCTTCGATAAGTTTTTTTTTTGTTTATTTTATGTCGGCCTATTTCCTCACAACGTGGTGACAACCACCGACGCCAGGAAGGTGACTCCACCACCTGGACCCTACATATAACACTCATCAACACATGAGCCGGGACCAACGGCTTAACTTCCCTTCCAACAGCCGCACGGACCGGTTCATTTCACCACAGAAAATGGAGAACGTTCCGGAAAAAGTGAAATTCAAATTTCAAACCAAACATCCGGCTGGTGTCATGATGTTTGGCTTGGTGGCGTCCAACGGTTTGAAAATGCCGCCTATTTTCATTGATGCTGGAGTTAAAATCAATACCGAAGTGTATATCGGTATTTTAAAGGACCAAGTGCTTCCCTGGGTGAAGGTCAACTTCTCCGAGGCCCAAAACATTGCCCTACAGCAGGATGGAGCGCCGTGTCACACGTCCAATCGAACCCAACAATGGGTGGCCCCCTAGCAGTCCAGTTCTTAATCCGTTGGATTATTCGATTTTGGCATATGTTGAAGCACGAGCCAAAAACATCACACCCTATTGTGAAAACCCTGAAGTCAACCATAACACGCACATGGCAGTCAATGTCGGAGGACTACGTCCGAAAGGCATGCTCTGGCTTCCGGCGTCGGCTCGAGGATGTTATTATTAAAAATGGAGGACACATTGAATAAATTTGTTTAATAGGACTTTATAAAGATAACTGCCCTCGAAAATGTAGATATTATTGTTTGAATTAGTTGAAAATGGGATTTGGAAGAAATAGAACAAATTTTCGCATTATTTTCTGCCGCACCCTGTATCTGCGGCAAAGACACAAGGGTTTTCTAAAAAATCCATTCCAATGAAAGGAGAAAGGGTGTCCGCTAGTTTTTTTTAGTTCAAAGGTTTATGAGTTTTTTTCCTTAGGATTTTGGCAAAAAAGTTGCTCCAGACTAAGGCCAAGACTTGGATAAAAGGGTGGCGTCCCGGAGTGAGGAGTAATTTTTTCCACTGCCGTTCTGTGATGGAATACCGGGCTCCTCCATAAGGGATATGATCTCACGGGGGACGTCATAACTCCCGTTCAATCCCTGATCCTCATATCGGTGTCGATTCATAATGGTGCACGTCTACAAATTGAACTCAGTGTGATAGTCCACTTTACTCATTCACTTGAGACCTAAGACTCAGTTGACTGTAAAAACTCCACTTTTTACGAAACTGAGTCGTAGATCCCACGCAACTGAATAAACTAAACTGAATACTAAATCAGATTTGTGGTCGTGTGAATTTTTGGAAGAAAGAAGAGAATCCGTGCAGTGAGATTTTGGGGAGAAAGCAAACTCTAACGGCAGTGGCGTGGCGATGGTCGGGTGTTCTTATTCCCGAACAAAGGTCTTGTCGTATAATCAACCAAAATACTTTGAAAAACTACTACACTTAGAAAAAAATATTTGTTATATTCGCAAGGAGGTTACTTTTCATCCCACCTAGTAGTTTATAATTGAAGAATTGACATATACAGGGTGCGGCAGAAAATAATGCGAAAATTTGTTCTATTTCTTTCAAATCCCATTTTCAACTAATTCTAGCAATAATATCAACATTTTCGAGTGCAGTTATCTTTATAAAGTCCTTTTAAACAAATTTATTCAATGTGTCCTCCATTTTTATTAATAACATCCTCGAGCCGAGGCCAGAAGCCAGAGCATGCCTTTCGGACGTAGTCCTCCGACATTGACTGCCATGTGCTTGTTATGGTTGACTTCAGGGTTTTCCCACTAGGGTGTGTTGTTTTGCAGGCTCGTGCTTCAACATACGCCCAAATCGAATAATCCAACGGATTAAGACCTGGACTGCTAGGGGGCCACAAATCCTTCGGCCAAAACTTCATGTTATCGTTCAACCATTGTTGGGTTCGATTGGACGTTTGACACGGCGCTCCATCCTGCTGTAGGACAACGTTTTGGTCCTAAGAGAAGTTGGCCTTTACCCAGGGAAGCACTTGGTCCTTTAAAATACCGATATACACTTGGGTATTGATTTTAACTCCAGCATCAACGAAAAAAGGCGGCATTTTCAAACCGTTCGATGCCACCAAGCCAAACATCATGACTCCAGCCGGATTTTTGGTTTGAAATTTGAATTTCACTTTTCCGGAACGTTCTCTATTTTCTGCGGTAAAATGAACCGGTCCGTACGGCTGTTGGCCACAGCATCGATGCTGAAAAGCTTTACGTCGGAGAACAGGATTATCATTTTTTCCTTCTTCAACAAGGAAAGCAATCTCTAGAAACGAGCCACTCGTAGTTCCTTGACCCGGTTCGTAATCAATTGGCGTTTCACTCTGGCTCTGGAAGATGCATGCAGGTCTTCTTTGATGACTTTCCGCATAGATTTCTCCGAAATATTAGCTTCCTTTGCAAGTTTTCTTATGGAACGCACCGGGTTGCGAGCAATTTTTGCACGGACCGATTTGATCACGTTCGGCGTGCGTGCAAAGCGCGGACGTCCGCTTTCCGGCTTCTGCTGCTTAGGACCATCCTGTAGGGACTTTTTTATGCGGTAAACTGTTGCCAAATGGCACCCTACCACCTTGGCAATCTCTTTCGGCCTCTTCTGGGCGAGCAACAAACTGGTGATCACTTCTTTCGAGAACATTTTGACGAATTTGCAATAAAACAAATAGAATGCTTGGATGCAGCACTTGAAAGTTAACATAAACAAATACACTTTCGACAGAAATTAGTCACTAGCTACACGAATTAACCCAATACTCAAGTTTGAACATTTTTGCATTATTTTCTGCCGCACCCTGTAGGGTTACATATTTTTTTTATATAACCTATTTCCCCCCCCCCCCCCTTTTATTATAATTTCCCAAATTTTGGGGTGACTTCGGTGTAGTGGTTTACATTGATACTTCTCATGCCAAAGTCACTAGTTTAAATCTTACCCTCGGAAAAGTTGCGAAAAACACCTAAAGAGGTGTTTGACTGACAACGTCGGGAGATGAACCAGCCCTAAGCTGAAAATCTCGATAGTACAGATATAAACAAAAAAAAATCTGCGGAAGTAATAAACAGATTTCTTAGCTATACGTGTGATAATACGCGTTGACTTTCTTGCACGAGTATTTCTTTTGATTTTTGACAAGGTTTGATGTTGCTGAACTTATCAAATTGAGTTGTAAACTAGGTTTTTGGAGCTACCAAAAAACATTACTATTTCATTCGGGGTTTTTCCTTTGTTTTTGAGGTGTGGGCAAGGCCTACTCTAGGATGGTGGTTTCTACATACATTCTAGTACATCCATATATATGATTACTTAACAGGTTATTTTTCAAAGCGAATATTTAATTTAATTACCAATGTTTCGGAACCAAATTCAGAAAAAAAACTCTTCATGTGTTAATTAGAAGACTACACTAGTTCGAGAAAATATTTTGTTTACAGAATGATTTTCAACCAAACTCTGCCAATGATGAGACCACCACTGTATATTGATTGTTTTTTTCTTGCATATGTTCCTTCTGTTATGCATCAAAAACAAGCTAAGCTATTAGGAAATAATAATAGTCCAAACTTTATACCGAATGGTAATGCATTTCTTTTCGGACTTCGAAGGGGAACAATCTGTTTCATAATGGTCCGGATTTTGTTTTCATTCGTATCCCTTCAGATCATATATGTAGATTGTGCTTCTTTCCAGGCTTTCCCATTGAATAAAGAAAAAAGAACACCGAGAATCACTAAGTTCATTGCTCCCTATTTCCGCGTAAAATTCATATAATCACATTTTCAAATGATAATGACACCCATTTTCATGCGCCACATGAATATTCTGTTTCGCATAAGGCGCATAGCTACATGTAACGAAGAATCCGATTGCAAAAACGTTGCGATGAAGGGAAACGGTCCGACAAGTATCGGTGGGGTAAAACGACTAAGGTCACTAAATACCACCAACTACTACAGTTGTTAGAAAGTAGTTTAGCTTCGAAATATTCGGCCTACATTTTGCTTGACAGGCCCACAATGAGGTCAGCCGTTTTAAATCATGAGTGCGTATTGAACTGGCTACCCATTTAACGCTCTCTGTACAGTCACCGTACCGTCTCAGGAGCAGAAATCATCTGGGAAGATTGCTACAACCCACAGATATGCTGGGTGAAAACTAAAAACTTTGTCTGGAGTGTCAACAAACAATGAAGGAAGCCGCCAGACCCCGACGTTCTGACAAATAACGCCAAGACGATACCGGAAGCAAACGAAAATGTGTACGTATGTATAATTGTGTATGTGAGTGCGCAATGGATGTTCTGAAAGTGGCAGAATTTTTGAAAACTGCCAAGCATTTGCCACTGGCACATTGCTTCTGGTTCTACTGTACTGATACTGCAGAGGGATGTACTATGGTATTTGTCGGTTGGATGGTTTTGGTTCCCTTGGGAAAATATGGCAACGGAGAGCCCAGTTGAGTTTGTCAGGGAATTATGCAGTAATCCGTTATTTTTTTCCCGGTATGGCTCAATATGGTATAGCGTGTTAACATAATTTATTCAGTAGTTTTCGTTTGTTTACTGCTATTACACAGGATAGGTTCTGGAGCTAACAGTCACTCACGAGCGGAAGCAGTTTTATTTTTTCATGGAAAAATTGTAGGCTTCGTGATTTGGCTTTGATGCAGTTTAGATACCATACAGCATCGAGAAGATGTTTGCTTTTTGAATATCCTGAATATCAGGACTACCTGAGTTATGAAACATCAAATGAAAAAAAAAAAAAGAATTCACATAAATCAAGTTTTACACATACCTCAGTGAATCCACCCGAGTTTTGTGACTTTTAACAAGATATGAAATGTAATCAGGACTTTGGTAGTTATACACTTGCTTAGGTAAGTTTAATAAGACGTTTGGTAGTATGTTTCACGAAAAATTACACAACTCATTTTATAAAATCAGAAACTTTCAAGAAATATGGATGTTCTTTCTGTCTTTAAGCTACACATTGCGTATATTCATGGATTCAACTTCGTCCTATTTGATATAGATTGATTATTAAATGCAGTCTTCCTACGGGTTTTTTTCTTCTCCTGATTTTCTGATTTTAGGCATTGCCCTCTGTGAACGCTCCACCCTACACAAAATTTTACAAAACAAACTTAAACAAAACTGCTTTGAAACTCTATTTTCCCAGATGATTTTTTCGGCCATTTAATAATGCAAACATTTTAATTCACTCTACACAAATTTTGTTCCTTTGGTTTGTGTTTAGATGAGCCCTTCGAAAAATAAAAAATAAAAACAGTAAATTATATATTTTCATTGAAATTTTTTACCAATAATAATATTCTTACTACTGGCCATAATTGAGAACATAGAAATAAATACATTGAGTTACTGGTTATATGATTGTTATTTTATCTTCGAGAACAGTTAGTTTATAATGTGCGACTATTTTCTGTACATCTGATCTGCATATATCATAATTCGCTTTATCGGTTCAATTTAGCCAAATTTAGGTTATTCGAAGTTCGTAGAGATAATCTGTTCAGCTTAACCATTAAAGTCGCAAGACTTCAAAGGGCTGTTCCAAAGGATCATACGATTGAACTTGGAAATATGAAAAATGAGGATGGAGTTTTTACAAAAACTCCTAGTGAAAGTTGATTATGGAAACCCATTTCCCTGGACCGGTTTTATGTGCAGATTTAAACAATGATGGATCTCTTGAAGATGAAAGATGTTCTACAAGGACACCTCAAATGTATGATCAAACAGTATACACCGCATATGACTTGGCTGACAAAATCTTTAAGAACGCTAGGGTAGAAAATGCATTGAGATCGTTTCAGCCATACAAATCTGTGGAACCGGACGGAATATTTCCAGCAATGCTTCAAAACAGCGAAGCAGTGTTGATTTCGCCCTTAATTGAGAATTGAGATTGCGATTGAGAATGCAAGTTTGAGACTCAATGATATTTCATCTTCATGGACACTAGTAAAAGCTATATTTATATCTAAAAAGGAAAGTGAGATAAGGCGCTCCATAAATCATACAGGCTCATTCGCATTTCATCAGTTTTGTTTTGACTATCAAAAAAGTGTTGAATGATTGAATCAATTCAAAGTACATGAACAGGAATGCACTATCTAAGTTTTAGTTTGCTTACCAGTCGGGTATGTCAACAGCTACGGCTTTCCATACTGTTGTATCCAAGGTAGAAAAAGCTCTTTTGGTAAAACAAGTAGCCCTTTGTCCTTTCTTAGATATTGAAGGAGCTATTGACAACGCTTCCTATTCATCTATGGCTCGTGCCATAAAGAAAAGGAACGATAACATGAGCATAATCGATTGGGTTCAAACCATGCTTGCAAAAAGAGAAATCAATTCAGAGCTGGGAATCTCGTCTATTACAGTACGGACAACGAAAGTTTGTCCCCAAGGAGAAGTCTTCTCACCTAAAAAGTGGTCTTTAGTTGTAAACGATCTCCTAATTTTGGTAAATACAGTTGGTATGGAACAATAAAGATTAAACTATTCTATAGCATTACGTTTCGATAGATGCGTAATTAATGGAAATACTTCATATCATATGAGTAAACAATTTTGAGCGTGATAAAACTCATAATAAAGAGCATGCGCATGAAACTCACTCACATTGGTTGCTATTGCAACGCAGTGTAAACAAGAATTCACGCATGGTATAAATGAAACCTGCTTGCGCTGGTTGGATCATTCATTCCAGTTTGAACAAGCGACACGTTCGGTCGTGTTTTTCGCTCTATCGATACGAAGTTTGTTTTTTACCGGCAGCAATCGAACCAGCAATTTTTAATGTAGCAATCGAACCTGTCCCAAACGTGCGGTTTTCCTCGCGATCCGCAAGCAGGCGTCCACCGAGTCCCGACCTGGCCAACGTCGTCCTCTCCCACGGATCGACGAGGAACATTTCCCAACGCGTCGGTACCAAGTGCCAAATTTACCGCCGTTGCAATTAAATCCCCGCCATGCCAACCGACCGTCAGCATCCGTTCAGCAACGATTCGCGGCAGCCGCCGCCGCCCCCATGCCAGCTCCTCTTCCAGGCTGGTGCAATCCGAGTTGTAGTTCCTCCACGCAACCACCCACAGTAGGACAGCTCTATGACACGGAGCAAATGGTCGAGTTCGTTCAAGAGCTCTATCGCCAACTACGTTCTTGCCACTCAAAGGAGGAACAGCTCAAAGCCGCCACATCCGTGACGATAAAATTTATTTTCAAATATGGACCATAATTGCACCATCAGCATCCTCAATTGGAATGCTTGTTCCATCCGGAACAAAACAATTGAGCTCGGTGACTTCCTTAACAGGAAGGTCATCGACATCGCCATCGTCACCGAGACACATCTCAAGCCGGAACACAGCGTTTTCATCTCAGGATACCGGATTCTGCGACTTGATCGTAGCGGCTCTAGTGGAGGAGGAGTTGCGATCGCCCTGCACTACAACATCAACTGCCATCTGTTTCCGAATTCAACTGCAGTCCATTGAAGCCATCGGAATCAAGGTCGAAACTGCCGTCGGCCCTATCACCAACATCGCGGCCTATTGTCCCAAGCAAGCCAGCACCGCTAACGGAACAACAACGGTCCTACGGAACGACATTCGCAAGCTAACTCGGAGGAAGGGGCAGTTCATCATCGCCGGCGACCTAAATGCGAAACACGAAATCTGGGGGAACACCCGGCGCAACCGGAACGGAATAATTTTGCAGGAAGACCTGGAAGAGGGACATTACACCGTCCTGGGCCCGGATACTCCCACCCGGTTGAGCAAATCCGTAGTACATTCGACAATCGACATCTTCCTCACCAACATGGGGAACAACATCGCCAAGCCGGTAGTACACCAGGAGCTCAGCTCGGACCACTATCCAGTGGTGGCCGAAGCTGGGTCCTCGGTCAACCGGCATCGAATCACCAGACGGAACTACCATCGTGCATGATGGGAGAGGTTCCGACAACATGTCGACGACACCGTCGATTTCACCGTGCACCTCGAGTCAACTGATGACATCGATCGGCAGCTGCAGAGCATCGAGCAAGCGATCTCCCAGGCCCGGGAGCAACATGTACCGGTGATTGATCAGGTGAGCAACTCTGTACCCATTGATAGACCCACTAAAGAATTAATACAATTGTGCAACGCCATCCGAAGGCAATACCAGCGAACTGGTCTGCCTACCTTAAAAACTCATTGCAATCGGATAACAAAAATTATCAAGGCCAGAATGGTGGACCTCAGAAATAACAATTTTTCCGACAAGATCCGCTCTCTCCCAGATTGTGCAAAGCCGTTCTGGAAGTTGACCAAAATTTTGAAAACTAAGCCAAGGCCCATTCCACCGTTGATCCCACTAGATAGCAATGGCTCTAGGGATCGCTTGATAACTCCTGCAGAAAAGGCTGCTGAGATAAGTCAACACTTCGTCAGCTCCCACAACCTCGGACAAAACATCATCAGTCCACACGAAGTTGCCGTTAGCGCGCTTATAAACAACATCCATATAAGTCCCAACGATTTCACAGAGGAGTTGGAGATCTCAGCTGACGAATTGTTGACTTATATCAAAGGCTCAAAGAACATGAAGGCCCCAGGTTTCGATAATATTATGAACTTGGAGCTCAAACAATTGAGCCCCCAGTTCTATAACCATCTGGCGATGGTTTTCAACCAATGCCTCCGACTTGGCTACTTCCCCTCGTGTTGAAAGTCAGCCAAAGTCATCCCCATCCAGAAACCTGGCAAAGATCCTTCATGTTCCAAGAGCTATAGGTCCATCAGCCTTCTCTCAGGAGTATCAAAACTGTTTGAGAAAGCGATCCACCGTCGGCTTCTCTCGTCTGCAGACGAGCTGAACATCTTGCTCGACGAGTAGTTCGGATTTTGACGTGGTCGCTCAACAGTGCACCAACTTAACCGAGTATCCAACATCCTCAAGCGGAACAAGTCTGTTGCGAAATCATCTGCCATGACACTTCTCGATATCGAAAAGGCCTTCGATAACGTGTGGCACGATGGCCTGGTGTTTAAGCTAAAAAGATACAATCTTCCTATCTTCCTGGTGAAGATAATTAAAAATTATCTGTCGGACAGGACATTCCGTGTTTCGTTGCAAGGTGCAGTTTTCGATGCACAGGAGATCTCCACCGGTGTTCCGCAGGGAAGTATACTAGGTTCACTTCTGTTTAACTTATTCACCTCGGACCAACCCCCGCTCCCTGAAAATGGATCTCTATCGTTGTTCGCCGATGATACATCAGTCGTCCACAATGGTAGGGTAACAGCGCTCTAACAGCGAAACTGCAGCGAAGCCTGAATGTTCTGTCAGAATACTTCACCGAATGGAAGATCTGTATCAACGTGGCGAAGACCCCGGTCATCCTCTTCCCACACTCCAATTCTCCCAGACTTGTTCCGCCTGAGGATTGTAAAATTAGCCTAAACAACACAACGGTGGAATGGGCCAAATCAGCTGTCTATTTTGGCGTGACTATAGACAGCAAGCTTATTTTCAGGGAGCAGGTTGACAAAACTGTCACAAAGTGTAACGTTCTGTTGAAGCTACTGTACCCATTGATCAACAGAAGGTCCACATTATCCCTGAAAAACAAGCTTGCTGTCGACAAGTAAATCATACTTCCAGTCATCGAGTACGGCATGCCAATCTGGGAAAGTTGCGTGTTCAGCGTGTTCAAAATAAGTTCCTAAGGATGATCCTGAACACTCCTCTGAGGACAAATTGTAGTTGCAGTTGTAGATTAAGTAGGTTATCAAATTTTAACAAGCAATGCCCCAAGGGCTGATCTGAAAATTAATTTAAAAAAAAACATAAAACATACAAAACACATAAAGCACATAAAACACACTAAACAAAGCTGAAGAGCCCATTGAGCTGAATCACTTAAAAA
>JAHHFK020005470.1:0-255910 GCA_024533555.2 Aedes koreicus | reverse complement strand
ATTTATCATCAATTATACACACACATTCAAGACTTTAGGCTTAAAACAACATTTGGAACTGCTGCTGATTTTAACATGAAACTGTTCGAAATCATCCAGCTACAACGCCTTGCTGAAGTTGCCTTTGTTATAAATACAGTTCTATTTTGTAACGACCATACACTCCTGGAGATGCCATGGAGAGAGGGTATGTTTGTTATATATTTTCCCAAGAGAAAAATTAATAACTCACACATAAAATGAATCTAGAGCTACAACACTCCTGGAGATGCTCTTAACCTATCTATTTCCTCCATCCTATACACATACAAACCTATACATAGAGATATCATTTTTTTCTAATTTGCTACGATCCTTATTTGAACTTACGGCTAACGTAAAACAAGTTTTGTTCTGGAGGCTTTGCACACAGAATTTTGTTTTCCTGAATTTGTTTTTAACTTCATCTCTAGGTAAGATAGATGCAGAATCTTTAGAACCATAAGTTTTTTCTAAGATTTTTTGGCAATGCATTGCACTTGAATAAAAATTTAGATAGAAAATTAAAAAAAAAAAGTGAGGAGATGATTTCCCTGGACGGCGAAAAAAGGAGAAATTAGAGAGATATAATAAAAACTTGAAACTCTAGAATAAGAAACAAATATTTCATGTGAACTTGAAATGAGTACTTTTCTTTCGAGGTTTTCTTAATTCTAATCGTATGAATATCATGCGTATAATTTCCTGAGTGTAGAAGTAATCTTCCCTCGAGTTGATACAAACGTGTATGCAACTATCAAAGCGCAAAATACACAACAACAGCCCCTTTGAACGATTACTGACTCCTTTCTATCCCGCATGCAGCTAATGAAACAGATTTCCACTCATCCTGGGTGTCCTTCGAGGCGGCTGTGCAGCACATACATTTTTTGGATGGCATAATCTGGTATATCAAATATCCGGATCCTCGTCGTTCGGTGTCATTCATCGTCTCCATCGTCCAAGTGAGGCAGAGCATATTTTGACGTATTTCCTTTTCAACTCAATGATTCCCTTGACTGCTCTATTCTGTACGAGGAGAACACCACACCTACATATCCCTTCCATCCTACGCACTCGTCCGATGATGCAATGAGAGTCGTTTGCTTCATTCGGCGCTGGCAATAAAATTGAAATAAATAATAAAAAAAAAATCACTACTACTGAAGATCGCAGCTCCTCATGGAAGATGGTGTGAAATCGAGGCAAGCTGGAAGTAACGACGGATGAGATAATGATGTGGAAAACCGCAGCAATCTCGTCTCCCTATGAATTGTATATGTAATTTGAAATTCTTCACAGTCGTGTGTCATTTTTACGTAGGCATATTTCTTTTTGGCCTGGTATCCGATTGCCAAGGGTCGTGAGCTGTCTCAATGATAATAGTTTTAAAATGCATCAAATTGTAATCATCACTGATTTATCCAATCATAATTTCACTATAATTTTTTAAACTTTTAATTGCCTTGTCAATTGTAAGGCCCAATTGATGTTATTTTCTATCCACCCCCTTTCATCAAGCACTGTCATCGATTTGACACACGGCTAAAAAGCGCGACACTAATGATATGAGAATCACAATGATGTCCTTTTATGGCAAAATCCAGCCAGTCTCCGTGCCAAGAGATTGTTGAAGGTACGCAAACCCTTAATAATATGTGGTAGATATTTGCGCTTGAATGTTTCCTAGACAATCTTTTTCTGCTACAGCAGATTTTGATAAATGCAAATTAACGTCATTACTTTTATGGAAAAATATATTATTAATATGATATTTTTCTCTTCAACTCCAATCGCTACATTCTGTCTCGTTTCGTTTTCCATTCATTTTTACTTCCCTGAGAGCAAACAATCTCTGCCAACACATTGCCGAAGTCGCAGATCATGACTCCGAGTGCGAGACTGCAGATCGATGGATCGAGGATTGTATCCTCGTAAGAAAACACGCCTCGGATGATGCTAATAAATGATTTCTGATCATGCGTATCTCAGGGGATACACACTAAATGTTCAGAAAGTATTTAATGAAGCTAAATGACGGATTCCACGCCAAATGACCGATCGACCAAACTTCATGGTCATTGATTGGAAGGAAATTTCGAACAGGCTTTCGGTGTAGGAGACTGGTCATTTTCTACTGAAGGCCCAGCTACAATGGGGAGCGCAACGGCGCGTTGTGGTGGCTTTTGACACATACTGTAATTGTTATATCTGTATTCTCCGTACGTGGAGTAACGATTATGATGTAGAAGGAGATGTATCACTCATGAGGCACCAAGAGTGGACAGTAATGTTTGCTAGAATGAAAGATATGAAGAGTAAGTGTTGAATATTCCGTCAGTGTACGGTAGGTTGAAAATTGAATAGAAGTATTGAAAATTGAGCGAAAGTGTGCACTCTTGCTGCCTCATGGTGATGAGCGGATATCTCCTTCTACATCATAATCGTTCCTCCACGTACGGAGAATACAGATATAACAATTATAGTATGTAACATCCCATAACGGGGGAGCCCATTAACCCATACTGGTGGGGACCAGTATCACAACCCTTTACGGTCTTTCTCTCTGATGTCGCTAAGTCAGAGATGACGAGCACGCTAAGCTCAGTTTACCCATAATTGCAAAAAAGTGCACATACTCATTTATGGGTAAATTTGACTTTACCCATATATGAGTAAATTCATATGGGAAAAAATACTCAAATATGGGTAAGTAGTATTGTACCCATAAATGGGTATGTGCAATTTTCGCGATTATTGCTATTCTTCACCCATATTAAGGTAAACTGAACTTAGCGTGAGAGAAAGAAAAATTGAGTAAAAATCAGACGTTGTGTATAAAAACAAACCCAAAAGGAGAGGGTTCTCTCCCATGTACGCATCAAAACAGAGTGTGTTCAAAACTACCGCTAGAAACTATCACAAGGTATCAGTGGTACATGAGCGCGATTCATCACGTTAATATTGCCTGTTGAGGTGGCGGCTTCGTCCGTGCCTTGACCTACTCCGCTGTGGGATGTTAGGCAATGGTAACGTCCTTGGTTCAAGTACTACTTTACCCATGCCCTTTCGCTCAATTTTCAATACTTCTCTTCAATTTTCAACCTACCGTACACTGACGGAACTTTCAACACTTACTCTTCATATCTTTCATTCTAGCAAACATTACTGTCCACTCTTGGTGCCTCATGGTGATGAGCGGCTTTTGACAGTTTATCCATATATTTTATGTCTAAAGCTGCCGCAACGCGCCGTTGCACTCCGCATTGTAGCTGGGCCTTGATGGAAAAATAAATTTGATTCTCGAGTAAATTTTGAAAAGGTCGTAGGTGTTTTTGCAAAAGTTTTATTCAAACAAGTTTAACTAGAAAACTATTGATTGTATGAAAAAACTGTCCGACAACGAATTGTAGGAAACTACAGGATGTCTGCAAATTATCCGTACAGACTTTGTCCATATGCCTAAACACAACCAAGCGGATTAAACTAAGCATACCTATATGGTTTAACATTTTGACTCATTGTCTTTATACACAGTAAGTTTGGTACAGTTGTGATTTCTAATTCATTCAAAATGAAGCCGAATGAGTTGCGCGCAGGTATAATTGAACTTTTTCGAAAAGGAAAAACTGTTTCAGTGATTGTAAAGAACCTGAATATGGCAAAATCTACAATGAATGACGCAATAATACGATACCAACTGCTTGGAACGGTAGATGACCGCGTTGAGAGAGAAAAAAAGCGCACCGTTCGGACTCCACAAATGCGCGAGATTATCCGGCGAGGAATCAGGCGAAATTCTTCGATTTCCATCTGAAATTTGGTGAAATCACTGAAAATTTCAAAATCTCCGTTGGAGCCATAGTTCACGACGATTTGAAACTTCAGTTATATAAACTGTGCAAGAATCACTAATTGAATGACACTATGAAAGCAAACCGGTTGAGCTACCGGTAGCTAAGGTTCTCCTGAACCGCTTATCCGAGCGTCGCTATCGGTTCACCGATGAAAAAGTTTTCACAATCGAGCAGCATCACAACCACCAAAATGATCGGCAGTTGCTTCCTGCTGCTTTCAAAAATCGTGGAAGTATTTCAAGGAGTCATCATTCCGCTTCTGTCATGGTTTGGGCTGGAATGACTCATTCCGGCAAAACCCCTTTGATCTTCATCGACAAGACGGTGAAAGTGAATCCATTGGTATATCAGAAGCTACTTACTGACACAGTAGCTTCTTAGGCATCGCAGCATTTCGGCAAAAATAAATGGATTTTTCAACAGGACATGGACGCCGGCTCATGGAGCAAAAAAGACTATTAGTCTTTGGAACACATTTTCCCAAGCTTTTGAACGAAAGAGGAATGGCCTTTTAACTCACTGGATTTGAATCCGATGGACTATTCGGTATGATCCATCTTGGAGTCAAGAGCCTGCCATAAACCACATAAATCACTAGAACATCTGAAATCGCCTCTCTTAAAGGTTTGGGAAATAATATCTGTCGAAGAACTCGCGGCCATCGTGGATAACCGAAACGTTTGAAGGCTGTAACCGATCGGAGTTTTTTTATTTTTTAAGATGGCTTTAGCACCACTCTTGCAAGCAGGAGGCCACCTGTCGTTTGGAGTTCGTCCGACTTTTCTGAGACAGTTACCTCAGGGGACTCGTGAACGGCTTTTAGCTCCAAGGCTCAAACACTATTTGAATAACCAATAAATAGAAAAACGCCAATAAATCCTGCTTGATCTACTCCGCTGTATTTAAGTAAAAACCCTAATTTAAACTCGCTCTATCCGAATGAGCCAACCGGAACGGAAGAAGACAAGCCTGATATTGATACAAACAACGTAACTGAAAACGAAAACGGATTTTAGGAGGAGTCCATTCTATCGGAACTGCCCAAAACGAAAAAGAAATTCAACTCAGTACTTCCAATCATAACATAATCAAATGCATTTATTTCCCGGTTATTCGTCACTTATTCGGGTTGAACAGAACGTTCGGTTACGGGAAATATTCACTGGGAAACAATCATGGCCATGAAAAAAGGTTCCCACATACCTGCGCAGGTTTTTGGCGAGTTCTCGATGACAGGCTGATGCCGGTGGGGCACTGGCGACTTCGATGGTGACGACAACGATGTACATGGCGACGAATCCCGATGATGATGGCGGGGTCGAAGCTTGACCGCTGTCTCTGCTAGTATGGCCGAACTACAGATGCGAAGGACGTGGCGGCTGGACGGAAAGCTTCCGATTCGATATAGAAGCCCGCTTTCCCAAGCGACCCAGCTTCGCGTACCTTTCCACTATGACCGAGCGGGGCTAAGGGAGACTCCTATATTTCGGGTAAGATCCGATTTAGTGTCCGACACTTGGCTACGAATCACTAAGCCACGCTCTCGGTAACCTTTCCACAGGGGTTGGAATGATTCGTGGAATTACGACGGATTATTGGCGACCATCGGGTGAAATTTTGCACAGTAGTCTTGCGAACTTCACTCCCCTCTGTTTAACTACATCAAAAGGCGAGCCTAAGCGGACTCCCGAGCTCAAATTGTGCGATCCGTGCTCCACGGACAAAGTTGGTGATAATCGTTGACACAGAAAACCCCAATACGTGGATCTCAAATTCCAGCCCGTACACAAAAAGCGGCTGAGCGCTGGAATGTCCAACGCGAATGATACGTTTTAGTCTTATGTAAAACTTTAATATGGCTTGAATAAATATTTACCTGTTTTGGTACGTTTAACAAATTGCGTATCTCGAGAAGATATCGCTTAGCCGGTCTCACAGACCGGACACTTACCTTACCTTACCAATCAGACTATGGCCGGTGTGGCCTCTGCTGTACACAGAAGTTGTTTCCATTGTAATCGGTCCATGGCTGTTCCTCGCCAGCCTCGCTGTCTGCGGAGGGTCCGCAGGTCGCCTTCTACTTGATCGATCCACCTTGCTCGTTGTGCGCCTCTTCTTCTTGTACCTGTCGGTTCGTTTTCGAAAACCATTTTCACAGGGCTGTCGTCCGACATTCTTACGACATGCCCAGCCCATCGTAGTCAACCGATGTTTGCGATGTGTACGATGGGAGGTTCTCCCAGCAACTGATGCAGTTCGTGGTTCATTCGCCTCCTCCACATTCCGTCTTCTATCTGCACTCCACCGTAGATATATACGCAGACCGGAGACTACGTATGCTTAAATGAACTAGAAAACAATTAAAAATTCGTTGTAAGCACTTCACTAAAAAAATTCACTCTTCCTATTGAGTACCTTTGGTACTTATCTCTTAGAAACAACGTTTCACTTATTTAGAAAAAGACTTCCGAAATTACGCGATAACTTCTGTTCTCCAGCCGGTATCATGGCGAAATGATCGAGCTTAAATCCACTTGTCACTAAGAAATGTTGATCAAACAATTATCTTTTATGCTTAATCAAAGCGCCAGCAAACAATCCGCATGGCGAATAAAGATTCCTTTTGGCTTTTCTCCTTGTTTCGTCAAGATGGTTATTTCATAGTTTGGAGCCATTGTCGCATTTCTTATTTTTATAGCATTCAACTTAGACGAGGCACAAACCAGTTGACAGCAAAATAAATTTGTAGCGAATCTTACCTAACCTATTTTGTCAATATTTACATTTGGTATACGATTCAAATCTTATCAAACCTAATTTAACCTGATTCATAATAGTTCTAAAAAATTAAAGCGAATGAACCTGAACCAAAACATATTATACAACACCCAACGTTACAAGGCGTGCCTCTCAGCACGAGGCGGCCATTTTGAAATGAACAAATAAACTTGTAATTTGCAAACATATTGCTTTAACAAACAATACATATTGATTTTTTAATCCAACAATAAGAGATAATTTTGACACCATTTTGTTGTACAGATAATATTCGGACACCCTGTTAAAGGGGTTTATGGAGAGAATATAACACTGCTCGCAAAAAAAAATTCCATCGTAAGAACTTGATGATAAGCTGAATAAACTTGAATAGAATAAACTTCTTTAGTATTACAATTTTCGATATACTTTAACTTTAATTTTTTCAAACAAAAAACTTAGAGGTGGTTTATATCAGGGATGTAAACACGAAGTTCACGTAGGACCGCATTGGTGTATATTAAAGGGTGTCCACGATGAAATTGCCACACTATGAAATTGCTCTAACTTTTTAACCGTTGGGTAGAATTTAATGAAAATTTGGTCGGATTTAGTTCATAGTGCATTATTTACATTCTGCAAGTTTTAAAGTCCTGTGCAAGTTTTAAAGTCCTCGCGGAAATGGAGTCGAAAGAACAGCTCGTGCGTGATAAAATCTTGCGCATTCATCACGAGAACAAGGATCTCTCGCATCGTTCCATCGCTAAAACGTTGGGAATCGCGAATTCCACGGTGTCGCGAGTGATTAAGCGGTTCGAGGAACGGTTGACCACCGATCGGAAGCCCAGAAGTGAAGGAAAAAGTATTCCGTACAACACCAAAAATCACAACCGCGTAGTTGGGGCCTTCAACCGAAATCCGAACGCCTCCGTTCGGGATGTGGCTAAGAAGCTGCACCTAAGCCGAAGTTTTGTCCAGAAGGCCAAAACTAAGGCTGGGCTTCGAACGTTCAAGGTACAAAAGGCCCCTAATCGCGACGAGAAGCAGAACAAGTCCGCCAAAACCCGTGCCAGGAAGTTGTACCTCAACATGCTGACGAAAGTTGAATGCTGCATCATGGACGACGAAACATATGTGAAGGCCGACTTCAAACAGATCCCCGGCATCCTGTTTTTCACGGCCAAGGATAAGTTCAGCGTTCCGGAGCATGTCCGCACTCAGAAGATGTCCAAATTTGCGAAGAAATTCCTGGTTTGGCAAGCCATCTGCACGTGCGGGAAGCGGAGTGCACCTTTCGTGACCCAGGACACGATGAACGGACAGGTGTACATAAAAGAGTGCCTCCAGAAGCGGCTGCTTCCTCTCCTGAAGGCCCACAACGTCCCAACAATCTTCTGGCCGGATTTGGCCTCATGCCACTACTCCAAGGACGTGCTGAAGTGGTATGCGGACAATAAGGTCAATTTCGTGCCGAAAATATTCAACCCTCCCAACACTCCGGAGCTCCGCCCCATCGAGAAGTACTGGGCGATTATGAAGCAGCACCTTCTTAAACGACCTAAGGTAGTGAAGACAGTCGAGGAACTGAAGAAAGTATGGGTTTACATGCAAAAAACGGTTGAATCACAGGTTGTGCAGAATCTTATGGCCGGGGTTAAGGCCAAGGTGCGGGCATTTGCGTATGGACTGTAAATAAAATACGAGTAAAATGGAAAAAATGAAGTTTAATAGTTATTTCTCAATCCCTGAAAATTTGATGGCAATCGAATGAAAACTCGAATTTTGCGAATCAATTTTGTGTGTGGCAATTTCATCGTGGACACCCTTTAATAATGGTATCATCTACTTGCTTAACGAAAAACAATTTGCTATATAATCAAAACTATATTTCGAATGTAAGATATTTTATCACATTCTATGTTATTGTTATCGAATAGTTTAATCTCATTTCCACCATACAACCTCTAGATTTAACACATATTGTTAATGTATGCCATATTGTCATTGAAAGGTTTTTGAATTTCTGCACTCGGTCTGGATTATATACCAACTTTTTCGCAAAGAGTACAGCAAAAATTGTGTTCGTGAAAATTGCCATTTGTTTATGGTTACCTAACTTAATCGCATATTCAGCATATTGTTATTTGGCCTTTTACCATCTGACATATTGTTAAAATTATATAGGAGATTGTAAGTTTATATTTGTCAACTATAAGGGTAAATGTCGTAACAATAACGGAAACGGTCGTCAACAATAAGGGAAATGGTCTAGGAATGGTTTGTGATTATGCTGGTAATTAATACAAAACATAACACATATGGTTGATTTATATTGAAATGTTTATTTGATTTGTTCAAAACCGGACACTTACCACTTACGCCAATCGATCCTGCTTTAATTCTATAGAGTCGCATAGTGTGGCATCTAGTCCGCTGTATGGCGCATCTGATGAGCCATACAACGCACCAGATGCGACACAATAGAATGCAAGCGGCATCGATTGATTGGTGTGAATGGACTTGTCCGGCCTTCATGAGGAATTATTCAATCATGATGAAATTTTTACAGGTTTTTCAAGGACAATATAGCTTTGATTTGACATCAACAGAACTAGAATCGGCACATAAATAGCTCAGTATGTAATCAGAGACTAAACTGTTTGGTTACTTTTATATTACGCCGTATAATACTGTTTCGTTCATATCTCCGTAACGAAATGTTCGAATGAAAAAAAATGGTAATGGTAATGTTGTAGCTTTCATTTTTCACCAACAGATCTGGAATCAATTCATGAACGGCTGAGAAACCGATGTGACATTATTTGTAACGCACACACACATAAATTCACACACATACACGTACACATACACACACATACATGTACACACAAACATACACACATACATATACACATACATGTCCTCAGTTCGTCGAACTGGTATATGACACTCGCTCCTCCGGGTCTCGAGTAAAAAGTCGAGTTTCCAGGCGATCTTTATACCCTCTTTTTGTGGTAAGAAGGGTAAAAGGAGCTAGAATTACAGAGAGTGTGGAGGAAAGTGGCCAAACAGATGGAAAAAACTCACGACGCCGATGATGTAGTGGTAAGCGTGGTTGCCTCCCATTCCAGTCAGTCTGGTATCAAATCCAATCTGCGGCCGATGAGATTTTCTGAGACGGATAATAAAATAATAAATCATAGAATTAAGGAGTGTATCGAAAATAAGCTATCCACAAACTTTCTTTCAAATTATGTTGAAAACCGATATTTTATTCATACAAAAAATTGATCCTTTATTGTACGAGGTTAAACTTGAACATAATGAAGACCGGATGAAATTTAAGTTATTCCTTCACGAATTTTCGAACTTTGGATCGAATGCTCTTCATCAAGTCCGGACAAGTGTTGCATCGCATTTTTTGGACGCTTGAGCCCAAATTTTTTTGAACTCCTGCATGTTCCCAGCTGCCTTACCAGTCTTCTTGAAGACCCTCTTCACGATTGCCCAGTAACGTTCGATGGGTCGAAGCTAAGGGCAATTTGGTGGATTGATATTTTTCTCAACGAAATCTATACCCTTTTCCGCAAGCCAATTGAGAGTGGTTTTGGCATAGTGAGCCGACGCTTAATCCGGCCAAAACAGTGGAGGTGTACTATGCTTCTTATATAAAGGCAACAATCTCTTCTGGAGACACTCAGATCGATAGATTTCCGCATTTATAGTTCCGGTAGTGTAAAAAATGGTTGACTTCAAACCACAGGAACATATTGCTTGCCATACCAGTACCTTTCGACCGAATTTCTCCACTTGAATCGACCTGTCCGCATCGCTCACATCCTCCCCAACGACGGCAGTAAAGTATTGTGGACCTGGAAGGGTTTTTGAGTCCTCCTTTACATAGGTCTCATCGTCCATCAAAACGCATGCATCCGGACGCTGCAAAGACGCGAATACAATTTCCGGGCCCTTGTTGCTGCTCGCTTCTTCTGTTCTGCACTTTGTTTCGAGATTTTCTGCTTCTTGTAGGTCTTCAGGTGGTTTCGCCTCTTGATACGCTGGATCATTCCGACACTCGTTCCTGCTTTTTTGGCCAAATCACGTATTGACATTGATTTGTTCTTCATGATTAGAGATACCACTTTCTGCTCCAGTTTCGGGTTGGAAGAACCGGGTTTTCTGCCTCTTCCTGGTAGCTCATCCAAAGAATAGTGTTCCCCAAACTTATTAATGATGGTTTTAACACTCGCATGATGAATTCCAAACCGCTTCGCCAATTTTCGCATAGTAATACCCTTCTCACTTAGCCATGTGTCCAGAACCTTAATTTTCACTTCCTTTTCAATACGCGACATTTTGAAAACGCAGAATTTGAACCGCACAAACAAGTAAACAAAAGAAAGCTGACAGTCAAACGCACAGCATGCAAGGTTCAGAGCATAAAAAACCATCACAAATACATGCGTACAACGCACATGTATGTGGATAGCTTATATTCGATACACTCCTTAGTACATCTTCATTTTCTACGAGTTTCCAAAGAATCCGATAAGATGCCGAATTTTGAAGAACTGTTTTGTGTAAGCCATTTTTCGCGAACACACCCTTTTAATGATTTTTTATCCCACATTTTTTTCCATCAATCAACCTACTTTGAAATAAGTGTGCAAAATCAACGATGTCCATAAAAATTGACTCACAAAACAGAACCCGCTGGGGCAGCACATGGAAATCTCGTCTCATGCACCCTTCTGAAGCCTGCTCTAGGATCGGTCTGCAAGAGCACACGCTGAAGTAGTGAATGAAAATCTCTGCTCGGATTGAGTTGTCTCGTTTGCGTCGACCGGCTCCAGCAACATAACAGCATAGGCCCAATGTCCTCTAACCGAACCAGCCCAGACAGCATAATAGTCAATTAGTCATGATGGAAAATATATAGAGCAATTATTATTGTTGTAAATATTTTGCTACCTTCTTTTCCTTGAGCATAGGCGATCTGGCGAGTCTTGAGGAGTTGTTACGTTTCGAACATCATCGTCACTCGGAAGGCTTTCAACCAGTAGGAGGATGGGAGATCAACGACGACCACGTAGCTACAGAAGAAGATATATCCGTTAAGTATAATAATGGTATTCGATATCAATCACTCGGCGCCATTGTGGTCACCGGTATATCCACAGTACATGCATTCACTAGCGTTGACCATTCGCGGTTTGCAGTTTTTGGATTTTCTTGGAAGCTATGTCCGCGTCTGTGAAGCCATGGCGTTATGTTATGCTGCTTGGTGATGCAGCGCCTAATGGTTAGGACGAAAGCCGCGATTGTGCGCATACACATTTAACGAGGTGATTTAAATTCCTGAATTTAAAATTTGTACGACTGTATGCTTCGGTTGGTGCAATGATTGATTTCAAAATAGGATGATGTGGGGATGGGGGCTAACAGTATGAGCGAGAAAAATTTATATGGATCATCAATAGGATGATTGTTTGGGAATGTAGCTTGTTACCTGTACTTGAAGAGAGGGAAATATGAAATAAGTAGGCGATGGCAGGAGAACCGTAGCGTAGACACATTGATTGGATTTCGCGAACTTGGGGAATTACAACCTACTAGTAATGGAAAAAATCAGTACCCAGATCCGTGAACAGCTGTCCTGAATTTGAGAAGAAACATATGTACCCCGTACGTCACGTAATCGTAAACTACTTCAGGTGCTCAGGTGAAAAATATGAAAATGGGAACATTTTTTTTTTATTTTTTTATTTTGGGAATGGTTTTGTTTCCATGTGCAAAGGGATACACATTTAAGATTTTCTTTCTTTATTAACTATGACGTTTTTTTTTAATTATTATTCTGAACGATCCAGTTTTTATGCCTCGAGTTGGTGCATCTTCCATTAGAAGTTCAACGTTTTCATCCAAAATCTACACACGTCCAGCTTTCGTTTGTACCTATCAGTACCTATTTGCACAACAGCACGCGTCACCAGCCCTAGTTAATCCTTGGGAGTAAACATGGCAAAAATCCCAATTATGAATAAAATAAGGATTAATTTTTTAATATAATTTACGGTCGCACCCGGCGGACGACTTCCGAGCCGGTCACGTGACCCTATTTATGAGCACAAGCAAGCAGGCAATCAAACTGACGAGGAAAAGGATGAGTGGCACCTTAATTTCGGTGTGATTGTTGTGTTAAACGGATATTATCTCTTCGCTATTGCTGCTAGCAGAAGCAGCGACCGCTAGCACCGACTACAAGGGCTTTCTTTCTATCTCGTTCCCCCGGCAGCGAGGGGTGAAGCTTCTAATCGATTGTAATAGCCCCGTGGGATAAATACTCGCAGGGTTATACGACCCTCGAGAGCGACAATAGAAAAATCAATGCTGACACAAGATTAATATGTCATTCGCTTTATGGCTTTGTCTCCGTGCATTTCAATGCTGGTTTTGGTTTTGCGGCAGGGGTGCACTCAGGACAACTTCAGTTTCTATTCGAAGCGCAGTCAAACCCTCAATTATTCCCTCTCGGCCATAGCAAGCGGTTTCTCCCCTCACATGCTGATAAATTTAATTTCTTTCGCCCGATTAATCTCAAACATAAGTCTCCCGTATCGTATTTCCATTAAACAGTGTTTAGTTTAGACAAACATTATGTGTTTTTTGCCACCACACCCCTCGGTACGGTGGTTGGAGAAACTCTATCATAATCGCATTTGGCTCTGGATGGCGTGGAAGTGGAACTTTACGCCGCACATAGGGGGTAATAAGGGGACAAACTTGACCAAAATTTTTAGCTATTGCGATATATGCGATATTTTGACAATGAAATAAATTATTAGATTCTTCTATTGATCTTATATTCTATTGTTTCATTACTAATTCCGTTCATTCCAAAAGGTGCTTAAAATAATTGATATTACTACCGCAAAAGTGAATAAATCTGTAGTTATTTACCGTTGCTTTCAGCTCGATTCGTCATAGCAATTTTGACCATTTTGTATGATAATCAGTTTTTGTAACTATTCCATATATTGTATACAACTGTATACAATACTGAATTAATAACGTAATATATTTTTTTGTAACTTTGTCCATTTTTTATCAAAGTTATCTACAGTACACCATTTTAGTTTTGGAGGGAACAGTCGTTGGGATGATCCTACGGTTCGGACGGAAGGAAATTCAATGTTCAACTACAATTATTTATTGGTGTAACGTGCTGGGCCAAGGATGGCTGTTTGCAGTGAAAGCTAGAATGCAAGTTTTTTTTTCCCGGCGCTCACTTGTTATTGGGGAGAAGTTCAACTGGATTATTTCAATCAGGAAATTCAATTTCTTCATCAGTTTCCGAGCGGCTTTTCGGTCAATGATTATTGCAACTGCAATTGCTAATGAAAACAAAGTAGGCAAGATCTTTTACGAGTGAGTGTCATCTGATTCCATAAAGATAGAGGAAGCCACCGTGCAAAATTTGGTCTAATTTGTTGGAAAAATTATATCAAGTAACCTAAGCCAGCAGAGCTAGGTCATCAGGTTTAGAATATACATAGTAATTAAAGTGGTACAAAATGTCTATGCAACTCCACTCCACTCAATCGGTTCCTAATTTGTTCAGGTGCAACTTCCTTAAATTTGATAGCGAAATCAAACGCGAAATAAATAAAATATTACCGCTCTTGTGTGGAGTAGTTTGGGGTAGTTCGAAAACGCTAAGAAACACCGACTATTTATAAATCAACACTTTTTATGTCACAAACGGGGATTTGTTTTAATTACCGTGAAGGTTTCGACCGAAGCGTGTCAGACTTTTATGAAACTTTGGCAACGCATAGATAAGGGTATATGAGCGGATTTTTTATTTCAGATTACTCCAAAAATCGCAATTGCCATTTAATGATTTCCCGGACATCACTTATTTCAAACATTTTTTTTTTAAATTTAGAAAATATTTTTTTTCCAAGAATACCATAAAAAAATCTGAAAAAACTTTCCCACAAAATTGTTTACGGTGAGGAACAACTGCAAAGGAGAAACCGGAAAAACTTTGTTCCTAATCATGTAAAATTTTGAAAAATAAATTTTTATTTACAAGATCCTTATTCTAAATAGGTGAAATTTAGTCAATGGTATGTATTTTAGGAGAGAAAAAAACAATACAATATCAATTAATTCTTTTAAAAATTAGAGGTGGGCTACATCAGGGATATAACCCCGCGTTCACGTAGGAACGTTGGTGTATAGTAATAATGGTACCATCTAATTTATACATATCATAACACATATAGTTGGTTAATATTAAAAGGTTTTTATTATTTTGCTTTGAACCGTCTCTTCTTATGAAATTTCCTACATACTGAGCCATGCATGGCATTTCACCCAAATACGCCTCTCACATGCATATTGCTTGCCTCCTCTGGGGATGAACCAGCTGCTGCGCTGACAAAAAAATCACCACGCTTACGATGAGTGCAAAAAAAGCCAAGTGTGTGTGGGTGTCTCTTGAGAGCATTTGTGGTGAAATTTTGAGAACGCGCTCTCAAATGAAATGAATGAATTGTGCTCTCGTGCTCATCCACCAAATTCTCGTTGGTTTACCTTTTGAGAGACCGCTCTGCAGAGCCAAATCTTCAGAAAATCTTCAGTCCCCTTTTTTTATGCATGTTTTCAAACATATGAGTCCAAAGTTGTAAGCATTTCTCCAATTCCTTTGTGAATGACATAGATGTGTAACTACATTACCTAAGTTAGTAACCTATATGCAATGAAAAACCGTGATAATAATGGAGAAATAAAGATCTTATTTCTTAAGTAAAATAGTTATATTACTTAATGGGTGATGGGGCACACTTCGACACTGTTCAATGCTGATCAAACTCAAATGGGTGTTTTTAATTCTCGCCACCCATGGCGCTGCGATATCAAGAGCGGGCACACCATGCAAAAACATTTCTGACAACATTGGTTCTATCTTGGTACAATCATTAACTCGTAAAGCACGCAGACAGTATGCCGTATAGCGGTTGTATTTGAAAGATTTGACATAACAGCCCATCAGGGTCGCACTCGGGCACATTCGGATGCTTACACTTGTACATAGTCGATACAGTCGGTACAGCCGATGGCTGGTAATAACACAACTGATGAATGTATTGGCACAAAACATAGTGGTATCCTCCTCGATTAAGCTTATGAAAACATTAAAATTCACTGTTTCGGCCAGATGTAATAGCATTGGGTTATAAAGATGAACTTAGGAGTTCCATTTTTTATCAATTTTATAATAAGAAACAATGTCACTCTTCGAGTTAAGAGTTTGTCTGTAGTTCTAACATAATATGATTTCTTCACATTTTAGCTTTCCGCTCTTTTCAAATGTTAGTTTAGAGTTTTAAGTTTTGTCATTGGAGCTGACCTCAGTCTTAGTCTGTAAGGCAGAAATAGGTTGAAAACTTAAAATTTCATTAGTCTCAGTAAGTTATTTTCGTTGTCCGAATGTGCCCCATGACTGTCCGAAACTACCCCAGATATGGGGCACATCCGGACAAAAATATAATATTCTGAAATGCAAATAAACAACTCATAATTGCATAAACGCACACCTGTAACACACTCATATGATGTCCAAAAGACAACTTGGATGAATTCAGGATTTTTTGCGACGTTCACAAAACATATGAAAAATCGAAATAAAAAGTGTCCGAAACTACCCCCTCGAGAATAGCAAAGAGAAAAAAAAAAAAAAAAAAAAAAAAAAAAAAAAAAAAAAAAAAAATTTTTTTTTTTTTATTTTTAAAAAAAATTATCTCGCCAAAATTACACTCTGAAAACAAAAAAAAAAAATAAAAATATATATAAAAGTTTGTACATGTACATTATCTTCATATTAATCTCGATGTTAATGGACACCCGCATCAGAACTAAAAAAAAAAATGTGCAGCCAATTAGAAGTGCTACATTCGCGCCAAAATACATCAACACGTGATTCGCGCAGGTCATCAACCAATCAGCAAAACGAGATCATGGCGGTTATAAAAGGAACAGGACCGCGCCATGTAGCTCATTCATCAAACGAACGGCATAACGAACGGTTATACCTTATCAAACCCGAAGCGCGAAGCAAACCAGCAGCCGACAGCAAGAACAGCAGAAACCGTCAACCGACGCGTGGTTAAATTCAGCCGACAGCGAGAACGCAGCTACCCGACCGCGTGGTAGAAGATCAACCGACCGTGTGGAAGAAAATCAGCCGACAGCGCGAACAGCAGCCACCCGACCGCGTGGTAGAAAATCACCGATAGCGAAATAGCAGCGACCAGTTGTGGGTTTCAGATTGTCCCCAGCTTTGTCGTTTGCTACTCCCGTCAACCGACGCGTGGTTAAATTCAGCCGACACCAAGAATAGCAGCAACCAGCTGTGGCTTTTAGAGTTATCTCGCAGCCTGGTCGTCCGTCTTTATTCACTCACCATGGAAGATCATCAATGCAGTGCATCTAGAGATCAAACCACCGAAAATCACGACACTCCCCTCTCCCCTAGAATACACTCAGTACCAAAAAAAAAAACCGAGCAAAATTTTGCTTCTAAAAAACGCCATGTTCAACCTTTTGTAACTTTGTCAATTATCAATCATTTTGGCTGAAAATTTGACAACACTATAGAAAATGTATAATTCTTATGTGACCAAAATTTCATTCTTGGACATACGAATTTCAAAAATCCGTATTTCCGTGAAAAATTTAGAAATACTCAATCCCATCACATTTAATTATAGAAGCCAATCACCTTTCGACTACGATTGGGATGATTCTAGTATTCTATATGACAGAAACATCGTTTTCCGCTGGAAAGTGCCCGGCTCCGGTATGGCTTCGGCTGCGGATGCCGCCCACGCGGATTATCGATTTTTACAACCCATTGCCACGGCAATAGGTCGAGCGGAGAAACTTGAAAAACTTTTCAGCGCTTCCTTCTGGTTTGTAGATGAGCAAGCGCAGACGATATTTGCGAGCCAGACTCGCAATCGCGAGAAAATTGACGAGATAAAAAAAGAGGAGAAAAAATCTTCGTAACGGCTCGCTCAATTGAACTTTGTAGCGATCAAGAAATTTGTACAATTTTGTATATAATCAATTAGATCTAAGAAATTTGAATTTTAGTTCCATAAGGTAGGCAGTAGGTAAACACAAGCATTCACATGAAATCTTTCCTAAGGCGGGCCCATTTAAATTATAGTTAAAAAAGGAAAGGGACGGCTGGTCAACTAAACGAGACAAGTTTCATTGTATGTCCAGTTTCATGATAGGACACGAAGGGTCCCGGGAAAAGGCAGACTTCCGGTTTGTCCGAGTTTGCTAACTTTAATCTGAGGATTCACGGTCTCGTTCATTCTGTCCGTGACATCTCAACGAATTTGAAGTGTGCGCGTTTGCTCGTGGTCGTTTTTCTTGTTTAAAGTATGGTATTCAAAAGTGATGTTAATATCCTAATTAATTAAAAAATCTGTTCGTCCATAGAATTAGGAAAAACGAATTGTGTGTAACAAAGTTTGTGCGATTAGGAAAAAGCTAAAAACTAGTACAGGTAATTTATTGTGCTCAAAATGTGCTGTTCATGTAATCAATGTGCGTGCTTGTGTTCATTGTCCTGTTGTAGTCGCTTCTTTTCAATTCGCAGCAGTTGATACGCACTAAAAACGCAGTCGCTTCTCCCCGTCGGACGGATTTTCCCGGCCACCGTCAACCCGCCGGAAGCGAACCGATCCAACAACACATCGGTTCGAGGAGACACGAGGGGATCTCCGGTGGATAGTTCCACGCCGGTTCGTCAACATACCGGTACGGCAAAGTAACCGCCATCGAAGTGGCGCGCGAATCGCCATAGCACTTGGCGCCATTCCATTCGCCAATTCACCATTGATCGCCATTGAGCACATCGTCGATCGAGATCATCGAACCCGTCGACAGGTCATCGATCGTAAGCCAACAACAGCTGGTGAGTCAAGCCCTTCTTTACTTTGGAGTGTGGCGTCCGGTGAGGGCGCCACGGAGTGATTTTTTGCCAGTCTAAGACTGAAGATAGCCATGCGCTATTATTAGTTCCGAGTTCCGTGCCACGCTTTCCGGTCTCGTGAATGTAGGCCGTTTCTGACGCCGCCTAAAATTCAGTTTGTCGCAGGGGCACAGACTCGCAAGGAGCTGCGTTGCCGGTTCTGTGACGTCACACATCATCGAGTAGAACACAAGCACTTGAGCACACTAGGTTAGTTTAGAGAGAGTGAGAATAATCGCACACAGAAGGAGAGAGGGACGAACAAACACTATAATACGATGTGAAAATTACAATACAACAATAAATGTTTTCTGTTAGCGCTACAAAAGCTATTTAATTAATGAAGATATTTTCCATCACTTCGCGTCCTCGTTTTAGTTGGGTGATTCCGTTCTCTCGTGTTTGAATTTGTATGTTGGGGAGAGAAAGTCCGCTTGAAGATCGGTGCGACGTCTAGTGGCGGGTGTCGAGACTATCTATGATGGAAAGGAATCTCTGGTAAATGGAGGTTGGAGTATGAGCGGCTCTCTCCGCGGTCTCTGAGTGACTATCGTGAATGTAGTGGCGTACGACGTTAGGGTTGTCCGCTTGGTCGTTTTTTGTTGCAAGCCAGCTGGTCTGATCCAAAGATTTTATTTAAATGGACTCGCCCTTAGGAGAGTCTCAACCGGGCAAACTTACATTGGGCGTGTGGTCTCCCTTCTGGAGTGGCGCTTAAGCCACACGCCTTAAGAGTCGGATCGTTCGGGCAGGCTACAATAACCAAAATAATTCATACCGTTCGTTCCTTTCTTTCTTCTCGTCTCCCTCACCCGAAACAAAAAAACACAACCACCAGAACAAAACAAAATAAACAAGCAGCGACGAATATAAAAAAAAACCACCACCCCAAAAAAAAAAAAAAAAAAAAAAAAAGGGGGGGGGGGGCAATGATATAAAAAAAAAAAAAAAAAAAAAAAAAAAAAAAAAAAAAAAAAAAAATTTGAACCATTTGTTACCCGGTTTGGAGGAAAGGGTAAACCATATTTTCAACCTGTTCGCATTCAGATTTGTATGGGAGCAAAAGTAGGTCATTTTTAAGTAAAAAATTGAACTAGTTGTACAAATAGCACATAAGTGAAATTTTAATCCAAAACATAAGTAAGTTTTTTTTATCAAATGGTGTATAAATTCAAAAACCTTTCACTTTTGCGAACGCCCTCATTTTTTTTAAATTTTGAAATGACACCCGATACAGAAAAGAGAAACGTAGTTCTACGATAAAAAAACCCGAATTAATCCACCGATGGTGAGACTGAACCCTTCTTACACTTCACCAGAATTACGAACTCAAATGTGGCCAATATTGTACCGGATACATATTTTCATCAGAAATTCCAGGAAGATCCAGGAATATTCGATATGTCATACATTCAGTTTATAAAATGAACTATTTGTTAATCCTGAACGTAAATGTTTATCGATGTGATTAAAATATTACCATTAATAGTCTTTAGTGACCTGTTTATGTTAGTTATATAAAAGGGGAAATTACATAAACATTAGGAATTTCCATAGAATCCATAGAATGAATTATTAGACAATCTTAGGCGTCAATTTTGATTATCGATATGGATTCAAGATGCTTAATAAGTACATGTTCGTTGAAAATTGTGTAGTTTTAGTAAATGGAGACTTTGTGTAATTTTCGAATATAGGGGAACTGCCCCCATATTAATCTCATTGTTCCTATATTCATCCTACGATGAATCAAACAATTGGGCAGTTGAAGGATTAGTTAGTAATGTTTGTTGTAGTTATTTAACGTAAGCAAACATTATTAGAAAACGAAACCGACCCTTCAACTGCCCAATTGTTTGATTCATCGTTGGATGAATATAGGAACAATGAGATTAATATGGGGGCAGTTTCCCTACTCGTTGCAGTTCAAAACCAGACCACTCGAGCCAATCGATCCTGCTCTAATTCTATAGAGTCGCATAGTGTGGCTAGTCCGCTGTATGTGCTATACAACGCACCAGATGCGACACTATAGAATGCAAGCAGGATCGATTAGTGCGAGTTGTGTTTTCCGGTTTTGAACTGCAACGAGTATATTTGCATCTCACAATTATGTGCTCTCAGGTATTGTTTTATGCATATCTCCATGAAGGATTATCTAATCATAATGAAATTTTGACCAGTTATTTGATAGCTTTGATTTGGCACTAAAACTAAAATTGGTTCACAAATAGATCAGTGTGTAATCGGAGACTAAACTGTTTGATTACTATTATAATAGGCCGTCAAGTACTGTTTCGTTCATATCTTAGTAACGAAATGTCCGAATGAAAAATCAATAGCGTTCTATGGGAATGTTGTAGCTTTCATTTGCTGTCAACAGAACTGAAATCGGTTCACAAAAGGCTGAGAAACCGATGTGACATTATTTTTATCGCGCACACACACATACACACATACACATACACATAAACACACACATACATACACACCGACATGTGCTCAGCTCGTCGAGCTGAGTCGAATGATATATGACATGGGCCTCGGATAAAAAGTCTAGTTTTCAAGCGATCTTAATATCCTTCTTTTGGTGTAAGAAGGGTAAAAAGTAATGAATGCTGGTAATGGTGACGTACTTTTAAGAAGCACTGCACACTTGTTACCGGTTATCTGCAAAAACTACCTGTTTTATATTGTTTTCGATGCTAAATGCTTACTCTCGCGCATAGAACTACCCTATAGTTAAGTATCTAACTTGTGTCAATAAAAGTAATATCTAAAATTGTTCGTTCATCACAACAAACAAAAAACAAAAATCTTGTTGAAATGAGCTCCCGCCAGACACACATCTGACAGGTCAGCCTCCTATGATGAACGGCCGACGACGGTTGCATCTAACACCCCAACGCCGACATACCGTGACTGTCAGGAAGTTGATGGATTTATGGAGGAGTAGCCTCCTCAAAAAGCGTTGGTTGCTGAGCTTGAAATGTTTACGGCATAAAGAAAAATATGACCCCCACAGCTCACTGCCATTGATGTTGTAGAAATTGGTTAGCCGTAAGGTGTTTTGAAAGAAAATGAGGTGAGAAATTTCACTTGAAAATGATTAATGTTATGAATGAACGGAATTTTAAGTAGTGTTTGAATAATTTTTATTTTGACAGTATACTGACATTTGCTTACTTTACTTGACGGACTATTAAACCAATTGTTTTTCTAATGGTTTTCGTATTGTATCATCTTTGAGCTCGAACAACATTCCCCCCCATTTCATATGCAAATGAGATCCGCCAATCAATTGAGAGCCAATCTCTTATTTATATGCCAACAGTAGAATGGAACTGCTCTTCCAAGGAACCAACTAGAATTCTTTTTCGCTATAAAAAAAAACTTTCAAGTAAGGAACGCAGCGCACGGTCTCAAATTTTCTTAAGCGAGTAGCGCCATCTTGACACATAAAAATCGAAACTTTGTTTGGTTTATGGAATTGGTTTCCATTCATATTCAAATTTTTCGCTCCCGTTCAGTCAGGTTCAATCTTTCGTGATTTGAAAATTGGTTTCTTCCAACCTTACGTGCCCGCCTTTTTGGAAGAAAAAGCACACTTTAGGGTTCAATTTTTCCGTTCGTTTCCAAGAAGGAGGCAAATTTAATTTGCCACCAATATACAGAACAGAATGGAACCAAGCGGGAGCGAATGCTAAAAAAGACATTTCTTTTGCGAAGAATATGCAAATTCTCGATTACCTTGGCATGATTCGTAGAAAGGCGGAGCTGGGCTGAGGAAAGCAACAAAATTTCAATCGAAATTGAAATTTGATACGAATTTATTTCTCGCCTCTCTCTCCGGGCACAAAACCGGCAGCCATACTGTTTGTGCATATAAAATCGAACGGAGCAAAAATTTTCAACAATCGTGCAGAAGGAAAATTGATTTCGGTTTATCGCTTCTGCTGTTGCCTCCGGCAGAAAATTGAATTGAAATTTCCGGTCCTTGTGCTGAAGCTTCTTCGATTTCCATTCTCCGGTAAGTGCCGACAACTGACAACAGCCGGAGGAGTAAAAGCAATGGAAAATATGGTGGCATAGCGGTTGTAAATTTGACAGCTAATGGCGGTAATCCTGAATAAATATGTAAACTCGATGAAAGGGAGCGCCATATTCGATGTTGTTTGCATTTCGGTGTAGGATGCAGGGGAAGGAGATCAAATTTTCAAATCAGAAAAGCAAATAAAGGTAATTTAGAATCAATTAAGGACCGTTTTCTGAGGCAGCTTTCTCGCGGGAGCTGTCACGGTAATAGACATCGGAAAACAAAAATGGCGGAGGTGGCTCATTAGCGGTTGAATGAGAATAGGAAAAACACTCGCTACGGAAATCAAGCTATTAATCACAGCCGGCTGCGTGTGTCTGGAAGTCGAAAGGGAGTAATTTTGAATATCGGATAGAAGTAAATAGGAGTGGGCGTGTGAAACATTAGAAGCCGTTTTTTCGGAACAAACTATACATTGGGTGTATGGGAACATGATTTAACTGTTTCCATTATTGACGCCCTTTCGACTGCGGTATGCGATTACCCACTCTGAAAGCTTTCCTAATGTTGGACAAAATTTACGTTCCGGTTACGAACAACGGTTTTAACATTGGGAAATTGATTCTTGGCAGCTGCTAACTGCTAATGACAGTAATGATTAGATGTGTGGTTTTTGCTTTTATTTTATTTTATGCGTCTCAGTGTTAAAGCTGGCGCAGGGGTGCATCTTAGTGATTCAAAAGCTGTTGAAATCTTTCCGCAAAATTTCTCCATCATTTATCTACAATTTTTCTCATCAGGAGCATTCCATTAAATGCTGGATCTATGCAATTTGATCGAATGGTATTTGGTCGAATGACATTAGTTTAGTCGACTGGACAATTCAATGAAGGGCATTTTTTTGTTGTTTTTAAATTTTATTTCACGTCGGCCTATTTCCTCACATGGTGACAATCACCGACGCCAGGAAGACGACTCCACCACCTGGACCCTACCTAACGACTCATGAATATGAGCCGGGACCAACGGCTTTACTTCCCTTCCGAAGGAAGACGTGACCAGATTTTTTCGCCTCAGAAAAACCACCGACGTCGACTGGGATTGAACCCAGACCCACTGGGGTGTCAAGTAGCAGTCACGCTTACCACTACACCACCGACGCCGGCAATGAAGGGCATTTACTGGAATAAATTTTCCTTAAATCCTACGTTTATTTAAAAAAATGCTTCGACGGTAGTTAGCTGGAATCTTACACAGATTGAATAAAACATGTAATTTTCTACGTTATCTAATGCACATAAACAGAATGCTAGATTTGGCATAGATTCATGGGATATTTCATGTAAAGTTAAGCCATTTGTCACCTTAATTAGGTATGTTGTATGAAAGATTACATCCAATTTTGTTGTTAACCTTTGCTTGCGATTGAATGAGAGGAGATTTTGCACGTTTTTTTTTTAAATTAATCATTTATTTTCTGTGTAACGATCGACGACAGAACTGCAGTATTTCGATAATTGAAACGACCTTCAAAAATAGAAATATTTCAATCTCAGGCTTAAATTGTTTTCTTCACAACGAATCTACGCAATATTGCTTTTGACATGTATCTCTTTCGCTTTGGCAAAAATGAAACTCATAGATTCATATTACTCACTACAGTTGACGTTCACTTTCTTCTTTGTTATTTTGATTCTGACATAGTAATGATTTGATACTCATTTCTCGTACTGTCAATTTCATCGCCTTGTTTAGTTTATTGTCTGACTAAGATCTTCGAAAAATCAAAGTAAAAAATAGAGGTTCCTAAAACGTCAACCGGAAAACTGCGGAAACCTAATGCAGACAAACCCTCGTTGACTGAAATTGCTGCGAAGTTCGTTAGACGAGAGAGCTGAAATGCCAATTTCCGAATCTAAGTAGAATGTAGGTGTAAGTACACTTAAACTACCTTCGATATCGGGAATTTTATAAGGCACTTCCGAACCATACACACTGAGGTGGCTTAGTAAAAAAAAACTATTCCCGGACCCGGCAAACACCGTAAAAAATCCTCTAATGGTATCCAAACGGCAATTTTCCATTGACAAGCAACTGTATGCAGTGCTGATAAAACTAGTTACTAGTTTGCGTGGGGCTGTGTTAACGCTTGCATTAATCAACACGACTCTACACGAACATTGATCACCAAAACAGGAAGGATGTCAAAAGCAAATCCTACATCGGGCTTACCACCATAATTTTCATTGGACGATAAAGAGATTGATGTCAGCATGTTGGCAATAAAGACTGGACTCGGAAAAAATGAGACACACAAAAATGATCACTACCATCATTTTAAATCGGATACTTCTCAAATTTTCAGGAATGAAATAACTATATATTTGCTACGTTTTGGCAAAATTTATTTATTGAATTTCCTCCCCCAAGCTGAATGCTCCTACATTTCTCTTAACACTGCTCATGAGATCTTGGGCGAGGCTTTGTCCATCACACAATTTCTCCCAGTTTTTCTTCAAAGCTTCATCGGTTTTGAATGTTTTTCCGCTTTTCTTCAACTTCTTCTTCATTATCGCCCAATACTTTTCGATCGGACGAATTTCTGGTGTATTTGACGGGTTCGCCTCCTTCGGGACCACATTAGCGCCCTTCGCTTCGTACCAATCCATTACAGGCTTGGCGTAATGGCACGAAGCGAGATCCGGCCAGAACAGCGTGGGACCACGGTGAGAGCGGACGAAGGGCAGCAAGCGCTTCTGCAAGCATTCCTTTCGATAAATCTGCCCGTTTATGGTGCCGGTTGTAACGAACGGCTTGCTGAACCGTCCGCACTCGCAGATCGCCTGCCACAACAGGTACTTCTTCGCGAATTTGTCCATCTTTCTCTTCCGGAACTTTTCCAGAACCTCCATGCGGGACGTACCGACAAAAAACTCGAGGCCGGGGATTTGTTTGGTGTCCGCCTTGATATATGTCTCGTCGTCCATGACGAGACAGCCTGGCTTGACCAGCCACTCACGGTACAGCTTCCGCGCACGCAATTTGGCCACCGTGTTTTGCTTGTCAGTCCGGTTTGGCGCCTTCCTGACCTTAAAACACGTAGCCCAGCCCACTTCATCGTCTGCTGGACGAACCACTTCGACGAATTGACCTTATTGGCCACGTCTCCGGTGGAAAGGTTCGGGCTATTCTTACAGTACTGCCTTATCTTCCGCGCCTTCTCTGGGTATTCCGTTTTCGGTTTTCGGTCGCTTCCAGCGCGCCGCTCGATGGTCTTCGTCTCCTGGAACATCTTCACAACGCGGAACACGGTGGAATGGTCGATTCCAAGCCTTTTGCCGATCCATCTGTGCGACTGACCAGGATTATCGATCAACGCGCCCAAGATTTGCTGGCGTAGCTCTTCTTGTTTCGAATGCATCTTGAAAACTACTTGACAGATCGGTAAAATTTTGCACACATTAACATATTACTCTAAACTATAATAACGCTAACTGCTGTTTTCCGATTTTCCCGAACATCACTTATTTCAAAAATTCATAACTCAAGAACAATTCATCGTAGAACAATGTTTTTTTACTAAACTATAATGAAATTTTCTCAACTATTTGGAAAAAATATTATCTTATAAAAAAATTCCACAGTGAAGGAAAATAGCTAGAAAAAGCCGGAAAATCAATTTTCTGAGTCAATTTTGGAAAAAAAAATTTTTCTTGCTAATAACATAAGCTGTTATGTTATGTTACATTGAGGAAATTTTGGCGATGGGTTCTTTTTCGTTTTTTAGAGTAATACTCGAAAACTATGGGCCCGTCACTCGTCTTCATACAAAAATCAAAAAAAGTTCCAAAAACTGTCGTCTTCTTGTTTGCTCGTACGTTTCTCAAAAGGTTGCTCGGTTTGTTTCTCATTCAATTGGTTGCAGCAAGGTAGCTCACTTTTAAATTAAGTTCAATTTGAAGGCTCAACTGCAAATCCTTTAAGGATGGTTGAATATTTTGTTCTTTAACAATAACTAACGCCTTTGATTGTTTCTACGTGCTTGATTATCAAAGGCTTACATTGTCATGAACACTCGTGACTTCTGCGGAGAAGGGGTGGAGAAGGGGGGTTGCAATGGGGTGCGGGGCAGCATGTGATATATTGGCTATTGGCCCCATTTTGGCATGGAATCCTATATCCAATCCAAATTTTATTATATATTATATTCAAATGTGTTTCCTTCAATGCAATTATACTCCTCCTTGACCGGCGCATGGAGGCGTCTATAGTCAAAATAAATAAACACTTATTTGTTATAAATTTTATAATTGTTATTTATTTATTACTAAATCAAGGAAATAACACTTTATTCTTTTAATTTGTACTCATTTACTAGTTTTACAATCATTTCTTGTGTCGTGATTTCCGTGTTGGATTCATACTGCTGGAAGATTGTATCCATCTTTTATATTACCCCTTTTTCTCTTTCTCCTTCCTCCCCCACCCCAAAAACATTTTTACAAAAAATTATTTCCCTATTTAAAAACATTTCTCTAATAACACATTCATTTCATTTTTCATAATTCTAAATATTGTTCATATAATGTATCCAACGGTGCAAGCAAAATGCGCTTTTGAAAATTTTGACGAACCCAGGAAATGGCCAATTGATGTCGTCGCTGAGATAAAAACTATTAACCTTTTCTGGAACATCTGAACTATGTGACGGTCGCTCAGTTTTTGACAAAGGTTGAGTTCCCAAATCGTACTTTTTCGACTCAGTAACCATATGTTGAGTAGCTTCTTCAATAAAAGATTTTATTTTTTACATATGACCAGTTTCTTGGCCATAGTCTAAGAACTTCCACTTTTTTCTCAGTTGTGTCGGCTTTTGAAAATGCTGATTTCAAAATTAATAGCAGTTTATCGAATCCAGCGACACGTCAGAAACTTTATTTGGAAACCTTGTTCTTATCGTTTTAAAAATTTGTGAAAGTATTTCAGTTGCGTAGAGAAGCGATATTTGCAACTAGAAGCATCTAATCAGGATTACTTTTCTTCGATAGGAATTCCTTAAAACTGTGCCAGCGCTTGAATTTCTTCTAAATTAATCAATGATCCTACGGATTCTCCCGTGGAAGCTGTTTTCTTCGACGAAACCGAATAAGTTGGAGGTGAAGTCTGTTACTCATGTTTTGCTTCTGCAGAAACTGTAACGGGAATGTTCTCCTGACTTAGATTTGTAAATCATAAGCGACATTTCGTACATAATTTCATTTTATTCGTTACAAAATCCATGCGTCTGGAACGTAGCTTATCTAAATAACTCTGAGTAATTGAACGCAAATCAGCGCGTTGAGCTTCGTAGTATTTTACTTTCTCCATAATCGATGATGATGTAGTGTTCTTGGAAAACTTTTCTATGTAACAACGCACTGCACTCTTGAAGTATGATGAAGCCAATTCTTCGAAATCGTTTCACGTAGTCTTAAGAATGAACCACTTGCTGATATTTGAGTTGAACTAATGATTGTTTTTTTCGCAAACGCCCGCATTAAGGAATTTGGTTTTTATCTATACTTTAATAAACTCTCTACCTAGCAGCTACCTTAAACAAAATTAATAAACCACCGACTTACCTTTAAAGCACACGTTAGGTACCTAAAGGGTGATACGGTCAAAATTTGGTCAAGGGAAAACGCGTGTAAATCGGTGAAATCGTTTATTTAAAAAATCAAATTAAATTTCTTTTTCAAGTTCAATTACTATAAAATTCAGGAAAAATATTCAGTTAGGCTTCCGCTTTTCCAAATCCGAATTGCCGGGCCTTACGCTTGACCCCTGCCATCAGATTTTGTACACCCACCTTGTCCACCTTCTTCGCCGCAGAAAGCCAGTTTGCCTTGAACTGCTGCTCGTCCTTAGCAGTTTTTTTGGTCTTCTTTAGGTTCCGCTTGACAATAGCCCAGTATTTCTCATTTGGGCGGAGCTCTGGCGTGTTGGGAGGGTTCTTGTCCTTGGGAACCACCTGCACGTTGTTGGCGGCGTACCACTCCATGGCCTTTTTACCGTAATGGCAAGATGCCAAATCCGGCCAAAACAGTACGGAACAACCGTGTTTCTTCAGGAAAGGCAGCAGACGTTTATTCAAACACTCTTTCACGTAAATTTCTTGGTTGGCAGTCCCGGAAGCTATGAAAATGCTGCTTTTCAAGCCACAGGTACAGATGGCTTGCCAAACCAGATATTTCTTTGCGAACTTGGCCAGTTTTGTGTGCTTGAAAATATTTGCTACCTTTCCCCTTCCTTTTGCCGTATAAAACTCCTGTCCCGGAAGCTGCTTGTAGTCGGCTTTGACGTAGGTTTCGTCGTCCATTACCACGCAGTCAAACTTCGTCAGCATCGTCGTGTACAGCCTCCGGGATCGCGCTTTGGCCGTCGTATTTTGTTTATCATCGCGATTTGGAGTCACTACCTTCTTGTAAGTCGATAGTCCGGCTCGTTTTTTGGCTCGATGCACGGTTGTAGACGATACACCCAGCTTATTTGCGGCATTTCGGAAAGATAGGTTAGGGTTTCGCTTGAAACTACCGGCAACTCTCTTTGTCGTCTCAGCGGCTTCCGGTTTTCGATTTCCCCCCGATCCAGACTTCCTGGCTGTCGACAAACGTTCCCCAAACACTTTAATTACATTTGTAACGGTTGATTTGGCAACTTTTAGCGATTTTGCCAACTTTGCGTGCGAGTAGCTCGGATTTTCGCGATGCGCGAGCAAAATTTTGATACGCTGCTCTTCTTGCTTGGACGGCATTTTGACAACTGAAGAGTGAATTCCAAAATCAAAATAGGAGCAACATTCTACACACACACACCTTCAAAATGAGGGGTGTTCAGGTTTTTTAAATGCAAAATTGAAAGAAATACGTCAAGTTGATATTGACCAAATTTTGACCGTATCGCCCTTTACTAATCGGTTTTGGTTAGTATTTGTGTATAAATTCCGTTATGTTTCCGACCTTTGCACATTTGGCAGCGTGAATACGATGAAATTCTCGAGCGTATCGTTAGATTTTGAACGTAACTAATTTTGGGCATCCCTTGAATATTTAAGCGATCTGGATTAGTGCTAGCATGTTCTGATCATAATTTTTATTATGGAAAATATCAAAACCCTATATGGCTTCGTTTACCTCCCTGACAATAGGTTGAGGTCATTTAACCTATAACATTTTCAAAAGTAACAATCTTTTTCCAACTATATTAAGCTTCTCTCCTTACTGCTGCTGCTGCTGCTGCTCTTCTAGCTTCTTCTGGGTTTTCTTCGGTGAGAGCACCACCTGAATAATCGGCGGGACGAGCCAGCCATGCATCACGAAGAGTACCATGAATGGGCAAATCTACCGAGACGAATGCCTCTAGAAGCACCTGCTGCCCTTCCTGCGGTCTCACGGAGGCACGACGCTATTTTGGCCGGATTTGGCATCTTGTCACTAGATAACAATGTTGTTGGTGTACCAAAAAACCTTCAACCCACCGAATTCGCCAGAATTACAAACAAGTTTCGGTAAGGAAAGCCAAACTTAGTGAAAAACTAAAGTATGCGAGAACGAGCTGGCTTTGGAGAAACAGTGGGTAAAAGTATCAACAGAAGTTGGTCCCACTATTGCGCAAAACCATATGATTGGTTTCAAGAGCATAAAAGCGGACATTCGATCATGGAGAACTGATCCAATCAACCAATGAAATAGAAACCTAGCCAAAATGTTAGTTTATTCCCTGAAGATTTGAAGAAAACGCGACTAAAATATTTTTTTGGTGAACATTTTAAATCACATTTTTTCGAGTACAGTCTTTATTTTTTTTCGAGTTTAGTCTTTAGAACTAGAAGTATAAACATCGGTTGCCTAGAATATAAATTTAAAAATTATTCCACGAAAAGCAAAGTTTCTTTTCTCTATCACTTTCAAAACAACATAAATGAACTTGATTACAAGGACTCATTTTCCAAGCACTAATAGAAGTGACATCTGTTAAGATTGCTTGTGTGCACCCTTGATTGAACATCTGCATCAAGGACGCGGCAGATCTTCTTTATCTTCAGGTGGCATAAAACTCTGCTCTCTGTCGTCGTGTTTTATCTGCCGACGAACAATATTTTGTTTGTGTTTGACAGAAGGCTTAAGAAAAGGATTCCTCATTACAAGTGCACCCGCTAAAGGCGATAATCTAATCTCAGCTCCTTTCAAAAGGAACCAAACACCGATCCAAACATACCGCCACTGATGCCGCCACCACAGCCATCCGACGACGTCGGCAGCGGCAGCGGCGGCGGCGGCATTTGTTTTTGCTATTGATTCTGTGCCTTCGTCGGTACCTACGCGGAAAGAGAAAATGAAAGAAAGCCACTACAAACAACAGCATTACAAGAAGGCACCTTGCAACATTTAGCTCTTAACTCATTAACAACTTCTTAAGTGGTCCATACAGAAGGAACAGAAAGGGTCAGGGTAATTGAGATAAGAGTGCAAACGACAACTTAATTCTACGGCAAGGTCTGGAACAAAAGTCAAGTTGATTTATTTCTGCAACCACTGGTGTTGATTGTTGAGTGCTGCCATCAGCCTCAGTAGGCGGCGCCAATTAAAGAAAAGCGTGTGACAAACGTGTAACAGCTGTCAAGTGGTGGCGCTTTAGACAATTTTGTGAACAACATTTATTTAATATTTACAATTCAATGAACTCAAGCACTCTACCTTGATGACGCCAATGATTTGAAACTCTTTCTTCGAATAAATAAATAAACCATTCCACTTTATTGCAAGGGATCTCTCCGAATGACGCCGAAATTACCATATACAGCGAAATTACGCTTTTCTTTATTGTTATTATCTGCTCCATTATCACAACTTGAGGTTATTACATAAAATTTGAAGCTTATTCCGCACATGCTCTCTTCTGGCACCGATTTCCATCTTCCTGCAACCAAGCACAAGTCATTTTCTCGGCAGGAAAATGGCCCAAAATTGCTTTCCTACTGCCAAGAAATACTTTCGGCAATCAGCGGCCGAAAGCATCCTCGAGAAAAAACGCTGTGGAAAACGGTTTGCATTTTAGAACACGTAGGTATGTATAGTTAAACGTTATCCTTCCGATCCTCGCTCGTTTGCCGCTGTCTTCTGTGAAGCAATCATCTCGTTTACCCGTTGCCTTTTTTTATTAGATTTTTCCTTCCCATCTTTGGCACCTTTCAGACCACGTAGTAGTCTGGAATAGAAATTGTTTTCTCAGCTGCGAGTCCAAATAAAACGATATGAAAATTTATTTTTTACGATTATGAATTTCACAAACGAGTGTGAGCTGGGTGAAAAATAACGTAGATTTATGTAATATATGGAAACCTTGGAAAGTCACATTGCTTGGTTAAATGAGTTGTGATTTAAATTGAATGTTTTTAGAGGATCGCAGTTGATTTTTAAGAAATTGAAATCTTATTTTCCAAATAATGAATGCATCTAAATAATTTGATTGTCATGCTAACTAACATGTACTTTGCTTACGCTCCTTGATATACGTGACAGAAAGAATACGTTTCATGTAGAAATATTAACCTCTAAATTTGTCAACCAGCGAAATTGAACGTTTCTCACGGAAATGTGAATCCGTAGATAAGTTGTACGGCATTTTAATTATTTCTAAATGAATTATTCGGATTTCAGGTAATTTTCTACGGATCTTTACTTTTATCGCAGGGTGCTCTCAAATCCAACATGCCAAAAATTTCAGTACTTTCAAAAACATTCATCCTACGGAATACACCGAGGGAAAAAGCTGACATCACTGGTGTCACCCACGGGATACGAAGTTGCAAGTTGAATGCATTCTTAGGAACTGGTTAGTTTAATTCAAAATGACATTATATTTTCATTCACGTTCTGTTCATGCATTGAAAATGATGGAAACACTCAGTCAATAAATCTAACAAATGGCAGATTCTTGTTGCTGGGTCAAACCAATCAAATCAGTTCAATTCAATCAATTTGAATGACACAATAGTTAATATTTCTTTAACTAGGGTAACTGCCCCCATATTAATCTCATTGTTCCTTTATTCATCCTACGATGAATTAAACAATTGGGCAGTTGAAGGGTCGGTTTCGTTTTCTAATAATGTTTGCTTACGTTAAATAACTACAACAAACATTACTAACTAATCCTGTCACGTGTATATCGTTTTATTTCAAGTAGGATGAATTGCAAAGTGATGAGATTAATATAGGTACATCTTCCCTATTTATCACGTAACCAGGTGTAAAAAGCAGATTTGAGGTTAAGAAACTGGAGTTACAAATAAACGTTCTCTTGTGTCCTCTGCTTAAGTGGAGAATGACAGCTAAGCAAAACAGTAGTTCTATTCGATACATGTCGATGGAAGTAGCTTTATATTTACACAATCGTGTAAATTGGTAAGATAATGAATTGGAAAACGAGTGCACTGTAATTTATTATGTTTGCAACATGCACTAATGTATGAACCAATGGAAAAAAGACGTATTTTTCAATGTTTATCAATGCTCCGGTTTTGTGCACGATTTTCAATTTAATATTAAAGAACGCAATGCTTCACATTGGCATATTTTCACCATTCAAACGTTTTACATCGCACGTAATTTTGATTATTTTTTGCTGTGTATATATGAGGCTAAAGCTGACACCAATACCAATACACAGAATACAAATGGTGCGTACCTACACAACGATGAAAAGTGGTATTCGAACTTATTGAACACCATGTATAACATATATTATATATAGATACAAGTGATGAGGAGGAATATGCAGTTGGGGAAAGAAATACTTGGCCTAACCACCCGTTATCGTGCAGAAAATATCAAATATATCGATGGCATCAACAATGAAATTACACGATTGGTACGATACTTTAGTTTGAAAGCTTCAACACGACGTCTTGATCGCAAAATTCAATAGACCGGTAGTTAATAATGACGCCTTGATTACGGCGCATTACGGTTGGGTCTAGCTTGAAGCTAGTGGTAGAGTGCTATTCTGATCATGTGAACATTGTTTTAAACGTACATTTCTCAAAACTCTCAGCACCAGCATCACCTACCTCTTTGCTTACAAAATCGAATACGTCGTTTTGAATCATTTGTCGAGATATGTTGATAAGACAGATGGTAAAAATCAAACTTTCATCATAACTCATTCCTTGGCACACTGAAAGCCAAAGAACAGCTCTTCAACAATAAATGACAGTTTTAAGTCTAAGCGTTAAGCGTTAAGCTTATGAGAGTTTGACTGTTTTCACATTGGAACTGTTCGAAAATGAATTTTAAAACGTGCCGGTGAAAATCGAAAAATTTAATTGTCACAGTTTAGAATAGAATGCGACTGCTGAAAACGGCCAAAGTATGGTTCAAGGGTTACTTAAGATGTGATGAATAGATTGCATGGCTTTAAACATATTGACGGGCATCAAATTTTTATTGAAAGGATCAGTATCAGTGATAGCAACAGTGCCTCGTCAAGACATCATTTTCTATCGGTATATTACCAGAACGTTAGAGGCCTGCGAAGAAAAACATCAGATTTGAAGCTTGGATTGTCGAACTGCGATTACGACGTGATCGTTCTCACCAAAACATGGCTCTGGTCCGATATAGGCGATGCAGAACTAACATCGGATTACTCGTTATTTCGTTGTGATCGTAGTGAATCCACAAGCAACCTTACAAGAGGCGGCGGGGTACTCATTGCAGTAAAATCCACGTTGCACTGTTCCGAGGTTGTTTTATCCGACTGCAGTCACCTAGAGCAAGTTGTTGTGTGTGTGTGTGTGAAGCTACCTAACAGGGCTCTGAATATTTTCGGCATTTACCTTCGCCCGAACTCCGATCCAGTGTCATATTCGAACCACTCTACCGCTGTTCAATCTGTATCCGATCGTCCGTCCGCCAGCGATATCGTCATACTTCTCGGCGATTACAACCTTCCCCAACTGCAGTGGACCTTCGATGAAGACGTGAACTCCCCACTGCAGTGACCTTCGATGAAGACGTGAACAGATATCTACCAGCGAATGCCTCCAGTGAACAAGAACTCGCACTAACCGAATCCATCGCCACTTGTGGTCTGGTGCAATTAAACTCAACCTCTAACACGAATGGCAGACTGCTCGATCTGGCTTTTACGAACTGTCCCGACGATTCTGAATCACTACACCCTATATCGCTGCTTTTACCTATCGACCCTCACCATCCCCCGCTTGAATTTCAAATCGATATGCATAGTTGTGTACAGGTTCTAGCCAATTCGCGGACGGAATCTGTTGATCTGGATTTTAGACACTGCGATTTTGTCTCTCTCAACACGGAATTCTCATTGGTCGACTGGGAACAACTTCTTCAAGGCCAAACTGTTGACACCGTCGTTTCTCAGTTTTACGTCAAGCTGTTCGAAATACTCCACTTGAATGTCCCTCACCGTCGCCGTGCTATGAGTGGAGCCAGCAGGAAGCCTTGGTGGACTAGCGAGTTGAGAAATATGCGCAACAGACTGCGGAAAACACGTATACGGTTCTTTCACAACAAAAGCAGCGAAAACCAGGAATCACTTCGCCTTTTGGAAACGACGTATAAGGAGCTTGTAGCAGCTAACTACCAAGGTTACATGCAAAAACTACAGTCGGATTTGAAACAAAACCCCTCAGCATTCTGGAAGTACGTGAAGGATCAAAGGGCAAATAATCGCGTCCCGAACGATGTCAAGTATGGTGATGCTACGGCTAGCTGCCCAGGCGAAGCTGCCAACCTTTTCTCGTGCTTCTTTCAAAGCGTGTACAAACCCGAATCGCCCCAACCAATCCCTGGTTGCTTCCGTCATGTGCCATCCACCGACGTACGCCTTCCGTTTAGGCATTTTTCCCATGACGAAGTGTCGAGAGCTCTAATAAAAATAGATGGATCGAAAGGAGCTGGAGTAGATGGTATACCTCCTGCTCTACTGAAAAACTGCACTAATTCGTTAGTCTCACCATTGACGATACTTTTCAATCGCTCGTTGGATGACAAAACATTCCCCAGTGCTTGGAAAACTGCAAAAAATGATTCCTATCCACAAATCAGGCACCCTTCGCAACGTCGAAAACTATCGCGGAATATCGATTCTTTGTTGTATTGGTAAGCTGTTCAAATCTTTGATCCACGAGATCTTACTGGCAGCAGCAAATCCGATATTATCGGATTACCAACATGGATTTGTTCCACATCGCTCGTCAACGACGAACTTACTATGCTATACAAACGTGTTGTTTCGAGAGATTGAATGCCGGAATCAAATGGACTCGGTATACATCGATGTTTCAAAAGCGTTCGATACCGTTCCGCATATATTTGCAGTGGAAAAAATAAGGCAGATGGGTTTCCCTGATTGGATATCCGATTGGTTAAAGTCATACTTGACCGGTAGGAAAGCCTTTGTACAGGTGAACTCTGCACATTCCATAACATTCGACGTTCCATCTGGAGTTCCACAGGGTAGTGTGTTAGGACCATTGATCTTCGTCCTTTTCATCAACGACTTGTGCGAACTAATATCATCTGGGAAGCTGCTCTTTGCCGACGACCTCAAAATCTTCCGTGTCATCAAGTCGATTTTGGACTGTATTGCCTTGCAAGCAGACATCGATATCCTTTCGCGATGGTGTAGTGAGAACGGAATGAACGTGAACATTAATAAATGCAAGGTGATCACATTTAGCCGCAGTTATACGCCGATCAATCACCAGTACACCATCGGTGCTAATGCGCTAGTCCGTGTACAGTCTATACGTGATTTGGGAGTTATCATAGATTGCAAGCTTCGTTTCAATGATCACATCTCAACTATAAGTGCCAAAGCTTTTTCGATTCTGGGATTCAACGGTCGCAATGCATCTCAGTTTACCGACGTGTATGCGCTTAAAGCTCTGTTCTGTGCTTTGGTATTCTAGAATAAGAGTATAGAAAAAAAAAGATATCCCCAAATTTTTTTTAAAATTTTTATTAAAAACCTTTATTTTTTTAAAAAAAAAAATGATTCTTTATTTTACAAGGTTAAACTTGAACATTATGAAGACCGGATGAAATTTAAGTTATTCCTTCACGAATTTTCGAACTTTGGATCGAATGCTCTTCATCAAGTTCCGGACAAGTGTTGCATCGCATTTTTTGGACGCTTGAGCCCAAATTTTTTTGAACTCCTGCATGTTCCCAGCTGCCTTACCAGTCTTCTTGAAGACCCTCTTCACGATTGCCCAGTAACGTTCGATGGGTCGAAGCTGAGGGCAATTTGGTGGATTGATATTTTTCTCAACGAAATCTATACCCTTTTCCGCAAGCCAATTGAGAGTGGTTTTGGCATAGTGAGCCGACGCTAAATTCGGCCAAAACAGTGGAGGTGTACTATGCTTCTTATATAAAGGCAACAATCTCTTCTGGAGACACTCAGATCGATAGATTTCCGCATTTATAGTTCCGGTAGTGTAAAAAATGGTTGACTTCAAACCACAGGAACATATTGCTTGCCATACCAGTACCTTTCGACCGAATTTCTCCACTTGAATCGACCTGTCCGCATCGCTCAAATCCTCCCCAACGACGGCAGTAAAGTATTGCGGACCTGGAAGGGTTTTTGAGTCCTCCTTTACATAGGTCTCATCGTCCATCAAAACGCATGCATCCGGACGCTGCTCGCTTCTTCTGTTCTGCACTTTGTTTGGAGATTTTCTGCTTCTTGTAGGTCTTCAGGTGGTTTCGCCTCTTGATACGCTGGATCATTCCGACACTCGTTCCTGCTTTTTTGGCCAAATCACGTATTGACATTGATTTGTTCTTCATGATTAGAGATACCACTTTCTGCTCCAGTTTCGGGTTGGAAGAACCGGGTTTTCTGCCTCTTCCTGGTAGCTCATCCAAAGAATAGTGTTCCCCAAACTTATTAATGATGGTTTTAACACTCGCATGATGAATTCCAAACCGCTTCGCCAATTTTCGCATAGTTATACCCTTCTCACTTAGCCATGTGTCCAGAACCTTAATTTTCACTTCCTTTTCAATACGCGACATTTTGAAAACGCAGAATTTGAACCGCACAAACAAGTAAACAAAAGAAAGCTGACAGTCAAACGCACAGCATGCAGTGTTCAGAGCATAAAAAACCATCACAAATACATGCGTACAACGCAAATGTATGTGGATAGCTTATATTCGATACACTCCTTACGCTGCTCCCATCTGGGCCCCATACCACACGTCTCAGGTGATTCGAATTGAGCGTGTACAGGAATCCTTCATTCGGTTTGCTCTAAGACATTTACCATGGAACGATCCTGTCTTCCTTCCTGACTATCCGGAACGATGTCAACTATTCGATTTGGAACTGCTCTCAGCAAGACGACTAAAGTTACAACGGCTGGTGGTATTTGACGTTATCAAAAATAACATCGAATGCTCGAACCTTCTCGTAGAAATACCTTTGAACGTTCCTCAGCGTCAGTTGCGGTATTCGGCACTCATTGCTGTTCCCGGACATAGAACGTGCTATGGCTTCAACAATCCCCTCAGTTCCTGCCTTAGAGCATTTAATGATATTTGTGACCTTTTTAAAAGATTTTAATGTCTCGAAAAATAGTTTTAATATTAGTATTAAAAACGTAGCTGAAGTACACCTAAGTTAAACCAGTCTGTACGAATCTATCGAAGACCATGAACAAATAAACAAATAAACAAGTATTTCTGTAAATTAGTGAGTCAAAATGAAGCGATTTCCCACATTATGTATTTGACTCAAACCGGGTTGAGATCATGATCATCCTCGAACAATGTAAGCATATTATGACAATAGTCTAAAATAGTCATATCCCATAAACGATTAACCGACTTTGTTTCACCGATCAGAAATATATCAACAAATGCATTTTGAGCAAACGGTTCACCTTTCCTCGTGCTGCGAACAAGTGCATCTGCCTCTCCCATATCTTATCCTTCTTCTGTGGATGAGTGCACTGCTGCTATCAAAAGTAGACCGAAAAAGAAATAACAAAGCATTTAAACAGCACCCATTAAACCGGGGCTATTTTTTTGCTCTGTTTTTATGGTTGCGGCCTATTAAGACATTATAAAATTGAAGAACCTTAAGCGGTAGAACAGATCAAACCGTTTTGTTTTGCCCTCACCTAGATAACAATCGATGGGTTTTGTAACTCAACAACGGCATAAATATTAGGAAGATTTCTGGAAAAATGGGATGAATTACGAGGTTAGGGTTTGGTTTCAACAAATGCCCGGGAAACAACATGGACTAATTACCAGGTATGGCATACAAAACGAGTCGAATGAAAAGCTATTGGATTGCGGCGGGCTGTCAACGCCACGCGGTAATTTATTAACCTATTAATTGCATCAAAGCCCGCAAGAAATATTCGGACTTTGCTACTGCTAAAGGGCCCCGAGGCTTCGAGGGGAAGGAATTTGTCCACTTTAACGATGATTTGTAGTTACATTTAATTGGGAGGGGATCTCGTTAGAGCAAGAATGAAGTGCGGAACGTTCACCTTCCTGAAAGAAATAAAAGATCTTTTAGAACAGTAGCTGAGTCCTTGTGGAACACAGACCAAAACAGAACTTAAAATAATTGAGTTGTAAATCAAAATATTCTTCCAGAACTGTCTTGGAAATACTGCTGGATAACTTTCAATTTCAATTGAAATGTATTTACGGGCATTTGGGAAGACCTGATGAATTAAGTTTGCACCCGCTGGGGACCAGAGAAGACACTCATACAGATTGTTCTTACTCGTGCCAATTGGAAAAAAAGGTACCTACCGGAATCGTCTTCTTAATGATGGAAAAAAAATATCTGCTTGAATCCAAGCGTCGAATTTCGCGCCACATTTTCTTTTCCAGGAGCACCATCCTGTTCTTTGTAGAGCTTCGTTCCGGTTTTCAATTTATTGCCATGAATTATTAATTTTTTTATCATTCCAACCGGCGATATTTATTATTTCACCTAAGGGATGTTGCTTCCTTTGATTTTACAGAGCCTTTCAATGATCGAGATAAATTTTTTTACCTCAAACTGTAAAGGGCAATCTAAAGGGCGATACGGTCAAAATTTGGTCAATATCAACTTGACGTATTTCTTTCAATTTTGCATTTAAAAAACCTGAACACCCCTCATTTTGAAGGTGTGTGTGTAGAATGTTGCTCCTATTTTGATTTTGGAATTCACTCTTCAGTTGTCAAAATGCCGTCCAAGCAAGAAGAGCAGCGTATCAAAATTTTGCTCGCGCATCGCGAAAATCCGAGCTACTCGCACGCAAAGTTGGCAAAATCGCTAAAAGTTGCCAAATCAACCGTTACAAATGTAATTAAAGTGTTTGGGGAACGTTTGTCGACAGCCAGGAAGTCTGGATCGGGGAAATCGAAAACCGGAAGCCGCTGAGACGACAAAGAGAGTTGCCGGTAGTTTCAAGCGAAACCCTAACCTATCTCTCCGAGATGCCGCAAATAAGCTGGGTGTATCGTCTACAACCGTGCATCGAGCCAAAAACGAGCCGGACTATCGACTTACAAGAAGGTAGTGACTCCAAATCGCGATGATAAACAAAATACGACGGCCAAAGCGCGATCCCGGAGGCTGTACACGACGATGCTGACGAAGTTTGACTGCGTGGTAATGGACGACGAAACCTACGTCAAAGCCGACTACAAGCAGCTTCCGGGACAGGAGTTTTATACGGCAAAAGGAAGGGGAAAGGTAGCAGATATTTTCAAGCACACGAAACTGTCAAAGTTCGCAAAGAAATATCTGGTTTGGCAAGCCATCTGTACCTGTGGCTTGAAAAGCAGCATTTTCATAGCTTCCGGGACTGTCAACCAAGAAATTTACGTGAAAGAGTGTTTGAATAAACGTCTGCTGCCTTTCCTGAAGAAACACGGTTGTTCCGTACTGTTTTGGCCGGATTTGGCATCTTGCCATTACGGTAAAAAGGCCATGGAGTGGTACGCCGCCAACAACGTGCAGGTGGTTCCCAAGGACAAGAACCCTCCCAACACGCCAGAGCTCCGCCCAATTGAGAAATACTGGGCTATTGTCAAGCGGAACCTAAAGAAGACCAAAAAAACTGCTAAGGACGAGCAGCAGTTCAAGGCAAACTGGCTTTCTGCGGCGAAGAAGGTGGACAAGGTGGCTGTACAAAATCTGATGGCAGGGGTCAAGCGTAAGGCCCGGCAATTCGGATTTGGAAAAGCGGAAGCCTAACTGAATATTTTTCCTGAATTTTATACTAATTGAACTTGAAAAAGAAATTTAATTTGATTTTTTAAATAAACGATTTCACCGATTTACACGCGTTTTCCCTTGACCAAATTTTGACCGTATCACCCTTTTTAACCCCCCCCCCCCCCCCTCACCCCCCCCCCACCACATACCTCCCCACCACACCTTTTTATTCCCCCCCCACCCACCTCCCCCCCCCCCCCCTTCCCCCCCACCTCTTTTTTTTTTTTTCCCCCCCCCCCAACAAAACCCCCCATCCCCCACACTTTTGAACCCCCCCCCCCACCCCCCCCCCCTAATGACCAAAACACCACAACAATTCTCCTCCCTTTTTCTCGTGCACCTCTTTTCCCCCCAGATTATCCACCAATCGGTGGCGAAAAAATTCTCGGAAGCACCGTGGCCAGAGAGCTTCTCATTGATGTACAGCAGGTTCTAGAAATAATCTAAAAATATGTTGGGTAAGTTACTTGTTACCTTTTAAACCCATACTCCGGCCAACGTTTCTCCAGCAAATTTAAAATTCTGCTTTTCCAGTTCCTCATCCTTAGTGCGTAGTTGTGAATCCAAGTGCGATGCAAAATGCTCGTGGGGGATGATCAAGACAGCAAGCTCCTTACTCAGAGGTGCCATTCTCCTTTCCACGCGAATGAAAGCATTTCTGCCAGGAGCATCCAGATTATGTTCCAAAAAATGATGAACGGCTACCTGAATAACTTTCCATTATCGTGGCTTTTCGCCCGGACCACCATTGACTGTGATAATATCTATAGGAAGGGGGCGACCCCGGCGTAGGGGTTAACATCCCTCTCACGCGAAAGTCACGAGTTCGAATCTCACCCCCGGACAAGTTACGAAAATACCCAAAAAAAAGAGGTATTTGAGTGACTACGACGGGAGATGAACCAGCCCGAGGCTGAAAATCTCGATAATCCAGACAAAAAAAAAGAAAAAACTAATATCTATAGGATCATCCATTTTTATGATAGAATCGAACTCTTCCAATTTAAACACCCGCTTGAAGTCGACAGCATGGGAGTAGATGCGTGGTTCCCCGATAGGATGGCAACATAAATGGGTTCGGAGTACCCCATTGCTTCAGCTTGCCCCAATCCGTGACGTTAAACCACGATACCAGCAGTGACAGACGGCATCAGCTTATGCAGTTGAGCCACAACCTAATCGTGATCTGGGAGAGTTGCTTAATATTCAACATGTCATCTTGACATAGGAATGCAATTTCTTCTGGCCCAACTAGTGAAGCAATCTGCTCAAGAGATCTTATGGTATCAGTACAAAACCGCCCATCTAGATGCTATGAGGTACTACGGCTTGAGTTCCCAAACGGGGTGAAGATAGTCGTATTCGCGGACGACATCACCCTAGAAATATGTGGTGAATCCATTGAAGAGGTGGAGCTAACGGCCTCGCACTCCATTGGCATTGTGGAGAGATGGATGAGTTCCAGGAAACTAGAGCTAGCCCATCATAAGACTGAGGTCACGGTTGTTAACAACCGAAAATCGGAGCAAAATGCGACGATCAGTGCAGGTAACTGCACAATCGAATCGAAGAGGTCTTTGAGGTATCTTGGGGTCATGATCGACGATAAGCTGTCCTTTATCAGCCAGGTCGATTACGTTTGCAAGAAAGCCTCTATTGCTACATCGGCATTATCCCGCATGATGTCGAATAGCTCAGCGGTGCAAGGGAGTAAGCGTAAACTCCTGGCCAGTGTACGGCGGGCCGGCATGGATCACCGCCTTGAGTACCAAGAGCTACATGAGTAAGCTAGAGAGTACGCACAGACTTATGTGCCTAAAAATGTTTTGTGCATACCGAACGGTATCACGCGACGCGGTCTACATCCTAGCGGGGATGATGCCAATAGGCATCGTCATAAAAAAGGACGTAGAGTGCTTCGAACAACGTGGAACAAGAGGTATTTGAAAGACCACTAGAGCCGCATCTATGGTTCAGTGGCAAAGGGAATGGAACAACCGACTAATCCCGGAACAATCCGGGTGGGTTGGTAGGCAACATGGGAAGTGAACTTCCACTTAACGCAGATTCTGTCAGGCTACGGCTGCTTTAGACAATATCTGCACAAATATGGGCATGTACAGTCCTCCGCATGCACCGAGTGCGCGGGAGTTGAGAAAACCGCGGAACATGTGTTCTTCGCATGTCCTCGCTTTGACGGCGCGAGATCCGGCATGATAGCGGTAAGCGGTCACGACATGACTCCGGATAATTTGGTCCAGAGGATGTGCCAAGACCGGGACATCTGAGACGCGGTATGCATAGCAGCCTCCCAGATTGTCCTTGAACTACTACAAAAATGCCGAAACAAGCAACGGCAGGTCGCAGGGACCACCTAATTACTGAAGCCCTAAATAGTTAGACATAGTGGGTGTTTAACAAGCACAATAGCCCGCGTCTCCGAAGTAATACCGAAAGATGGTTCCAGGGAGGGTCGCCATTTGCTCTCTGTTGTATTGAATCCGAGGAAGTAGTCGAATAAAAGTTAGATCTGCTGAGATTAACCCCTTTCTCGTGGATTTGACGCGCAGGGTTGGTAGTCGGGCTATTCTGCTTCCTCAGTATGAACACCTTCCAGAAATTGCAAGCGGGCTAATGGTGCGGCTGCCCTTACCTCCAAATTCAGCGGGTTGTAGGCTCAGATGTAACATTCCTGACTTTCGGCTAAGCCGATCATATAAACCCTAGCAGTGCCTCCCAGCATGCAACAATAACCATGGGATCATGAGAGGCGACTATCTACAACGAGTGGAGATCGTGGCTTGAAGTGGGGAGGGGGGGGGCAATGATAAGGAGAACAACGGAGACAAAAATGAAAAAGAAAAAAAGAAAATACATACAATATATAAATGACGACAGCAAACGCCCGACAACACAAACGGAGGTGCGAACGTGTTCACGCAAAGTGGGAAAGTACCGACATCAGCGGTTCCGAATCTGGAGACCACAGCGAGTCTAAGCAGTAGCAAGCCCCAAAAAGAGCAGCAAGAACTCCAAGAGGAAGAATTTATAACCCAGGTGTTCACACCGACATCCAGCAGCAACACTCCTTTACAAGGACTTCAACTTGCAAGGTCTAACACCGTGGAGGTAAAAAAGACAGTCGATTAGCTCTACATATTCGTGAAGGGTAGGAATAATAATCACGCTAGGATCAAGGGCCTAGTGACGAGTATCAAGTCCGTTCTGCCTGCCCCCGAACGTAAACACAAAGCGCTGAGGGTGAAAAATGAGACTGCTGAAGAGACACTGAGTGAGGCCTCGCGAAATAAAAGTAGCTGATGCACAACAGACACCGAAGCAACGTCCAAATTCCTCAAAATGTCCAGTTTTATTATTGACAAAATCAACCGAATCTTCATATGCAGTTGCTATGCTCCACCTAGATGAACGAAAGAGCATTTTCACCAAATGCTCGATGAACTTGCTGAAGATCTGACCGGATGAATCGGGGGCGACTTCAATACTTGAGCAGAGAAGTGGTGAATTAAATGTACAAATAAAAGAGGGTTTTTAGTAGATTTAGTAGAGCACCTTCGTAACCTCAGCAACCTTCGTGCTAGTTGTTTCAAAGCCAAAAGACGCGTTCAGAGAGTAAGGATTGGAGCGGATTTAAACACGAAATAAAGCAAACTAAGTCAAACTGTCAGCAAGGAGTTATGCCGAGATGCCGATGCCAGCCCCTGGGATGACGCGTACCAGGTAGTCATGGCAAAGATCAAAGGTTCAACGGCGTAAGCTGAAAGATGCCCAGCCAAACGGAAGCTCATCGTGGAGAGGCTTTTCACGAAACACAATCCAATGACGCACACACCGTACAACGAAGGCAGCTACACCTAAGATATGCAAGTCATCAACGAGAAACTCTTAGCCGTGGCGAAAGGATTGAAGTCAAACGAAGCTCTGGATCCGGATGGAATTCCCAAAGTAGCGTGGCCCTGAAAGCTGCGTACAGGCAGTTTCTGACATGTAAGAGCTGAGAGCCGACAACAGCAAGCTAGCTCTAAGTTGTCAGAACTACAGTGCAAATGGAGAGAAGATCGGCGATCCAGCAACGTCGATGCATAGAACAGAAACAAAAGTCCCACAAGTATGCCTGTGAAGGAGAGCATGTCGTGATCGTCCACTACTCAATATCGGTACACGTATCGACAAGTACACATTACTAGCAGAAGGGCGCTTGCGATCAAAGCCAGCTAGAGATGAGATCTGATGAGAAGTACATGAGCACGTAGCCGAGCCGTAGCCAAGTCCCGGTAGCTGTTTGAAATCGGCCTTTACATAGGTTTCATCATGCATGAGGAGACAGCCATGGAATTTTGTCAACACCTGATCATACAGTTTTCTGGCACGGAGTCTGGCCACATTGTTCTGCTTTTGATCCAAATTTGGTTGTCTAAAAGCACGGTACTGGTTTCACGGTTGCACGGTACTGCGTGCGGCGCGAAACTTTTTGGCCAAATCGCGGTCTGAGATGTTGAGGTTTGCCTTAATGTTCTTGATGACTTTGTTCCGCAGTTAACGGTTGACAGTAACCCCCGACGCTTGCTTTGAGGCTTGCGATCCGTCGACAAAGTTTTCTGCAAGTTTTGCAAGACACGTCACACGATATTTCGGGGAAAACCCAACACTTTAGCAAGTTTTGGCCCAGACCACGAAGGGTTTTCCAAATAATTGTGCGCAATCATTTTCTTTCTTCTTCCATTTTGTATTTCTCTGAAACACGTTCGAACTGCACCGCGATAAAAAAAAACTAGTGATCTTGTTATTGTTATTGGGAGCTCATAAGATGTCATAGTTGACAAATCCGACCACTAGGGACGCTGCAAGAATCAAAAATGTTTATTCCAATACTAAATGGGTCACACCTTATTCAATGTTTTTTTTTGAAAATTGCAAAAATTAACACGTTCCGGGGAATATGAGTCGACAGTGTATTATTGGCCTTAATCACGTGGAACCAATCATGCGAAAACTCAAACCATATGAGAATTAAAGAGCAAAAAAATCAATAGTAGAAGTACGTTTAATGGCCGGGGCTTAATAAGCCACACAAAGTGGACAGATTCTGACTGGAACCCATCATGACACCATGAAAATCATGACAACATGACATCAAAATCAATCTAAAAATCCAAGAAAAGTATAATGGTGGTTATATCAAGTGCCCGAGACTACATCAGACGAGAAATGTTTCGAGCACCCTATGGGAAGTGGCTACTTTCGGCCTTGTGTGTCTAATCTAACATCCATTGGCCGGCAATGGTATTATGAAAGAAATCTGTTTACAACGATCCTACAAGACCATTGGAAGCAGCTTTAATCCGGGAGCTAGAAAGTGATATCTCTATTGCAGATCCAGCCATTCAACCCATTTCGGAATGTTGAGAGCTGGAGAGTCACGCCCATTCCGAGGTTACTTTCACATACAATAAGCCCCGCATATACACACTACCGATATCATTTGGATAAGGGCACTGCAACACACTTCCAGATTAGGAAATGTTAAATTTCCAAACCAGGTACGTATTTAGTATTCTTTGAAAATAGGGTTATTGTTGTATAGTTATGATCAGATAGATCTCACCCCTGGCCATCTCTTTAATGGCATTAGCTGGCTCATTGTAAAAATAACAATTTTAGATGTTGATTCGTAATTAATTTCATACACTCGCGACAAAATAAGCGCAAAAATTAACGTTGCTTAACCGTTAGATATGCACAAAAGCACAAAAAAACAAAAAGACGGGGAAAATACTACCGACACTCACACATTTCGGGAGGGAATCGATTGTGTCCACTACGTCTTATACAAAGCACACGGAGATTTAATGATTTCACTGTTAGTTTAAGTTAAATTACGAATTATTGTTAGATTTCTTTTTTCGCGAAAACGACGTAGCAAAAACAAAACACGTCAGTTTCAAAGCTCGGCTTGCTGCGATTCTTCTGGCTCTTTCAAGTCTTTTCTTCTTTGAAAATTCTGAAATTCCGTAGACTTGACATTTTTTGAAAGCTTGGCATCCCAAGTCCTGTTTAAGTCCATTGTACATGGTCGGTTTTGAGACCGTTTCGAGATCAGAGGCCATTTTACGTACAGAGCGTTGTGATTTTCGTCAAATTCGTTCTATGACGGTTTTAATCACTCGTTCAGGGATCGGAGTCTTTTCAGGTCATCCAACTAGGAAGTCTGTTTCGATACACAAAATCACGTTTTACTCCCAGGTTCTTCAAACTCTTGAAAATAACGCTTGAGCGCTCTCCTTTCAAAAACATTTTTATCACCACAGCACGAAATATTTTCATCGTCCATAAAAGATGGACACTGAATGAATCGGGAAGTGGCTACTTTCGGCCTTGGACCAAAAATACGAACCGATTTAAAAATCAACTGAGAATCCAATAACGAGCTCATTGATTCATTCAAGCGTCCAGGACCACATTGCTCATATGTGGACAAGTTATAGGAACTCCGTAAGTGACCGTAAATCATAAAATAAACTGAATTTCGTAAAAAATGGCAGATCTCACCATAGGTGTACAAATTGAGGTTTTTTTTATAATTCATTTGCTTTATAAATGAAATGATAAATGAAACACTGCAGTTTATATTTGACAAAACTGCCAGTTTAGGGCTCAATCAAATAAATCATGTAAAAAATCAGCAAAATTGCTATTTAGATTTTTTAATGACAAATATTCAAGAAGACTTCTGTGTGACCGAATCTCTTATTCCAATATGGAAAAATGAAGCATTTCACACAGCAATTGAGTTTTCCTTATTTATACACCAATACCAAAAACCCGACGACAACGAATATGAAGAGGTCTTTCAATATCACTTGGCAAACTTTGACAGTATTAAGCATAGGCTAAGTATTATTAATTGGCAAACGATTTTGAGAAACGAGGAAAATGTCGAATCTTCTGTTGATGCATTTTACAAATTATTATTCGAAATTATAGTTGAACATGTACCATTGCAAAGAATAAGGAGACAAAGTTATTCAAAAAAACCCAGTTTGGTATAATGAACAAATAAAAAAATTAAAAACCAAAAGCAAAAAGCACATAAAGTATACAAAAGAAATATTAGCAACGAAAAAAAAATTATATAATTTTTACCAACCAAATAAACCACTCAATAATTTCTTCTATGAATAAAATAAAAAAAAAAACAGAAAAAAAAAAAAACACACAAAAAAAAAAACCAAAAACTATATAAAAACAAAAAAAAAATTACAAATTTTCCCAAAAAAAATACACCTACATGAAAATGTGGGTTCTACCGCCACAAATTTGCAATCTATTTGCAACTTTCTTCCAAGATATATATACCACATTTTCTGAAGCAGATCGTGATCGCAAATATTTCGGTTTCTTTCCAGAATTTAGTGGAGATATTAGTGTAAACAATATAAATGCGCATGACATAAATTTATTTATTTATTTATTTATTTATTTATTTATTTGTCGTCGTCAATCAATTGTAGACCATTTTAATTACAATAAGTTCTTAACTTAACTTAAACCTAGCAGGCGCGGAAGTATTTTTTCAATTTTTCTTTCGACATCGTAAAATCTATACTATTGCAATGGTTATTGTAATTAGCCATCATTTGATTAATCGGTCCATATTTTGCATAGTTCGTGCGATAATTATTTGTTGCAAATAACTGTCGATGTCTTAAATGCCTTGTTGGTGTGTAAAAGTTTAATTTTGATAGAATTTCCATTGAATCAACTCTGTGTGAGACTATATTATTTATAAATGACGCCATAGCAAATTCGCGACGCTCTTTTAATGTTTGAATATTGATAAGCATACATCGAGCCTTATAAGATGGTAAAGGAAATACAGTCCATCCTAGCTTTCTTAGTGCGTATAACAAAAATTGCTTTTGTACTGACTCTATTTTTTCTTCATGTGTTATTGTGAATGGAGACCAAACTATGCTACAATATTCTAGTATTGATCTGACATAAGCAATGTATAATGTTTTTATCGTATATGGGTCATGAAAGTTATAGCAGAAACGTTTAATAAATCCTAGCATGTTTTTAGCTCTGTTTATAATTGTGTTATAATGATCAATGAACGTAAGTTTAGAGTCTAAGACAACACCTAAATCCCTAATTCTATCACACTTCTCTACATTCTGATTGCCTAAAGTTATTTGTATATTAGGTATGTTTCGTTTTCGACTGAAGGTAATTAAGTTACATTTTTTAACATTCAGTTGTAGCAGACTTTTGTTACACCAAGTATGGAACAATAATATCTCATTCTTAAACGCGTTGATGTCCTCTGCATTTTTTATTTCTAAATAAAGTTTCATGTCGTCAGCGTAAATTAAAAATTTTAGTTTCTTAAGAATAAAAGATAAGTCATTTACAAATAGAATGAATAAAAGTGGTCCTAGATGAGAGCCTTGTGGGACTCCCGAAGTGGCATAAATAGGTGTTGATTGGTTTCCTTTAAATCTTACAACTTGATCACGGTTGGTTAGGTATGAATTAAGCCATTTGAGGAGTTTGGGCTGAATTCCCATTTTTTGCAATTTAAATATAAGCATAGGTATATCGACACGGTCAAATGCTTTACTAAAATCTGTGTACAAAACCTCTACATGGTTTCCGTTATCCATTGCTTCCAGAGAATAATTAACGAATTCTAGTAAATTTGTGGTTGTCGAACGACCTTTAAAAAATCCATGCTGATTAGTAGTTATTCTATTTTTGATTTGGTTAAATAATTTATCATTCACAATTGCCTCAAAAAGTTTTGGAATGCAAGAGATCAGGGCTATACCCCGATAATTACGGATATCAGATTTTTTACCAGACTTAAAAATAGGCACTAGAAATGAGCTCTTCCATAATTTTGGAAAATCTCCGGATTCCAGTGACATATTAAAAAGCCAAAACAATGGAGAAGTAAGCTCAGCTGCTAAAGTCTTCATAAACAAAGGAGGGACTCCATCGGGTCCCGAGCCTTTGGATGCATCTAAATGTTTTAGCCCGTCCAGGATTTCATGCACATAGATTTGATTCACGCTTATGTCACTGGAATTTTCAGGATACAACCCAAAGTATTGCCGATCACGATCTGCTTCTGAGTATGTTGTGTATGTTTCTTGAAAAAACTTGGCAAATAAATTGCATACTTCTTCTGTATTATTACTTTCATTATTGTCAAAATACATACGGGATGGAAGATTGTCTGATTTCAATTTGGTATTCACGTAATTAAAAAAGTTTTTTGGAGAAGATTTAATTTTACGTTCAATTTTTGAATTATACTCCTCAAATGCAATATTCATAGCCACGTTAAGTTCATCACAGATGTTCAAATAGCTTTCTAAATTAACGGAACTGTTATGTTTTTTGTAAATTTTATGCGCTTTTTGCTTACGGTTTCTTAAATTTTTAATTTGTTTATTGAACCAAACTGGATCCTTTGAAAATACTCTTTTTCTACGTCTAATAACTGGTACTTCTTCGTGGATAATTGCAAACAACTTAGTATAGAACACTTCAGTTGCATTTTCAACATTATCTTCATTCCTAAATACTGTTTGCCAATCAATTAAGTTTAGTTTGCTTCTTATGTTAGCATAATTAGCTGATTTATAGTCAAGAACTTCCTCGAGTCCGCAATCAGGCGTCTCATTTCCTTGTACAAAAAAAGAATATTCTATTGCTGTGTGAAATACTTCATTTCTCCATATTGGATTCAAAGATTCACTAACACAGAAGTCATCGAAAATATTTGTCAACAGAAAGTCTAAATAACAGTTCTGTTGATTTTTCACATGGTTTATTTGATGAAGTCCCAAATCAGCAATTTTGTCAAATATGAAATTAAGCGTCTCATTTTCCCCAATTATTGGAAGAAGGATGCTTTCATTATCAATGTCAGCAATAAAATCAACATTGCGTTGGTTAAAGTCACCATATATATGTACTTTTACTTCAGGGGGCAAACAAGACACAATTTCTTCGGCATTCGAAAAAAAACTTATCATATATTTCCTTACGGGCATTGTTTGGAGGAAAGTACACTGAAACAAACACATGAGTTTCGTCTCTCATCTGCACTTTTGCCCATACATTCTCAAATTCTTTAAATTTTGTGGTAGTAATTATTTCGGAATTGAATTCAGTTGAAATTGCAACTAAAACTCCACCTCCTGACTTTTTTTCTGACCATTGATAATTACGGTCATCTCTATAAACATTATAATTATTACCAAAAACCTCTTCACTTCTTACACTCTCATCCCAACTAGTTTCATTTGCTAGAATCACGGTATAAAAACTACTAAGAACTTTATTTTGAATTTCGCTGATCTTAGCAGCGCTTTTCATCCGATTAAAATTTTGACAATATACCGTGATTTCATTCGTGGAATGAGGGTGGGGTGAAGAGCTTAATGGACTTTGACTAATATTCACCTGTCCGAAATTTGTACTGTTTTGAAAAATGCTGTGATCGCCGGGCTGATTATCCGCATCGTCATATAACGTCATATAATCTAGTTGAAAAAACTAGATGTCTCCAAAGGATGTGGGCCCGATGGGATTCCCCCATTTTTCTGAAAAACTTAGCTTCGGAGCTTACAACTCCCTTGTTTTGGCTTTTCAATATGTCGATCAAATCCGGTATTTTTCCCAACTCGTGGAAAAGTTCCTATCTAGTTCCTATTTTTAAATGTGGCAAAAAATCTGACATACGGAATTATCGCGGTATTGCTATTATCTCTTGCATCCCAAAATTTTTTGAAGCGATCATTAATGAAAAACTATTTTGCCAAATTAAAAATAGAATCTCTACCTTGCAACATGGATTCTTCAAAGGACGCTCAACTAATAGAAATTTACTCGAATTCGAAGCTTTATATACAGACTTCAGCAAGGCATTTGATCGCATTGATGCCTCATTTCAAACTGCAAAAAATGGGTATTGAGCTGAATTTTCTTAAATGGCTCGAGTCTTTTCTTACTGATCGACAACAAATAGTCAGATTTAAAGGCAAGACTTCAAATCCTATTCGAGTTACTTCAGGAGTTCCTCAAGGCTCCCATCTCGGCCCTTTTTTGTTTATACTATTTGTAAACGATATTTCCCTCATTTTAAAAAACGTAAAAATTCTTATTTATGCCGACGATTTAAAGATATTTTTAGAAATAAAAAACAAGGAAAATATAAGACTATTCAAAAATGACGTACTCCTATTTTATAACTGGTGCAAAAAAAGCCTTCTGCAGCTTAACGTCCAAAAATGTAAATCAATATCATTTAGTAGAAAGCGGAATACACTCGACTGTACAATCTCTTTAGAAAATCAGGCAGTTGAAAAGTGCGAAAGAATTAAGGATTTAGGTGTTATTTTAGATAAGAAACTAACATTCATTGACCAATATAACACAATAATCAGTAAAGCACGTAGCATGCTAGGATTTAGTTACAGCTTTTATGACCCATACACAATAAAAACATTATACGTTGCATATGTGAGGTCAATACTTGAGTATTGTAGCGTAGTATGGTCACCTTTTTCAGTTACGCACGAACAACGAATAGAATCAGTCAAGCAATTATATCTTCCCCCAAAATTGGAGGGAAATTCCTATCCCTTATAAAAGCTCATTACCCCATCACAAAAAACATAAAAGAGCGCGAGAAATCAATGGTTCCGGTGAAACCGTTTCGTTTCGCTCGATTGATTCAAGGACCTTTAACCAAACCTTATTTTTAACCCCCGACCCACCACCACGAGACGAAATTTTTATACTACACGCTCCTATCAAACATATTATACTTGTCTTTCATCGATGGGCCACACACATACATTGCGAACACGGTTTACACGCCACAAAATATATAGAAGCAAACATTATTGAGATATGTTAAAAAAACCCCAAAATGTACTAGAATGTACCTAATACTTAACAAATATATGTATATAAATTTAAGAGTGACAAAACATGTAAATAACTGTAACTAACGCCTACACATGATTGACGTCAAATAATTAAATAAAGCCGAATATTTTTCAATTTCAACAAGGTTCTTAAACCATATGGCAACCATGACAAAACATCAAACAAGTGAATCCTTCCCCCTTGTTCGATGGTAAGCTACTGACAGAACATTCAAAACACACTTAACGGTAGGCGCTCTGAGCAGAAATTGACGGTTTTCTGACGAGCTCGAAACGTTTTCCGTCAAAGCACCGCCGATTTTGTAAGGTTTGATGGATGTTTTACCGCTGCGCTCAACCTTATTATTAAAATTTGTTGTTGTTAAACGAGTGTGTGGTGTTGGTAAACACTGAATATGAATGCACTGTCAGTATAGTTAAACTTCTCCACTGCAATGCAGCTTTTTTCCGCTGGGTCGCCTCACCAACCAGTCAAATTAGACTAAAATGAAATTCAAGTTATTATGGTCAGGTTTTCCAAACACAGCTCTGCTTGATTCAATATTGACCGAAGACATTTCATTCGTTGCTCATCTTCTTCTAACACCTTCGGCTGGACCAAAGGCTGCCCACTTAAAACAACGGATTAATTTTACGAGTTCTTTTATAATTTTTCCAACCACCGAAAACAGAAATAAATAATATTATTTACCCGTGACACTGCTCATCTTAATTGGTGTTCAAATACTCATTAATTCTGATTGGTTTACAGTCATCCCTGACGAACACAAAAATCAATTTCGTATGATGGATTCTGGCTGACGCTGCTCCACGCTGAGTGGGCTGATGAATCCAATATCCTCTACCTCTCCGTTGCGTATGACGCGAGAGCGGCAGTTTATCATGTGGAGAAAATCAAATTTTGGCACTTTTTCCGTTTATTTTTTGCAGTGTAGGTATGCTAGTAGCAATGGCTTGGAAATGTCATTTTCCATCGGAAATTGCTTTTTTCTCTGCACGCACCGCTGCAAGTAGTGATGAGGTCGTAAATCCTTGAATTATGGCTTCGGAAAACACATTTTTTGGGAAGGTTTTTTTTTGTTGTGATGACAAAAAAATAATTTCCATCAAAAATGCATATGTTTATACTATTTGTTCATACCAACATAATCTAGATGCAGATTTGGGTAGATATCCAAACATACGCTACAAGAATGGCTTCTAAGTGCTACGTCGCTGAAAGGATTCAGTTGCCATGGCTTCAAACGGCTGCGCGTGTTTGTTTTCTTTCTTTCGCTTGTAGCACCAGCCGATTCGCTTTGTTCGTTACCGAGATGTGCTCAAACCGGAATGAACAATTAATAGACAAACAAGTCGGCTCGCTTCATTCGTTTCGGCTTCCCATTGGAAGGCGAAGGGTTGTGTATATTCAGCCTATTCTCATTTTCAAGAGTGTTAATTGTTAATCTTTTGGATAAATAAAGAGGTAAATGGAATTTATTGGATGTTAACTCCAACAATCATACGAAAAATAAAATGATTTTTAAGCGCTGGAATAGTATTATAGTGTAAATTTTGTCAGCAGATCCAATCATTATTTGATTGATTTAACAGCTAAGCACGTTCGTAAATATTGATGACCATAACAAGTAAGCCACCAATAACTTTGTCAATTCACTGAAAATATTGTTTCGTTAATCTGCTTTCGCTCGTTTCGTAAACATGGATTATGTATACAGAATAAACGTCTAGTAAATTGTGACATTCTTTTGATTGTCATGTGGTGAATTACTATCATTAGGCTTTTTTGTACAATGGATGAACTATGGCCCCTGGGGCTTCAAATGGTGAGTTGACAACTTCGAAGGAGGGTGCGACCGACCTCTCGTCCTCACAAGTTCCTACCTCACGCCTCCACGAGTCATATGATCACAAAAGACTGCCAGCTGAAACATGGAGACGCTGGTTGGCGTAGCCTGGGCAATGTTGTCAATCTCACAATAGCGAAGTGAGGGGGTGCGACCGAAGATCTTATACCTTTAAATCATATTCTATATTTTCTATTCTCATTTTACTAATAATTTCAGCTCGCTTTGGAATCATCTTTGCATTCCAAAACTATGTAAGAGCCAGGAGCAACATGCCAGGCATTAAAGGCGGAATTTGTATCTCAGCATTTCAGCATACCATTTTATTTAAAATTGCACTTCTGAACTTCAACTATTATATTCATAAAAGGCTGGCATGTGCTTATACGTAATGTAGGATTATATTTTAATGTTGTGTTTGTGGTATTATGGTAAGATAAGCCATTTCTTTCAGAAATTATCCCACCGGACTCTTCGTTCACTCTATCTTTGAAATGTTGCTAGAACAGTATAAAGAAAAATATTACAAATATTACTATGTTTTATAAAATAATATCTTTTATTGAAATTTTATCTTTTATATTTCGAATGATCTATTCTGTTTTCAGCTTTCCCAGGACTAGTAGGATATTGATACATATCTAACTTTTATTTATTTTTCAGTAACAATCCATCAAGTTTGAAATTTGAATAAATTAGCATTTTTGTCTATAATGGTATCTTAATTTGTTGTGTACAAAATATATTATATATTAAATAAAATACAACGGGGAAACGGAGGGGCCATCAAGGCACCCAAGTAAAACGATTTGGATAGGGAGCATGGGACTGCCTCCTCCCTGTTGTTAACATTTCGTGGAACAAGGGCGGGCTCTTCGACTCCATCTATTGGGTTTATTCTGTCAATCGAGGGCTCGATTCTAGTGCTGTGAGTGTGAACTTGCTTTTGGAAGGAGATTCTCTTCCCTATATTCGCGGGTTTCGCGTAAGTGTCTCTGCTTACGGGACGGCCCAAACGTTTTTGGCCCTTCATACAGGAGCTTGATGATCACAAACAATAATAGAATCCTGATCAAATCGTTTTTCAGATTATTCCACTGCTATAGAAAGTTTCCTTGCTGCAATAGATGGTAGTATTACATCATCATCATCATCATCAATGGATGAACTATGGTCCCTGAGTTTCGTGAGAACCAGTCGCTACTATCGGACTTTTCCATGTTGGTGTTGCTGCTGGGTTGAGCGGAAATCGTTGGTTTTTCCCGAAATAAAAATAAAAGCATTGACAAAGTTTGTGACTTAATCTGTTACCGTGGCCTAGTGAGATCAAACACCGATTCAATAACAGCTCTACCCATAAAGTACATGTACACTGTTTATATTACGAAATCGAAGGTAGAACTAACGAATCAATTTGTTGTTTTCTGCAACGAAACTGATTTGTACTTTTTATGAAGATACCTCGGTAATTTATGGCACACGCGCAACTGTCAAACGCACAGAGCTTTTGTTGACACAGAAAGAATATACGTGCATTGTACGAAAAAAAAAAAAAAAAAAAAATTTTATAATTATAAAAAAAAAAAAAAAAAAAATTGCTTGTAGGAGCAAGAAAAAAAAAAACAAATACAAAAAAACAAAAAAGAAAAAGAAAATTAAAATTATAATAATATAGAGGGAGAATAACACTATAGAAGTTATGAAAAAACGAAGAAAATAAGAAAAAAAACAACAAAAAAAAAAAAAAAAGAAAATATATCAAAAAACACAAAAAAGCACTAGTCACCAATAACAAAAACAAAAACACCAAAAACGTAGAAAATTCGACAATTTTTATGGTTATTGAAAAAATAAAATGCGATAGTCATCCTGACCATGATTTAATTGTCGGTACAACGATGAAATTTTTCTCAGAGTAGGTGCGCAACTAAGTTCCCGCTGTTTAGCAAAAGATGGCGCCAGTAGTAAGTGCTGGTCGAATGTTGTACATCTCAAGCGTCATAAACCATGCTCAGACATGGTAAACAAACCGCTTTGCCAAATCAGTGATTTTGGTTTAGTGTTATATATTTTGGTTGTTTGAAGATGTCTGATTTCGTGCCAAATAATCGTCATTTGCGGGAAGTGTTGATTTTCTTCTTTCATTCGAAGAAAACGGCGGCTGAAGCACATCGAGAGCTCCAAACAGTTTACGGTGATGCTGCTCTGAGTGAAACAACGTGTCGTGATTGGTTTCGTCGCTTCAAAAACGGTGAGTTCAGTGTTGATGATCGTCCGCGTGAAGGAAGGCCAAAAAACTTCAAAGACTCTGAATTGGAGGCATTGCTCGATGAGGATCCGTGTCAAACGCAAGAAGAGCTTGGTTCAGGATTAGAAGTTTCCCACCAAGCCGTTTCTAAGCGATTGCATGCGTTGGGAATGATTCAATAGCAAGGAACTTGGGTTCCTTACGATTTGAAGCCAAGAGATGTTGAGCGTCGTTTTTTCGTCTGTGAACAACTGCTCCAGCGGCAAAAAGGAAGAGTTTTCTACATCGCGTTGTGATGGGTGACGAAAAATGGATTCATTACAGTAACCCAAAACGGAAACATTCATGGGGACTGCCTGGGCATGCTTCAACATCGTCGCCTAGGCCGAATATTCACGCTGCGAAGGTTATGCTGTGTATTTGGTGGGACCAAGTTGGTGTTATTTATTATGAGCTGTTGAAACCAAACGAAACCATTACCGGGGAACGGTATCGAACTCAATTGATGCGATTGAGCCGAGCACTGCACGAAAAACGGCCACAATACGAGCACAGGCACGAAAAAGTGATTCTTCAGCATGACAACGCTCGACCTCACGTTGCGAAACCCGTGAAAACCTACTTGGAAACGCTCAAATGGGAAGTCCTACCCCACCCGCCATATTCTCCTGATATTGCACCGTCCGATTATTACTTGTTCCGTTCGATGGCCCATGGTCTCACTGGTCAGCAATTCCACTCATATGATGACATCTCAAAATGGCTTGATTCTTGGATAGCATCAAAAGACGAACAGTTCTATCGAAATGGTATTCACGTTCTACCAGAAAGATGGGAAAAGTCGTAGCTAGTGATGGACAATACTTTGAATAATTCGTTTGTAACCTTTGTTTTCAAAATAAAGTTCCTTTTTCACCAAAAAACAGCGAGAACTTAGTTGCGCACCTAATACCAAAAAAAAAAAAAAAAAAAAAAAAAAAAAAACCAAGAGGAAACCGCCAATTTATTTATAAATTTACCAAAGGGGAACAACAATATTAATAAAAAAAAGTAACTACCACCGCAGTGGTTGTTCCTCCCACACCCCCCCCCCCCTTTTAAAAATATTTTTTTTTTTTTAAAAAAATTTTTTTTATTATTATTAAGGGTTATTAATCCACCCCCCTCCCCCTGCTACTACTACCGCCCCACCCCCCCCCCCCACCCCCCGGGTGGTTATAAAAATATGACCTGAGTAATCCAGTGTATTAAGATCGGGGCTGGATGGCGGCCACACATCTTTCGCCCAGAACGGAAGATGTTCCTGCAACCACTTTTGAATGCGGTTCGAGGTGTGGCACGGAGCCCTATCTTGTTGAAATATAACATTTGGCTTCGGGTCGTACTGCTCTCTGATCGGAGGAAGAATATAAGTACTTAAAATCCCGTTGTATAACTCCATGTTTACTTTATCACCTTCTAGAATCAGAAACGTTTTCATTTTTTTGCGATTGGTCAGATACACATTTTCATGCTAGCCGGCCACGTATTTTACCGGAAGAGAACTAATATAACGATCGGTTCTGGAATTTGATACAGGAACGACGGCAAACATGCTCTCGTCGGTGAACAGGATTATCGGATTTTTTCATTTACATCGCTCGACTCGTAGCTCCCGGATGCAGTTGGTAATCATGTGAGTTTTTTTTTTTTCCGTAACCTCGACTTCGCCCTGCATCTTTCTTTACGATCTTCCGTGCCGTAAAGTCGCTGATCTCGTGTTCCTTCACCATTTTCCTCATTGGACGCAGTGGATTCATCCGAATTGATGGCAGCGATAACCCTCGGAATACGAGCTGACCTTGAACGGCCTATGGTCACCTTAGCGGATAGTTATCCTTTCTTTTCTCGGTCTAAAACCGTTTTCACGGTCCACCGGGACACTCCCACGACGATTGAAATACGCTGCCACTTCGTCATGGTGCAAGTGTCAAACTAAGGAAACTGGATTCTTTTGCTCGCAACCTACTACGATATATTATAGCTTACATGCATGCAAAGAAAACCAAGGCATTGTATACACAGGTGAAACGGGAACCTTATTTGTGCGATGGTGCAAGCGTTATCGCGCATATGGTAGAGACCAACGCGAAAGAATGTTGTAAATAGATGTGTAATATATTGAATTACACTTAAGTCCTTTAGGTGGCTCATCTGCCATTTTAGTACTGCGTTAAAGATCATTTCACATCAACCGCATTCGTTTGAAAAAAGATTCGTTGGTTGTTTTGGGTTTAAGAGTCTAAAGATATTACGGAATTTATTTGGTTGGTGGAATTGGCGTTATTTAAATCGATTAAAGGTTTCCATTTGAGTTCCCGGAACCATATGTGGGTTTTAAAATAGGGGTTTTACTGTAGTACCGTTCAGGTGGTCCTTCTGAGAAAACAGTTTCAAAAAAATAGTCGGGCATACTCAACACGACCGCCGGTCTCTCTTAATATAAGTGGCGCTTAAACCATCGCGTTTAAGCTATTTGCCACTTTTATTTTCAAGTGCAGCTTGGTGGGCCATTTCCAACCCTACAGCACTATTTAAAATCCTACGCTGCTTATAGATCTCTATATCCACTGGATCCACACATCCGCTGGAAGTTATCCCTAGCCACCTTGTCCAGTAACTCTTATCCCTACTTCCTCATGGTGCCGAATGGGACATGAGAACTTTATAAAAGATCCGGTAACCAACCCCAGTGGGACCTTGATCATATGCTGACAGGGAAGGGAGAATGCTCTCTCCGAAGGATGTAGTCTATCTGAGCGTCTGTTCTCCATGTCAGGGGCGGCTCAAAACAGCGTCTGTTCTCCATGATAGGAGTAATTGATCATCGTCCTCGTATCAACGTGGGACTCTAAACAGTGCTGTGTAGGATGGTCCTCCGGCGAGGCAGGGGGCTGGAAAAAGTCCAACAAGTCGGCCTTGAAAATTAAAAGTTGCAAATAACACAGAAGTAAATACGAACCGGAACAATCGGCAATGACCTAGGTGACGAAACACGGTCTACGATTAAAAACTCGGAACATGAAAAGAAGAGTTTCACGCGCAGCTAGAGCAAGTGTACGATAGCTGCCCGCGGCGGGACGTTCATGTCGTCATTGGTGACATAAAAGCGTCATATCTAAGCGAGGCAGACCGATAAGCGACCTGCATGCCCCATCAAACGATAACGATCAACGTTGCGTGAACTTTGCGGCCTCCTGTGGTTTAATAGTCCAAAGTACCTCTTTCCCCGCAGACATCTACAAAGCCACCTGACTAACGAACAGAGAATCAAATCTACCATGTTCTAATCGACGGTAAATTCTTCTCATTGGGCTACTACGTTAAACCGGATTCCAAAGAATACATGGAATAGCTGAAAGCAGCCCTACCAACGAAAGAGCAGCTTGACGGAACTACTCTTGAAGATGGCTGGAGAGAAATTTGAGCCAACATTGATAGCACTGCAATAGTGGCACTAGGTACTTCTGTACCGACCCAAAACAATGGCTGATTTGACGGCGAATTCAAGCAGTTAGTAGAGGAAAAGAATTTGGCATGGGTGAGAATGCTGTCAACGGTATAGACAGGCACAAAACAGGCAAAATCTTATTCTTCGAAAGAAAACCGCCAAATGGAAGAACGAGACTGCAAAGCAAGCGAGCACTACAAGCCAAGGAGGTGACCTTCTCACAGATGAGTGGGAGATGGTCGAAATTTGGAAGCAGTACTTTGACGAGCACCTGAATGGCAATGTTTCGGCATATGAAGGGAGTACGGCAATAGATCTAGGAGCAAGCGCAAAAGGTGGAAGGATTCTAACCTCAACCTTCCAATTGAGGAGGTAATTGATTAAAAACTACAAAGTTCGCTTGGTGTTGCTCCCAAGCGAGGTATTGAACAACGGTGGCTGCACTAATGGGCTGTTCATAAACTACGTAGACTTTTCTGGGGGGAGGAGGGTCTGTCCAAAGTCTACGCTCCATACAAAATATCAAAAAAAAAATGTTCGAGAAAAGTCCACGTGGGGGGAGGGGGGTCTGAGATTTTCAAAAATGATTCTACGTGGCTTATGAACAGGCCCTAAGTAATCACCAAGATTTGGGAGGAAGAGTATTTCCCGGAGAATAGAATGAAAGGTATCGTGTGCCTCATCCATAAAAGGGGTGACAATCTGGACTGCTGCAATTATTGTGCAATCACGCTACTGAGCGCCGCCTACAATTGTTGTTGTTGTTGTTTCGTATTTACGTGACTGTCAACCTGAGGCTGGTTCGTCACGCCAGGGAGACGACCTGGACCCTACATACCGAACCCATCAACACATGGGCCGGGACCAAAGAATTTACTGCCCTTCCAAAGAAAGAAGTAATCGGAGATTTTTCGTCTCAGAAAATCCCAACGGCGCTGACTGGAATTGGTACCAGACCGACTGGGATGAGAGGCAACCATGCTTAACACTACACTACTGGTCGCTGCCTGTCTATCAAAGCGACGATAGATCGAGTGATGTGTGTCATCCGAGTCTCAGGATGGAAACACGGCCAGTGAAACCAGATAAGATAATCTGTAGATGAAATACGTAAATCGTATTTGAATTTCGCTAATTCAATTTGTTCTAAAATAAGGACGATATTGGATAATAAAGTTAGCTTTAGCTTATAAGTCCTTAAAACAGTGTTTAAAATATTTTGAATCAAAATTTCAACACTAGGCACTAATTCAATTGATTTTCAATTCCGATTAACGATAAAAAAGCGTATTAATTATTATGAATGATTAGGGGCAAAATGAGCATGTCGCCTAAACACACCTGCTGCCTAGTTATTAACTTGTTGTTTATTCGTAGTGTTTGGTTTTTAGGCTAAGTATCTAAAAATTAATAAGAGGCTTCTCAATAGTAATTCGTCGTACCCTGCCCAATTTCTACTGGTGCATGCTCCATTGCTTGCTGGCCACCCTGGCTGTGCTGCGTAGCTCTGCGGCATTTTATTGCTACTGCGCTGTTTGTCTTGCTTTTCGGAAGAACCGATTGGATGCCATGGTTGGTCGTGCGATTCCGGTTGGATAATGTTTTCCGGTTCGCAGGTGCCCCAGCGACGCAAGTCCGGCGGTTCGTCAAGATCAATATTACTCTTCATAGTCCCCGACGGTGGAGCTAGCCTACTCCAGCGGAGAGTTCTTCGACGAAAGAATGTGTCCCGAAGTCTATAACGTTACACGTTGTTCTTACGCCGATGATGGCCGGTTATTTCTCTTCAAATTTGCTCAAATTATAATAGGCTGTTAAGTATTCGATTTGGAATCGTTCAATCACAGGGGAAAATATATTAAGCTCAGTTTACATATATTGGACCAATTATTGGAGTTTTTTTGGTAAAATTCTTGACACTTTCGCTTCACGCCATCCATAACAGCTTATTTCTCATTTTTTACCAGCTGCCTACGCATTTCATTTGCATCCTTTACTTTCTCCATGATTTTCCTGAATTCCCCCTTCATATGGCCCAAAAAGTTTCGATTGGACGTAGTTCAGGGCAGTTTTTTGTCCTTGGGGACAAAATGCTCCGAATTAGTCCAGCATCTCTCCAGCACGCTTTTAGAATAGTCGCATGAAGCTAAATCCGGCCAAAGCAGAGGTTTGTACTGCTCCACAAATGGCAAAAAAAAAAGCTTTTGGAGACATTCCGTCTTTTAAATATCACCACTGATGGTGTCTGTATTGACGAAGCCTGCCAAATGAGGTATTTCGATGCGAATTTAGACATTTTCTTCTTTTTGAAACATTTGGTTTCTTCATACATCACACAGCCACTGTATCTGGTCAACATCTCCGTGTAGAGCTTCCGAGCTCGCGTCGTGGTAACAGTTTGCTGCCGTTCATCATAGTTTGAGAGGTTTTGAACCTTGTATGCTTGTAGACTGGCTCTTGTCATGACCATCTGGACGTAACTTTGCGAAATGCCGACCTTCACATCACGTGTTGATATGGTCGGATTTCGCCCCTTTCCCTCCGTCTTCCTACATGCTGCTCCTAGTTTTCTTCCTGCTCCGCGCTTTTGATCAAGAGTCAACTGATCGTTAAACCTTTATAGTACTCTTGAAACAGTTGAACTTACAGATTTGCAGCATTTTTCCCTAAGCACAATGGGACAGATCCGGATTTTCCAAGTGATAGTACACATATTTTTTCACACATTTCAAATTGACGCACTTCCCTCTTGGCAGCAACAAAACACTAAACTACGCACACATGTAAACAATACACATGTAAATAATACACTTCAAAGAGGAACGCTGCAAAACTTGTTTAGTTTCTGTCAGAGTTGAAAAAACTCAAATTCACTTTACTGACGCAACACGAACTGAATCAATAATAAATTCATTGTCCATCTTTCCACAACTTCAACCTACTGAACAACTATTACGGTAATGATTTTTGCTATATCTTCTTCTGCTCTTGCCATTTCACGCAATCGTTCCACACTCATTCGTTTTGCGGTTCAATGACAATGAACAAGAACAAAATTCAAATTCATCTTGCCGTATCACAGGGAATGAAAAGCTCATTCATTTCACTGAATATTTAGGCAATGAATTTTGAAAACGTATCCAACTCTCTCTAATGGTTCTTGGCTTCTTTGCCGTTGGATCGTTGGATTCAACAGGCCATTTGCGTTTGCCAGCTCGTCGTGTCGAAGTCAGAAATGACGGGTGAGATTCCCTACGTCGAACCTGACCTGGTTGCAGTTGCTAGCTGCCTTCGGGATCGATGTTGCAGAAATATTTTGCTCCATCCTTCAAGAAAAAACGTGGACGTTATATCGATGGCGTTTCTTGCTGTTTTGTCCATAAGTCGAGGCCATTGTAAGGTGATGATGGAGCAGATGAGTAATATAGGATTAATAATCAATCTAACACGGATTCTAAGAAACTGTGCAGCACATTCGAAACTGGTGAAATCAATAGCAAAGAACATTTGCACATAGCGTTAGGGGAGTCACCGAGATAAGCTCATCCACTTCCACTTTACATTTCGCCAAAAATGTTGAGTGACGTAGATCCGCTTTTCTCTGCGCACACGGCCACGCTGAAACTGGTGAAAAAATCAGTGTGCCTAAATGACTGTGAGTTTTTTTAAATTCGTATTCACTGATTGCAAAATGAACTGATTATTCTGTTTAGAGAATGGATAAGAGAGAGAGCTAAAACTGACAATCTTGGATGAACAGCAAGAACTCACGCATACTGAATGAAAAGAATAACAACAAAGCAAATCAATAATAAGAATTTTGACGTTACGTCAACTCGTAGTGACGTACATCAGAATAAAAGGAAATGAATACCATTTACATTTTTGCACTGAGATGTATTTCGAAGTGATATTCAAAATATAAATTCAACAATTTTCAACTCTGCCAAAAAAAAAAAACCTAAGACGCACCAAAAAATTTTTTCCCCCCCCTCCCCCCCACACCCCACATAATCAACCACCCACCAACCCCCCTTTTCCCCCCCAAACCACCCACCCCCCCCGAAAAAAAACAAAATTTCCAAAAAAAAAAAATATCCAAAAAATTTGACACACCCACATTTTTGCAAATTTTTTTCCCGTGGGGGAAAAAATAATAAAAATTTAAACTAAATGTATTTCTTTGTGTTGTGTCAATTGTGTAATAAATTTCGTGAAAATCGGTCGAGTGATTTCAGTGATGGCTTCGAATGCAGAAATAGTGCGCCAACAAATTTTGGGCACTCACTTCGAAAACCCAAACGCTTCTCATCGATGGATCGGAAAACAGGTCGGAATCGCACATTCAACCGTATCTCATGTGATCAAAACGTTCAAGGACCGTAAGACAACCAAGCGGAAAAATGGTAGTGGCAAAAAACGTGGCACATCAAATCCGGAGAAGGCCAGGATGGTATTGAACCAATTTAAGCGTTATCCCAACATTTCGATCAGGGATGTTGCGAAAAAGGCGAAAGTTTCAGTTTGTTTTGTGCAGAAAACAATGCAACGTTCTGGATTACATGTGTATTAGGTGCGCAACTAAGTTCCCGCTGTTTAGCAATAGATGGCGCCAGTATTAAGTGCTGGTCGAATGTTGTACATCTCAAGCGTCATAAACCAAGCTCAGACATATGGTAAACAAACCGCTTTGCCAAATCAGTGATTTTGGTTTAGTGTTATATATTTTGGTTGTTTGAAGATGTTTGATTTCGTGCCAAATAATCGTCATTTGCGGGAAGTGTTGATTTTCTTCTTTCATTCGAAGAAAACGGCGGCTGAAGCACATCGAGAGCTCCAAAAAGTTTACGGTGATGCTGCTCTGAGTGAAACAACGTGTCTTGATTGGTTTCGTCGCTTCAAAAACTGTGATTTCAGTGTTGATGATCGTCCGCGTGAAGGAAGGCCAAAAAACTTCGAAGACTCTGAATTGGAGGCATTGCTCGATGAGGATCCGTGTCAAACGCAAGAAGAGCTTGGTTCAGGATTAGGAGTTTCCCGCCAAGCCGTTTCTAAGCGATTGCATGCGTTGGGAATGATTCAAAAGCAAGGAACTTGGGTTCCTTACGATTTGAAGCCAAGAGATGTTGAGCGTCGTTTTTTCGTCTGTGAACAACTGCTCCAGCGGCAAAAAAGGAAGAGTTTTCTACATCGCATTGTGACGGGTGACGAAAAATGGATTCATTACAGTAACTCAAAACGGAAACATTCATGGGGACTGCCTGGGCATATTCACACTGCGAAGGTTATGCTGTGTATTTGGTGGGACCAAGTTGGTGTTATTTATTATGAGCTGTTGAAACCAAACGAAACCATTACCGGGGAACGGTATCGAACTCAATTGATGCGATTGAGCCAAGTACTGCACGAAAAACGGCCACAATACGAGCACAGACACGAAAAAGTGATTCTTCAGCATGACAACGCTCGACCTCATGTTGCGAAACCCGTGAAAAACTACTTGGAAACGCTCAAATGGGAAGTCCTACCCCACCCGCCATATTCTCCTGATATTGCACCGTCCGATTAGTACTTGTTCCGCTCGATGGCACATGGTCTCACTGGTCAGCAATTCCACTCATATGATGACATCTCAAAATGGCTTGATTCTTGGATAGCATCAAAAGACGAACAGTTCTATCGAAATGGTATTCACGTTCTACCAGAAAGATGGGAAAAAGTCGTAGCTAATATGGGCAATACTTTGAATAATTCGTTTGTAACCTTTGTTTTCAAAATAAAATCCGTTTGTAACCTTTGTTTTCAAAATAAATTCGTTTGTAACCTTTGTTTTCAAAATAAATTCTCTAAGTTGGCCGTTCCGGAGAGTGTACGGAAGAAGAAACTGGCGAAATTCACCAAAAAATTCCTTGTCTGGCAAGCGATCTGCGGATGTGGCAAAATGAGTCAGCCCTTCATCACCTCTGGGACCGTCAACGGACAAATCTACAAGGACGAATGCCTCCAAAAACGACTTCTGCCCTTCTTGAGATCTCACGATGGCCCGACACTGTTTTGGCCGGATTTGGCATCTTGCCACTATGCCCGGCTTAGACTGGTACAAAGATAATAATGTAGTTTTTGTACCAAAAGACGTCAACCCTCCAAACACTCCGGAACTTCGCCCAATTGAAAAATTTTGGGCAATCATCAAGGCAAAGCTCGTTAAAACTCCAAAACTGATAGAAAATGAACTTGAACTAAAAAAAGTGTGGTTAAAAGTAAGTAAGCAAGTCGGTCCTATCATTGCCCAAAATTTGATGAAAGTGGTCAAGGCAAAGGTGCGGGCATTCAGGTTGGGAGAAGTGGTTCAATAAACCAATGATGTCAAAACTCAACCATTTAGTAGTACTTTATTTCCAGAAAGTTTGAAAAGAATCGGGCTCAAGGAAAAATTTTGGTGACCTATTTTGTGTGTCCAAATTTTATCGAATACAGTCTTTATGATCAAAAAAATAATTCCAAAAAGCTACGAACTCATTCGCGAGGCGAGAGCGATCAGGTGCGCAAAAAATTTCCGGCTTTATTGGTTCAAAAATTATAGTGCTAAAAGGGTTTGGATTTCAACAATCGAGCAAGAACGATAAATCTCCGTGCATTTTCAGTTTGAATACTACATGTCAGCAGTATCGACTACCATCGGTTAATTGCACATAGAACTAATTAGGCGGATCTTGGGATTAGTTTTCTATCTACAAAGTTCAAGTTCCCTTATTCGTACTACGTATAGAGCAGTACTGGCGCCGGTCATATCCTCGCATTAGTTGTGATAGTGAGGGAGAGTTACTTTTAGATCAAGGATTCACTGTGGTAAGTGATGCGATCAATAAAAAGGCAGTAGACTGTTATTTATTTAAAATAAAATCTAGTGTGGAAAGAGAGATGTACACTTGGCAAAGAAGGAGATGGGCCTGCAGGTATTGAACTAGAAATTTACCGAGCCGCGTCCAGAAGAAGAATCCAACTAGAAAAAAAGACATAAATAATCCAACAAACGAAATTTTGATTATATTCCAAATCCAGAACATAAAATTTCATTATGAAAAAAAAAATGATCCAATCACTTTAATGATCGGCGAAATGATGTGCAAACCATTCGGAATCATACCTAATGACATCCATCTTGATTTGAATTCCTGATCGCAGTTTGCCTCAATCTTTCCGAGATGCTTCCCAATCAGAAGCACTTAATTTACATACTGGCACCGGGCACATCTCCAATTGAAGGTCCAGAGGACGAAATCACTACTCTGAATGGATCAACGGAACCTGTTTCCGAGACAAGCTGGCAGCAGCCGAAGCTCATTTTTGCAAACAATCGATTCCCAATTTGACATTTCGTTTCACATCATTATTATATGTTTATATTTCGCGTAAACGAAGAATGAGAAATATTTCCCCTTCCAAAATTGACGTAAAATATTTGCAGCTTACAAATAAATCCTGTCCCCCCATTTCAATGGGTTTGTTAATTCTCGAGCAATACATATTCCATTCTTTCCAGAATCGCTTAGTTCGGCGTTCCGAGGACAATTGTGACCCCCTGAGATTTTCCGCCTCCCGCTCCCCTATCGCAAGCAAAAGTGGAATCAAAACATGTCAAACTGTAACCGTTGGGTTTTGAGAAGCGGAGACGGACGGCCAATAATCAGACGCAGAAACCTGACCAAGAATTGGACAGAACATTTCGCGAGCCAAACAAATTGACAGGCAAATGAATTATGATCGTTAATTTGTACGAGTCTCCCTTTTGCGAGTGGACGGTCATTCATTCAACGGAGGCTGACGACGGACGGACGGACGGACGGCCGGTCGCTACTATTCCGAAGGACGATTGTTTTTCAATTTACGGAACAGCACATTTGATTTCGTATGCGCAGGAGGCCTCATTAAAGAGGAATTGAATACATGAGCATATGCAACGGGGGGTCATAAATTGGCTATCGGTTCTTCTTTTATTTATTACGGTGAATTTTTCGCAATCAAAAGTTCGTCTTTCGATTTAGGAAGATTTTTTTAATGTTGAGTTTTTCTTTTATCGTTTCAAATTAGTGATTGGTTGGGAAAATTACTTAAGCACTTGAAATGACATATTTTGGTAACAAAACAGTGCGAAACATCTAGGATTCTGGAAAAAAGGGTTTAGCTGCTTAGAGATGCTCTTGCGCTTCGTGCACAAAAATAACATTGATGATGATTTTTAACAAAAAATGAATGCCTTATTAATAGTGTAAGGCGTTGTTTAAGAATATGGTACATATGCATACGTATTATTAAATTTGCTTTGATAAACGTTAAATACGTTTGTATCTTGCTAGGAAAAATTTGGCATTGGAGGTTATTCAATATATACTTGAGTTCATAACTGCAGATCTACAGTTTTAACAGTAGCTTTTAGGGCTGTATAAGGTTACGATATGTTTCCAAAGATTTTCAATTAACCTTTTTGAAAGTCAACAGTCATTATTTGATCATTTTGTGACATTTTAGGTCATCCAAACTGTCCAGGGGTTCAGCACTTGAGATCTATAGTAGTAACTATAGCGTTTGGGGCTATACAAAGTTACGCTACGTATTCATGAATATTTTCAAACGTGAAAAAAACATAATGAGATAAACTGGGACGATCTAGGTCATCCAAACTATCCTTGAGTTCAGAACATAAGATCTACAGTTTAAACAGAAGTGTTTTTTGGGTTATATATGGTGGAAGGTCAACAGGTATTATTAATAACTTTGTGATCCTCTAGGTAATCCAAACTGTCTTGGAGCTAAGAACTTGAAATCTACGATAGTAACTTAAGCTTTTTGGGCTAAACAAAGTTACGTCACGTATTCAAGCATACTCATTGATTATTTTCGAACGTAAAAATACACAAGAAGATACACTCTTGGGATGTTCAGAACGTAAGGTTTACAGTTGTAACTGTCGTTTTTAGGCAATACAAAGTTTCAATATATATTCAAACATATTCAAATAATATTTTTAAGGGTCAACAAACATTATAAAGCAATATGACTTGTTCTAGGTCATCCAAACTTTCCTTGAGATCAGTTGAACAGAGTTGTAACAAAAGCATTATGGACTATGCAAAGCTACGATGTGCATTCAAACATATTCATTGAATATCTTGGAAGTACAACAGACATTATTTTGGAATTTTGGGATGTTCTAGGTTATCCAAACTATCCTGAAGCTCTTAACTAAAAATTCTCAGCTGTAACTAAAGCTTTTTGGACAAAACAAAGTAACAATATGTATTTGACCAAATGAAGTAAGGTAAACAGATATAATGTGAAATCTTGGGATGTTCTTGGTCACTAAAAGTGCCCTTGATTTCAGAAGTTAGTAACAGTAGCTTTATAACCTATGAAAGGTGACGATATGCATTCAAACACATTTTATGAATCTTCTGTGAGGTGGCCAATCATTATCAGATTATCTAGGGATGTTCAAAGGTTGACCTTGAGAACTTATGATATACAGTTTTTGGGCTATGCAAAGCTACGATAATTGTTCAAACATATTCAATAAATATTCTTGTTATTTTTGTTTCCCTCGGAGGAAACACTTAGTTCCAGAAGGGGACTAGTCAAGGCCCCAAGCGACTGGTCTAAAGCCACGGCCACTTTCGGGTGGGCACACTAGGCCTCTTGTTGTCTCCGAAGTCTCAGGGCGTTTTCATGGTCTCTGGGCGGACTTTTTCTGCCCGAGCTTATCTTGAACACTGATGGCGTGTGCAATTGGGGCCGGTGAGCTGAAGTTAGAAGAGTGTTGCGTGTCGTGAGATCACGTCGTGCTCGCGATTCATTCGTAAAACTGCATAGAATCAATTACGCTGTTGTGTATTGGTGATTATTCCTCAAGCGAGCTCAGGTCCAAAATTGTGGGGGAAGATAGTGTGTTTAGCAACCGTGTAAAGTTAGAAGTCATAAGCGAGTGTATTTTTCTTATTGTTTCTGTTTCCTGCAACCAAGTGCCAATATCTAGAACAAGATTTTAGAGGAAAATACCACAACCGTGTCGAAGTGAATTTTGATTCGGTGTGCAGGCTTAGTTTGTAAATTAATCTGTGCAAGAAGAGTGTATTAGACACAGATGTCATATTACTACCGGAAGGTTTCCGACACGTCGGCGACGGTCGGGTTAATGTGGACGAGTGCCGACGGCAGCAGCTGCGGATCCAGCAGGACTTGGCCATCTAGGACATCGAGGAGAGCTGGTATATTTTGAAGATAATATCCTGTTTTATTTTATTTTATTTTGTCTATTTTGTTTTGTTTTTCGTTATGCTTGTCTCTTTTCAGTCATATTGGAGCGGTCCATTGCTTTTGGAACCCTGCTGCTAACCTTTCCCCAACTATCCAACATCCCAATGATTTCTCGTGGAAGTGCAGAGGATCTCTCGGCTTCCTTCAAAGCGAGTATCATGTCAACACGTTCCTTCCCATTCCCTACTTGACCAGCATTCGGGCACGGCCGGCGCCGGTATTGCTATGTTAGTCAAAAACATCATCTGTTGGTTTTTTGTGTAAATACAGCTGATCTGGCAATAACGGAATTGCATCCGTGGGCGGTCAATCATGCTCATGCTCATGCTCGTGCTCCGAGCTTACCTTGAACACTGATCAGAACAATAAACAAAATGGAACCTAGACAATTCGGTTTTGGACAATGTAATTTAATAACGAACATTTAAGGAATTTATTCAATCTATAAACTTCTATAAACCTATCTTTCGTAGTGGCCATGATGAACGTTGGTCGGCAAACAGCATGCAACGATGTGTCGGGCGGTGGGCTTCACGATGTCGGTTTCAGCAATGGGTGGTAATGGTTGTTCGAAGATAAGTAAGTACCAGGGGATGGCTGAAATGGCTATGTCCATTCCTGATACGTGATCATTGTGACACCGAACGTTCCGCGGATCCCGGGAGTGGTACTCTGCGCTTACTATTGCCTCAGACAGGCGAATCACGACACTACTACTGGCAGGATACAGTCTTTCCTAATCGCAGGATACAGTCTTCCCTGCCACTTCTGACCAATCACACACGGTAGTCTTTTTCACCACACTCGCTTGGTAAATTAATGTACGATTTGAACTTAGAAGACCTAACCCTGCTAGCACGAACTTTTCGGGCATGTTTTTCTTTAGTCGATGTGGTGCGGTCGTTCACAGTTCTGTACAATGGTCTTAACTTGTCCGGTTTGTTTTTATTATCTTGTTATGATACACCTGTTGTAGCTACGCGGAACTACCGATACGCCAGTTGGCGGGGCGTAAAACGACACGGCTACGAATCTTCACTCCTCGGGATCAAAATTACTTCAACCTCGCTCAAGAGCCAGCAAGGTCCTTTTATCTTTCCTTCCAACGTCGTATTACAATGCCCTTTTCAATTCCTCAATTCAATTCATCCCAACCGCCATTCCAAATTTAGCATGTCAGTCCATGCTTATCCTCGGTAGGCAATCCGCATAACACAAGTATTTTACAACATTTAAAATCAAATATTGACGAATGAATGTAAACAAAATACACGCTATATACAAAATTATTTATCAAACTGTCGTCTATCGTCAACTGAGGGCTTTTAAAAAAACAATAAACATTTACTCAAACATGAGGACACGGAGCATGAACATTTATTCTGCAAGTTCATTCTCGATATCACAACGAATGTATGAAGATCAAATTTTTGTTCTTCCGTATCCGGAATCATCACAACAGGTTCTGTCTTAATCTGGTTCAATGTCTTCACATCACACTTCCTTCAATCGTAATCCCAGTTCATTGGAGCAGAAATATCTTCATGATTCAACCAACACGGTTTTGATCCATGTACGCTTACCAGTTATCTGCACGACATGCTATGATGTCCACGATAAAGACACTAAGATATTGTCCGTAAAATATCTATACATAATTCAACAAAACCGACTGTTTATTTCAGAATAATAGAGTTAGATATATACAGTAAAAATAGATGATTGAGATTTTAATCCTTCTGTCTGTAAATTCTCAAACTTTCTGTGGCACACCCGCCATCTGATTCTGGGCAGTATCCTCAGATACGGTAGCAGTGGCGGTTCTCCGTCTTCTCTTGAAATCGTCTTAAAACGACTTAAAAATGCATGAAATTTAGAAAATTTTCCCGTTTTCCAAGCGGCTCTCCAGAAATTTAAAATTTTTCATGAGTAAAGGCTGACTAAAAGTAAATTGGTACGCCCCTTGCGCGCCACGAGTACGCCTCTAGTGTTGGGAATCGAAAATCTTTGACAGTGGTTTGTTTATTCTTCTATAGAGAACAACTGGTGCAGGTTTGATCAAAGTAGTCGATCGAATAACGTCAAATGGAACTCAAAAGAAGAAAAAATATTGTGCACAAACACCTGAAAAATCCGGATCTTCAGATGCGCAGAAAGGTGTTGGGGTGCGTTAAGCCAACCGCGGTCTTTCAATCCGAGATGTGGCCAGAAGGTAAAACGCCAACTTTCGAACGGTGCGGAACATCCTTGCCAGAGAAAGATACTAGTCGTACAAAGCCAGTAAACATCCGAACCGGCACATGAAGCAGAATTCCGTGGCCAAAAAGCGTACAAGGATCTTGTACGACCGTGTGTTGACCAAACACAAGGGATGCACTCGATGAAGAAACATACGTCAAACTCGATTTTAAGCAGCTTACCAGTCAAAAGTTTTACATCGGGACAGTTCCTTGGCCAAACCGGAAGTATTTGAATGGGAAAAATAAACAGCAATTTTACCGAAAAACCATACCCCCAATTTAAGGAACACACACACTCAGAAAATTTTACTGTATTCGGTAATTTTTACCGAACTTTCAACAGCTGAACCTTCGGTAATCCGATTTACCGGATTTCGATGAAATTTTACAGTATTCCGGTAAAAAAACTACCGGAACTTGTCAAATTTTACCGAAATCCTTTAAATCGGATAACCGAACGTTCAGCTGTTGAAAGTTCGGTAAAAAATTACCGAATACTGTAAAATTTTCTAAGCGTGTATTTTTTTCTATGTTCCCAACTATGGCCTATTACATTCATAGGATTGTTCAATTTTGCATTTGGTAAAAATTTTATTGGGGAAGCATCAGTTTGCTGCTGCGAAAAGACCCAATATGGAAAAGACTGATTTAATATCCACATCCTCCAAGAAATTTTATTTTTAGAAAGTGAGTTTTTCAACACTTTGTTATGCATACTAAAAAAAAATCATAATAAGCGTATCTAAGCAAGCTTAATGACATTTGAATCTCGTTTGCAGCTAAGTTATTTAATGAGCAAACATGTTTTTTACCATTTTCCCTTGCGCTGAACTGGCCGGCTTGACGTGCCGCAAGGGCTCAGTAGGGATCAAGACCCGAAGCTAAGAGTCAGTTCCATTGTGGTTATATCACATTTATTAGCAGAGCAGCACATCGAAATTTTAGGTTCATTATTCTTTACATGCTATACAATTTCAGATCATCCATGGATATCCCAAGTTTTGTAAAATAATTTAAAATCAATTTTTTTTTCTGGTGGCCATGATACATTTTCTAAGCTTTCAGGTTCATGGTGGATGTGCGGGTCCGTATACAATTGCAGCAGGACCACAATCTTCAGACACGTAAATACAAATGAAATTATTATCGTTTTATATTATGTATAACATCCATTCACTACATTTTGTATGCTTTTTTATAAGTCATTTTCAGCTTCCTATTTGAAAAGATAGGAAGGTTTTTAATGTTTTTTTTTTTTTTAGAAAGGATCATATTCGAAAAATTCTACTTAAAAAAGCACTTTCCTTCTTCATCAGAAATATATATTAATTCAAAACCTAACAGTTTACAATCTTTCATTTCCTATTTCACAGACATGAGGAATCATTTATGGGTGTACAAAAGCTATAGAAAAATTCAAATTCCTAATTTTTTTATTTTTTTTAGTTTTATTAAGATTCAGTTTTTAGATTCATACTCATCCGAAATTTATTTCGCCTTATTATTAGCTGTCTTCAGTTTTCCAATATTATTATGAAATTAATACACATCTAATTTTTATTTTCAGTAACATACCAGTAGATGTCATATATATCTTGTACCTACGCTTATTATGTTCTCTGACTATTATTGTGAAAACAAATTCTAATCTTAGTAGATCTTATTTCAATAGAAACTGTAACAGTGGAAGTCTTTCGACGAGTGGATGATCAGATTAGTTACGGATATATGTATTCTTCTATAGTTTACTGGCTTGCTGGTATTATTATTTTATATTTTAACGTCAGTTTATTATTTAATGTTATGATATTAAATGATGTGACATAATTACATTTAAATTCATTTCATTAAAATCGCTATATCCGATGAGACTCACTACATAAATTATTGCAAGGAAACGGAACAGCACATCGAAATTTTAGGTTTACTATTCTATTGCTATATAATTTCAGATTATCCATGGATATTCCAAGTTTGATGAGATAATTTTAAAACATTTTTTTCTCGCAGCTACATTGTCTAAACTTTCAGGTCCACAACTGGAATTGTTATTTTCATTCTTATATTCATTCACTATATTATTTGTCATTATAATATTCATTCGCTATATTTATTATAATTATAATATTAATTCACTATATTTTATACATTACTCTATGACATTAAATATATATTGGGAAGGGAGGGAGCATCAGGGTATCACTCAAGCTGGAATTGGACAATGGAGTGGTATGACAACCGGCGTCTAGGAGGGAACAAACAGTATCATTTTCTTTATCCTACCGATTCGATTGTGGTACTGTGAATTCTACTCCAACAATTTCAGTGAGAGTGACGCGCCCTTCTTAACAAGCCATCCCGTAGAAAGCTTAATGAGTATTGCGAATTGGGTTATTCGATTTGTTGGATCGTATCGTTGGAAGGAGATTCTTATGTTCCCGCGGGTTTCGCGTAAGTGTCTCTGCTTACGGGTCCGCCCCACCGTTTTTGGCCCTTCATACAGCGTTACTGTGAATGCAAACCGGTAACTCAATTTGATCTTGCTATTAAGTGGAGCTGCATACATGACAAGGTCTTAGAAGGGATGGTGGCTACCTTACATACATACATACAAACATGTTTTTTACCATTTTCATATTAAACTGCGGTATAGGCCATGTACCCGCCATTGTTGGACCCGTAACGCTGGTAGATCACCTTTTCGTGGTGCGTTAAGGGGGAATCAGATCTACCACCGAACCCTAGTCCGAATTAATTCAAAAGACTGAACATGTTTGTTTTGTGAAGTTAAAGGAACATACTTTAGTCTTTATTACATTTTATGTCTTGTGAAAAGCGACAATACTCGGATTGACCCACCGAGGATGAGCTTGGAATAAGGAAAACATGGTTAGTCTTCATTTATGCGAATTCTTATTTTCTATTTGATGTTCTATAGTTTGAATTGGTTATCACTAGGGTTCTGATGTCTAATGATGTCTGATGTATCGAAGTCATGATTTTTCTTTCTTTGCAATGATTCCGGTTTTGACTGAAGGGTGCGCCTTTGAAGAGTGCTCTCACTCCTCAAAGGGTTTAAATAGCGGAAACTTTCAGTCGATTCTTTGCCAACAAAACAAACAATGACAACTGTAACAACACCGAATACTTTATCATTTCTCAATAGTAATGAAGTAACTCGACATGCACTAAACAAAGGATACGGGATGTACTACAATAGATTCTACTCAATAGATTGTACTCAAAGGGCAAACTAATTGAAGTAAGAAAAAGAAAAACAAACTAAAAAACAATAGGGTTCACAATGACGTTACACACGTATCTCCGATACTTTCTCCAGCGGCATTCCATTCACGTAATACGATTATTCAACGGGACGTCTCAGGCGCGAGAGTGATGCCATTATCAGCACACCACTGAGTAATGCTCTATCTATCATCTGCTGAAGTCCCAAGGTGTCGTGAACTGTCGTGATGCACTTCGCAATTTTCACATCGTCGGCAAATGCCCTGCACCAGTCTTCTATCCTGAATAGCAACTCGTTGAAACACAGTAGATAGAGCGATGGTCCCAAGACAGATCCTTGGCCAAACCGGATGTATTTGAATGGGAAAAATAAACAATAATTTTACCGAAAAATCCTACCCGTTGGGGGTAACATTTTTTTTCTATATTCCTAACTATGGCCTATTATATTCATAAGATTGTTTAATTTTGCTTTTGGTTGAAATTTCAATGGGGAAGCATCAGTTTGCTGCTGTCTACTATTTAATAGGCCTTTTTAAACAAAATTGAAAGAATAAAATCTATTTCATGTATATATGTAGGCCATGTTACAGTCAAGAGGATCGTTCTTCTTCTTTCTTAGCGATTCAAGCTTATTGCTTTCGCAATTAGCTTATTGCTTTCTCTCAACTTAGTGTTCTAAATGCACTTCTATAGTTATTTATTAAGAGCTCTCGATGCAAAGTACCATTTTTGCATTAGTATGATTGTGTGGCAAGTACAATCATACCCTATGCCCAGGGAGTCGAGAAATTTTCCTAGACGAAAAATTCCTAGTCCAGACCGGGAATCGAACCCAGCCACCTTCAGCATGGTGTTGCTTTTTAGCCGCGCCTTTACCGGCTGAGCTAAAGGAGGAACCAAGAGAAATCGTCCACTGTCTAAATTCAGGACCGGTTGCCTTACAGCGTACTTTAATAGTTATTTATCTTTATTTACATGGCATAACGTCACAATACTATAACACGCCTGATACACAATATCCCTCCATAATGCCCGATTCGTGGCAGCTCCTAATAGTGTGCCTTCGATTTTGAAATTTTAGCAACACCTATACAATAAGATAGTTTTGGTTAGTAATATGATATTATTTCCATGATTTAATTTCATCATTTGAACACCAATCAATTCTGTTGATAATTAATTAAAGCAAATACATAATTAAACATTGCGAGTGAAACGCGTTTGAAATAAATTCTTCGACATGACGCAGGTCTTTCCTGTCTTCTGTTTAATTTTGTACGAGAAGTTTATGAAACGTCCGGACTTCAACATGCGGGATACTATTTTTAATAAATCCAGCCAGTGCATCTACTTCGCTGGCGACGAGGAAAATGTCTGAAGAACATTCCAAGCGGTTTCCGATCAGAACACCAAACTAAAGCATGAAGCAAAACCATAACTATCACAAGAGCCAATTTTCCTGGAAGGTGTACAGATGCTTCAAGAGGGAACCTTGCCCATTATGCACTCTACCGAAAAGTAAAAGAAAATACCTTTTTCTCCTTTTCGATATGCCTACCATTAATTAATTATACATCATATTTAGATAGTAAACCACAGCAAGCGATTCCTGGCAACCTAGTTTTTTAAATAAATCACGTACAGCCATTTTGCAATCAAACAAAATCAAAACGTTTTGCAGATAACAATAAAATAGTCAGATTTTTCTTAAGGCTAAGTATTTGCTTGCCAGTCGTAGCCCCTCTGATGGTTACAGAACAGAAAACCAATTAATTTTATCAACACCTTGACAACGTTAAAAACACAAATAACTGGTGATTAAAACATCAAAATCGCTAACGAGCAAGGGAACAGTGTCATCGTTCTTTACTTTCAAGGCGTACGAAGGCACACCAATGATATGCCGTTCTTCCGTTTTTAATAAACCCGCGTTGTATCTTCCATTTTCTATGGTCTCCCTCGAGAATCCAATAAAACAAAACAAAAAATACCGAAAGCAATAAAGCGATAAATTCATTCATATTTTTTCCTTCATTCACACTGTATCTCGTCGAACTTTGCGGCCCATCCAGATTACCAGACACGGAGTAGAATGATCAGCAGAAATTTTAAACCTCTTCTTGCACCCGTGAGAAATTAACCAATCTTCACACCAAAGAAGCGCGTTTTTTTAAATTGTTGCACTTCTGCATGGGAAAATCAATTACCGGGCATGGTTATTGATTTTAAATCACAGACGACAACAATTTACTCATCACAGGGTTCGATTAAAACGTGTCCCAGTTTCATCAACATTGTGGCCTCAATTCTTGTGCTTCGTGACCTGGGTGGTCTTGTTGCGTCAAACAGCAAATTTGAAGGTTCCATATTCACGGAATTCTAGGCCCGTCGCTGGACTCCGTGGTTTATGGCTGTTGTGGAACTCGCTTGATCTGGATTAGTTGTCAAAGTTTTTGTGTAGCAGTGGAGTTTGGAACTAATTCCAAATGTGCAAATCATTGATTGGTGATTTTGATATGGGAGTAAAAACAAGCCAGACCTCACACGGGTCACTGGTCGCCGACGATGTTGTGTTTCCGATTTTGATCAGCCGAAGACGGACGGTGTGCGTCACGGTGGCGGCAGGATCGTGGTGTCGGAACAATTTGTTACTTCAACGAAGCGATCGCCATCGGGTGGTCGTTGTTTCAACCGATCTGATGAGATGGCATTTTGTAATGCTATGGAACGGGTGATCTTGCTCGGTTATGTGTATTTTGTATAGATGATGTTGTCTATTGGATCGGAAATTCATCAACGGCATGAAAACTTATAACGTTAGGGTAGGTGTGCCAGCTAAAGGCCGGTCACCTCAAAAACCGGACATACAACACATATTTTAGAAAAGCAAAAGCTTGTTTTTGTTTCATACTATTTCTTTCATATAATACATACAGGATGTTCAATAAGTTCGCATACACTTTAAAAATATATGTATGTATGTATGTATGTAAGGTAGCCACCATCCCTTCTGAGAACTTCTAATGTATGCAGCTCCACTTAATAGCAAGATCAAATTGAGTTACCGGATTGCATTCACAGTAACGCTTTATGAAGGGCCAAAAACGGTGGAGCGGACCCGTAAGCAGAGACACTTACGCGAAACCCGCGAGAACATAAGATTCTCCTTCCAACGATACACTCCAACAAATCAACCCAATTCGCAATACTTATTAAGCTTTCTACGGGATGGCTTGTTAAGAAGGGCGCGTCACTCTCGCTGGAACTGTTGGCGTAGAATTTACAGCATCACAATCGAATCGGTAGGATATCGAAAATGATACTGTTCGTTCCCTCCTAGACGCCGGTTGTCATACCACTCCATTGTCCAATTCCAGTTTGAGTGATACCCTGATGCTCCCTCCATTCCCAATATATGTTCAATGTCATGCAGTAATATTTAAAATATAGTGAATTAATATTGTAATTATAAAAAAATATAGTGAATGAATATTATATTGACAAATAATATAGGGAATGAATATAAGAATGATAATAACAATTCCATTTGTGGTCCTGAAAGTTTAGACAATGTAGCGAGAAAAAAAATTACATAAAATTATCTCATAAAACTTGGGATATCCATGGATGATCTGAAATTATGTAGCAATAGAATAGTAAACCTAAAATTTCGATGTGCTGTTCCGTTTCCTTGCAATAATTTTTGTAGTGAGTCTCGTCGGAAATAGTCAAATGAATATAAATGTAATTATGTCACATCATTTAATATCATAACTCAAGTAATAAACTGACGTTATAATATAAAACAATTATACCAGCAGGCCAAAAAACTATAGAATACATATATCCGTAACTAAGCTGACCATGCACTCATCGAAAGACTTCCACTGTTGCAGTTTCTATTGGATTGAGATCTACAAGAATTTGTTTTCACAATAATAGTCAGAGAACATAATAAACTTAGGTACAAGATATATCTGACATCCGCGTAGTAACTGGTATGTTACTGGTACTGGTTACCATAGGCGTAGCCAGGATTTCAAATAGGGGGGGGGAGTTTTTTTTAGAGAGAGAGAGAGAGAGAGAGAGAGAGAGAGAGAGAGAGAGAGAGAGAGAGAGAGAGAGAGAGAGAGAGGAGATTACATCGTCTCCAACCAGTGGTTGCACATACTGAACAATTAACATTAACAGACACTTAACGGACAATAGAACGCCCGGTGGACCAGTAGAGTAGGGTCATTTTCATGTTCCGACAGATGGAGCGGGAATGGAGCCCCATTTATGTGACATTACGCCTGAATGCTGGTGGATTATCTTCTCTACTCTCACCCAAAGTATTTGACAATACCCGTCCGTTTCTTGCAACAAGATTAAACAATTCTAGGCTTGTTCTGGAATAAAAAAAAACGATTTGAAAAACTTTCGATTTTTCCCATGTTTTTAAATCAAACCACATTGAATGCCAAACATTTAACGGGTCATGTTGGATTTTTGTATAGAATAACCACCGAATTTGTTTGCAGTTTGTACTGAAAATGTACTTTTCATCCGCGACCCTCTCACCCAAAGCAACACAGAAGAAACACCGTTTTTTACTCACCATGCTCACACCGTTTAAATAGATTATATTTTTTAAATGGTTGTTCAAATAATAAGTGATAAGCTTTTAACAAACATACATTTTGAGTTTTGGTGGTTTATAGCTTATGGTTTGTGTCCCCTTTGCTCACCTTTAGTATAATTATTTTATCTGATATTTTCTAAACAGGAACATCAAACATAACCTTTTAAAACGACGTAAGTAACAAATGTAAGCAAGCTGTGTTTTTTTGTGCTGAATTGTTGCTACTTTCATTCTCAACACAAATAAATAATAAAAAAAAAAAAATTAAATAATTTAAGAAATTTTATTCATCAATGACGAAAAGAAATTCATATGCGTTCCAACAGCTATTCCTCAATATTTTAAAAATAATTTATATACACATCTGCATCTGCGTTTTGAAATTTGAACCGATTTATCTGATATGATCCAACTGAAACACGTTCTGTCGAAACACGGTATATGTAGCAATCATGTGTATCTGAGTAGTAAGAAACCAAAACGGTGTATCATTGAATTACATTAAAATTGTTGTTCAAATTCGAGAAATACCACCATTTTGCATATTTTTGTATTCGTGGTTATTTCAGCTGCATGAAAAAACATTCGTTTTGTTTTGTTTGCTTGTTTTTTTTAATTACATGCTAGAAAATATTATACTTACTTTTGAAAAACTTTCGAATGTCCATTTATGGTACTTCTGGATAAAATGAATCAAATAACTGCTTTAGACTGCTTATAATTAAAAAAAAAAACCGTATGTATTTTACCCGATGATTCGTTTTGTTATGAAGGTTCTTCTGTTTATAAACACGCGCAGAACCATCGCATATTCTTCCGGTCTTCCTCTAAACTCTCCACCGATTGCTTGTCGATCTGCCAAACTTGGAAGACATCTGCATGGAGTTATCTCAAATTATAATAATCCGTCCAATCTATCACAAAACGTTGCGATTGGTTGAGCGGACTGGAGATAATGAAATCCTTTTGTATAAGGCCATGTCTCTCCCGGTTGGTATTTAACCGATGAGCATGGATATCAATAGAAACATAAAGTTACCAGAAGGCACAAAATGCATCTACGGACTCTTATTTTTACGAAATCCCTCAATTTCAATTTTTAATGGATTAGCATAGATTGTTCATTAGACACTTCAACTTGATTGATACAGTTATTAGTTACAACAGTGCAATAGATTGTAGAATACAGTAGTAAAAATTGTAAGTTACGAAAAAAGAGTTTGGTTCGAGCATCGGCTGTGAAAGGTTGTGTCGATGCTTTATTACGCACTATTTTTCTATCGAGCATGGCGCGTTTCGTGTTGTTTCGGTTATATATAATTCGGTGGAACGAGTGATCGAGTGAGCACAGTAAGCAACAAAGCGTCTCTCAAGCGTTCATAAAATTATCCTTGTTTTCCTAACGGAAAACCACCATCACACTTTGTGAGTGGCTCCAATAGCATCCTTACTGTTGTAATCGGTTCGAATCAGAAATCGGTACTAGTATTTAAATATTTTACTAAACGAAGCGTGAATTCAGCTTATTGTTTACCAAAACGAACCCTGCTGCCACCCAATCTTGTCATCCAAAATCCCAGTGATTTCTCGTGGAAGTGCGGCGGTGGTCTCGGCTTCCAATAAAACGTCCAAATAAACGTTAACGCATTCCTACCCTTTCCTTATTTGACCTGCATTCGGGCGAGGCCAGCGCCGGTATTGCCTTAGTTTGGGATCACCAGTTTTACACATTGAGCATGTTTGCATCATCTGTTGATCTTCTGAGTAATAACAGCTGAACTGGCAGTAACGGAATAACAACTTCGGGCGGTCAATCATGCTCATTATCCTGCTCATGCTCATAAAAACGGATAAATTATTTGAATAGGATAAGACAACTGCAACTTCTCGCCCTGACTAGCTTGCTGTTCTGCTTCTCACACGCTGACTCAAACTGTAAGATATGATCAACATATATTCTCAATAATACGAAACTACAGTACCCTAAAACGAGGAAAGCGGGGTAACGGGGCGATTTGACCCATGCCATGAATAGTTCAAATAAATATTTTTCATTGATACTTTTTCTAACTATCAACTGTGTTTCTTAATCTAGTATTATTTGGCTTCTGAAAGCTATAGCATAGGTTTGAATATTCAGTTTTTTGATTAACCAAGAACTGAACATTTTATTGAGCATAGCTTCTTCAACTTTCAGCTAGCGGGGAAAAAAATCAATCAATGCTTATCTAATAGCTAACATTACAGATTAAGAGATATTTCCCTAGTAGCACATTTGTTTCAACCCAGTAAAGATGACTGCTCTGTGACTCAATTAAGTCACAATAGAGCTGCTTAAACCAGTTTTGACTGTTGTGTGCTGCTTGGGGTTTTTAGATACTTTAGGCTACATAGGATGGGTTCTAGGTTAAAGGAAAAATATTGTAATAAAATTGTTACTCGTTACTATTTAAAAACTATTATATAATTACAACTTTTTTCTCATGGATGTCAATTTTTTACGCATTTTTGCTACAACTTGTTACAAAATCGAGGCAACTTCGCGTAATTTGGCTTTTTTATTTAGGCAGAGGAGCAATCTGACAAACATCCCAAGCAACACAAAATCGTCATATTTGGTTACAGTGACTTGATTGTGACTTAATTGAGTAGTATTGGAGTAACATCAACTGTATTGCAACAAGTTACCTTGCAACCTTCTAGAGATAAAAAAATAAATAATAATATATTGACACAAATAATAAAGTTCCAAAAATAAAATCAAAAATTAGGGGGGGGGGGCAAAGCCCCCCCCCACACACACACACAAGTGCTCAGTTCGTCGGGCTGAGTCGAATGGTATTTGACACTCGGCCCTCTGGGCCTCGGATAAAAAGTCGAGTTTTCAAGCGATCTTAATACCCTTCTTTTGGTGTAAGAAGGGTAAAAAAACATTAAAAACCTTCCTATCTTTTCAAATACATTACGTTGGTTAGATGGGCTATAATTGACAAGGATGCATAAATGCGAAGCTTAAAAAATCATACAAAAAGTATTGAATGGATGTTATAATATAAAATGATAATAATTTCATTTGTATTCACAAGTCTGCAGATTGTGGTCCTGCTGCAATTGTTTACGGGCCCGCGCATCCACCATGAACCTGAAAGCTTAGATAGTGTATCATAGCCACGAGAAAAAAAAATTACTTAAAATTATTTTACAAAACTTGGGATATCCATGGATGATCTGAAATTGTATAGCATATTAAGAATAATGAACCTAAAATTTCGGTGTGCTGCTCTGCTAATAAATGTGATATAACCACAATGAAACTGACTCTTAGCTTCGGGTCTTGATCCCTACTGAGCCCTTGCGGCACGTTAAGCCGGCCAGTTCAGCGCAAGGGAGTTCGTATACACTTTGAAAATGTGTTAAAAAAATAAAAACATATTAGCTGGGAGCACGCCCACCTAAACCTTTGTGCTGTATGACGAGCTTGAGACGTTTCTCAAAGAATCGCACGTGGCACGCATCTGGTCCATCGGAATCTATCGGATCTTCGAAATGAGCTTCTTAATTGGTCCATATTTCTCGCCTTTTTTATCGTTTGGGCGTAGAACCACTAAACTGGACTTTTGTGGTTAGTGCTCACTTGATGTTTGCTCTACTTGGCCAGCATGTACGACCATACATAAAAGACCAGAGGATTGAGGTCCGGGGAGCTGGGAGGCCACAATGTCTTATCGAGAAAATCAGTCACATTCTCCCGACACATGCTTGGACGATATTCGCCGAGTGGGCCGGTGCGTCGTCCTGTTGCAAGACGTAATGATCCTCCTCGGAGAGGTCCCGAATTGCCTGGGCTACAACATTCTCCAGAACCTCGGTCTTATAGTACGTGGAGTAGATTTTTACTATTTTCTCGATAAACACTAGTGGGAGCTTCCCACGCCTGTATACGGCCCCCCAAACCATCACCGACGTGGCACTCTGGAACCGCGGGATGTTTATGTGGGACGAGGGGATGCTGGCCACCTTTGGCGCCCCCAGCTGATCATTTTGGACATTGTACGGCTGTTGCAAGACAAAGAGTTTCTCATCAAAAAACACGAACTCCTGACCTGCGTGCCACGAAAGTATCAGTTGGGCTCTGTCCCGCCTCTTCTCCGTTGTAGTCTCCGTTACCCCGTGAACTTTTCGTTTCTTGTACGGCTTGTATCCCAGGTCCTTCATCATGATACTGTGTGCAGTCCCGATCAACACATCCAGGTTAACAGCGGTCTTCCGGATCGAGCGGTTCATTTGTTGGCTGCTGGCGTCCTCGCCGAACGCGCCCGCCCGGATCACGCACGGTCCTTGGCCGAGCCCCCCCGCCCGGGACGGGCGGGGGGTGGGGAAAAAACCCCGCCCCCCCCCCGGGGCACCACCCCCCCCAAAAAGCCCCCCCGCCCCCCCCCCCCCCCCACAACCACACCACCACCCCCCCCCCCCCCCCCCCCCCCCGCGCGCAAAACACAAAAAAAAAAAGAAAGACACCACCCCGCCCCCCCCGGCCAACCCATAAAAGAGGCAAAAAACTACACCAAACCCAAACACCAAAAACCCCAGGGGACCCCCCCCTACAACGAAAAAAAATTGTATTGAAATTATTGAACACCCTGTAAATGTGTATAATGTAATACTCAACACAACTAACTGCTTATAGATTTATATGAATCTAGCTAAACCCGGTGCGTGCGCTGCTACGCTTGCAACTAATTGAAGGAAAATTTAATATAACTGGCACGTTTATGGTTTTTTTTCGGAATGAGTTTTTTTTTTCTTGAATAAGCAGGGGTTCAAACTTCTATCAAAACATGCTTCTTACCCGAGAAATACACGTTTTGTGTTTAAGTAACCTGGATAATTCTCATTTTTGGTAGAAATGTGTGTTTCATTTGCATGGGAGCCCACCCTTCCAGAGGGGGGTGGTTTCTCAAACCACCATACAATCATTGCCTTCAAAACCCCCCACATGCCAAATCTGGTTCCGTTTGCTTGATTAGTTCTCGAACCATCACACTGGGCTCTTATATTATAATAAAAATTTGAGTTTCATTTGAACCCCCCCTTTCAAGACCCCTCCCCTTCAGAAAGGGGAGGGGTCTTGAACCACCATAGAAACATTCTTGCCTTCAAACCCCCCACATGCCAAATTTGATTCGATTTGCTTGTTTAGTTCTCGAGTTATGAAGAAATTTGTGTCTCATTTGTATGAGAGCCCCCCTTTCAGAGCGCGGAGGGGTCTCGAGTTACCTTAGAAACAGTTCTTGCCTTCAAAAACCTCTACTTGCCAAATTTGGTTCCATTTACTTGATTAGTTCTCGAGTTATGTAGAAACTTTTGTTTCATTTGTATGGGATTTTCTTCCCCGCTCCCCCTACCAGAGAGAGAGGAGGGGTCTCGAAGTATCGTAGAAACATTTATTGCCTTTAAAATCCCCGCATGCCAAATTTGGTTCCATTTGCTTTATTAGATCTAGAGTTATGAAGAAATTTTAGTTTCATTTTGATGACAGCACCCCTTCTAGGAGAGGGGAGGGTTCTCAAACCACCATAGAAACAGAAACAGATTTTCTCCTCCAGAAAACCCCGCATGCCAAATTTGGTTCCATTTGCTTGATTAGTTCTTGAGATATGCAGAAACTTCTGTTTCATTTGTATGGGAGCCTCCCTTTCTAGAAAGGGGAGGGGTCTCTGACTACCATAGAAACATTTCTTGCCTCCAAAAACTTCCGCATGCTAAATTTGGGTTCCTTTGCTTGATCAGTTCTCGAGTTATGCAGTAATTTGTGCTTCATTTGTATGAGGGGGGCTTTCCAGAGAAGGGAGGGGTCTCAAACCATCATAAGAACCTTCCCCGGCCCCAAAAACTTCTCCATACAAAAATTTCACGCTGATCGGTTCAGTAGTTTTCGAGCCTATGAGGTTCAGACAGACAGACAGACAGAAATCCATTTTTATATACATAAGATAAAAGATTTGTAGCAGATTTTTCGCGCTCTCTTTTTTTTATCTTCACCCAGCACCCCCATACTCTCCCACCCCTGCCTTTTCTTTTCCCACCCCAACCAACCAAAACAAAAATCACCTATAAAAATATAATATCACACGACCGACGATATACATTAGTCATCCACCCTGTGTAAAAAAAATTTTTTTTCACAAAACAACGATTCGCGCCGCCACCCCCCCCACCCACCACAAAAGAACAGAGAAGCTGCTTTTTTTAAAAGGAAGAAAGAGTTGTTTTGGAAGAATAACGCCCCGGTTGAAACAAAAAGGGGTGTTTCCCCCCCACAAACCCCCCCCAGAAAAAATAGATTTTGCCAAGGTAATTTTTTTTTTTCTTTCTTTTTTTTTTTGCGGCGGCCTTTTTTTCTTCTCTTTTTCTCTCGTCTACCCCGCGGTTTTTATAAATAATTAAGGATACGCCACAATAAAAAAGGGTTTTTTAACTCTATTAACTCCCATGTCTCGCTGCTACCTTTTTTTACGAACAGGAAACATGTGAGCAGATTTCTAGCATGAAGGAAAAGTACTACTACGAACTGAAAATTGCAACACATGGCCGAGCGGTGTCAATAAGGAGTTGATGTTCTTCTTGAGAATGACGGACGGGATTCCATCGGTTATTTAAAACTGTTGTGGGACAATAATGACCGATTTAAATCACCGTGTGGATGCTGGTGGGGCCACTCATAAAATGTGATGAAGGGTATTCCGTGGCAAGGTCATTGAAAAACGTTCCATGGCCAATTTGATCCGATTTGAACCAACAGAAAAGAATCTGTTGAGGCCCCTCATTAAGTCTGATGGTAGTTTTTTTTTTATTGAAAAGAAAAAGTGATTTTAAATAATAGTTGGGAGCCGATTTGGACCGATTTATATCAACAGCAAGAATAGAATCTTAACCTAGTATTAAATTTAATAGCTGTATTATGAGTTTTAGTGTATGATGTACTATTAGAATACTTCATTCCGCATTATGGTAGTACTAACTGTCTTATATCGTTATTAAATATTAACAGTGTAACCATCTGGAGCGACTGTTTTTCTCGAGTTTGTTTAATTACATAATGCCTGGGACAGACATACAACTTTATTATTTTTGGTATTGTTAAAATTAAAATTTTCACACCCCGCACCGCGTACGCTGTCACAATATAAAACCCACCCCCCCCCCCCAATAAAAAAAAAAAAAAAAAAAAAACACAAATTTTTGTGGTTTTTTTTTTTTTTAAAAGGGCAAAAAAAAAACACACCCAAAACCAAATCCACTCAAAAAATCATGCATAATAATTTTATTTTGGTTTTAATGGTTTTTTAATTCCAATTTATTTTTTTTTTCCAAAAATGTTTTTCCCCTAGGCTGGAGCCTTTCACAAAGTGTACATTGGTCAAACTACACGCTAAGTTCAGTTTACCCATAATCGCAAAAAAGCGCACATACTCATTAATGGGTAAAGTTGACTTTACCCATATTTGAGTAAATATGTTAGTGAAAAAATACTCAAATATGGGTAAGTAGTAATGTACCCATAAATAGGTATGTGCACTTTTCGCGATAATGGGTATTCTTCACCCATATTTGGGTAAACTGATCTTAGCGTGTAGGTTTATACCCCACCACCATACAGCAAGAAGCGCCCCGGATGTGCAAAACTCCCCCTGCTCCCCCCCCCAGACGCCCCCCCCATAACAACCTAAACATGTGCCTTTAAATAAACAACATAAAACAATGGTCATTTCCCTTCTTTCCTCTTCCCGTTCTCCCTCACCCCAATTATTAGCGGCAAGTTTTGACTCTTTTTTCCACTTTTTCCAATTTTAAGGCCCCAAACATTTTCCTAAGATGTGCTTCCATCAATGCCCAAAATTCTTCAATTGGTCGAATTTGCGGGCAATTATTCATATCCTTTGGAACAAATTAAACATTCTTAGTGTTATACCATGCTACCGTTGATTTCGCGTCATGGTAAGACGCAATATCTGGCTTCCTTGTGGCTTCAAGTCATGGGTATAAGTCGTTTTTTGTAAGCACTCTTTGATGTAAAGGGTGTTCCGATTAAAATTTCGTCAAACAGTAATGTTTGTGAGTCGATCAAAGTTTTTATTATTAATAAGTCAAACTCTTTTTCTTTTTCAAGTTCAGTTAATACAGAATACAGGAGAAATATTCAGCTAAGATTCCGTTTTACCGTCTTTCGTTTAACACCTACCATAAGATTTTGTACGGTCTCCTTGTCAACTTTATTTTTGAGTCAACAGCTTTTTGAGTCTTTTTAAGGTTCCGCTTGACGATGGCCCAATATTGTTCGATTGGGTGGAGCTCTGGCGTGTTGGGAGGGTTCTTGTCCTTGGGCACCACTTGAACGTTGTTGGCAGCATACCACTCCAGGGCCTTTTTTCCGTAATGGCAAGAACAATTGTGTCGCTTCAGGAAACGTAGTAGACGTTTTTGCAGGCACTCGCTCAGATAAATTTCCTGGTTGACGGTTCCGGTCGCAGTGTAAACGTTTCTCTCCAAGCCACAGGTACAGATGGCCTGCCGCACCAGATAATTCTTCACCAACTTTGACAGTTTAATGTGCTTGAAAATATCTGCCACCTTTCCCTGTCTGGTTGCCGTGTAAAATTCCTGTCCAGGAAGCTGTTTAAAGTCTGCCTTGACGTAAGTTTCATCGTCCTGTACCACGCAATCAAACTTCGTCAGCATCGTCGTGTACAGCTTTCGCGATCGTGCTTTGGCCGATGTGCTTTGTTTACCGTCACGATTTGGAGTCACCACTTTCTTGTAAGTCGACAGTCCAGCTCGTTGTTTAGCTCTATCCACGGTTGAAGGCGCCACTCCCAGCTTTTTTGCGACATCTCGGACGGAGAGGTTGGGATTCCGCTAGAAACAGTGGGCAACTCTTTTTGTCGTCGCTGTGGCCTCCGACTTTCGATTTCCCCCCGATCCAGCTTTCCTGATTGTCGACAAACGTTCACCGAACACTTTTAATACGTTTGTAACAGTTGATTTAGCCACATTCAACAATTTTGCAAACTTGGCGTGAGAGTAGTTTGGATTTGCGCCACGCACGTGCAAAATCTTGATGCGTTACTTCTCTTCCTTCGACGACATTTTGATAACTGAAGTGCTAATCTCAAAATCAAAATAGAGGCATGATGCTCCACGCACACATCTTCAAAATGAGGGGTGTGCAACATTTTTTAATGCGAATGCGCCAAGTCAAGTGACTCACTGCTGCCAACCCCATTGGCCCCACGTACATGCAATACATTCTTGTGCTTTTCGATACTAGAATCTTTGTTTTTGTTTTGATTCACTGTTATTTTAACAAGATATTTGAGGGGTTTATCATTGTGAGTTATACTTTGAGGGGTGATTCATTAAGCCTGGGCCGATGTGCTGATGCTTCCTGAGCCAAAAACTATATCCATTTTCTTGACTATCCAGCCCCTGTTTAAACCAACAGTAAAGATGCTATTGAAGCGTGATAGCGGTTTTTGATAGGGAAGATAGGATTATTTGAATTGTTTCAGGGTCAATTTGAACCGAATTAAGCCTACAGAAGGATGCAATTGGGACCATTCGCAAAGTTTGATGGTGAATATTCATTTGGAAAACAAGGTAACCAATTGGAAATACGATTGCGACTAATTTACATCAATAGTAAGGATGTTGAACCATGTACAAAGTGAGTAGGTAGGTTCTCATTTGGAAGATAAGGTTATTTAAAAACGCTTGAAGGCCATTTTATACCAATTTATACCAGGTTCTTTTGGCAAAATGCGTGTGCAAAGTTTCATTCAAATCAGAGCCACTAAAATTGAGCCAATCCGTCATTTGGGGTGGAAATGCTGCAAGGCAAACTCAACGAAACGATTTCGGTAAATAGTTTGCATATGTTAACGGTTGAATCGTGAAAACAAATTGAGAATAAGAATGTTCTAAATTTTGCTTTGTTCGCAAGTCTTCTGTCGAAAAACAAAACCATGGAAACCAATCTTTGGAAGATGTCTATATTTGTGATCATTTGCATACATTGAAAATCTTGGCCCATGATTTTGTTTCGAATTCAATATGAAATTCATATTTCACTTGTCCTTTCATGCTGATTCCGTTGGCAGATTGTTTGTATTCGGTAAGACAATATGTATGTCCTCCGAAAGTTGAACACGAATAAAACGAAAAAGCTTGTTTGCTAAAAAAAAAATCCTTCGTTTACATGTTTATTTGCCTTTGGCGGCGCTTTTGCTGTCCTCTGTTGGCATTCAATACTTTGAATGGCTCTTTTGAGAATGTAAATTTCACTGGTTCTCCATCTCTTGGTTCAAAATTGATTTCTTATAGTTTCGACCAATCGAAATGTGTATTGAAGTATGTTTTATTCTACCGAAGAGTCAAAGTGCACCTTATGCGCATTTCAGCAATAGGTATGCCCTTCAATCAATTATGCCACTAACGACGTCAATTCTCACATTATTTACCCCACTCCGACGACGCCGCACCCGGCTAGGGTTTTCGTGTGAGTGTTTATGAGCCGTAGGAGACGACGTTCAATGGTTCGAGCCGCTCGCTGAAAGGAACCGCAACTTTACAACGGTCAGAAACATCACATAAAAATCAATTTACATCCCTTACGCCTTTTCTCACAGAAGGGCTATCTGCAGTAGACCGATTCAGCAGTTGAAGAAGTAAACGCTCAATAGGTCAGAGTGATATATTTTAAACCAGTCTTGACTTCAAGATATCAACCAGCATGAAAAAATAGTTACCCGCAAGATTCAGTCAGAAATCGCAAAGGTGCGGAAAGGTACCAAAGTAATCAATACTGTTTGATTTGATTTAATATAAATGCCTCAATAAGCGCAAACAACTTGCCGATATCCCGCGGGAACGAAGGCAAATATTCCTTACAAGAAACAATAATCATGTTAAACATATATGAGTTCGATACCAAAGTCGATACCGCGCCGGGTTGTGAGCTCAAATTGTGATTAATGAGCTTTAAATTGTGAACCGATCGATACCGGCACCGTACCTGCATCAGAGCTGCATTCGCAAGTCAGTTCGGCTAATGTATTTATTAAGTTGAATCCGGCCGATCGGTGAATCGTTTAAGAAGGAATCGGTCAACCGAACCAAAGCTGCACAAGCGAACACACGAAGCAGAGCAGCCCAGAGAGATTTGTTTCCGAGAGGAATATTTATCATTTACATATTCTCTGGCACCGGTTGGGACTTTCTTCTCGTTGGTTGTCTTTGAACTGATACCGATTTGGAAATGGATTGGAATGGAGCTTCAAACTGGTTGTACACCTCAATGGCTCAATTGAAATATAAAGTCGTTCCGTGAACATTGTGCAGTGAGAGGCTTATTTCAACTCACCTCTCGAAAATAAAACATAGAAATTACCCAAATAACAATTCAAATGCAAATTGGTTCTATTCATGTTTTATGGTAGTTTTATCAAAGCATTATGGAGATCATCTGGTTCTATCAGGGCATTTTCCAAGTTAAGGTGGTTTTAACTCATTAACAGTTCTTAAGAGTGATTAAAGAACACTTGAAGAAACCTCCATAAAACTACATCATTTATAAGTGTAATTCACCTTATCCGTAGTTTTATAAGATACTTGATCCCCCTCTCAAGACATCGTTTCGCAACTTGTCATAAAACCTGATAAAAGTTTTGTAAAAGTTTTATGACATTCTTCTTTAAGATGAATGTATCTTGGAAATGCTGCCATAAAACGCTCTTAGAACCATTTGATTTTAAATAAGAGCACATATTCTTGAGAAAGAACATTATGTGAAAAATAAACAAACTGTCACAATGGACGCTCACAGGTGGAAGAAATTAAAAACCAGCGGATCGTTCCATGCGGAAATTCAATAAAAACCTTTTCAATATATTGAACACTCCTTCATCTCAGCCACCAACGACAATTTTTTTTTTGACCATTCCATTGGATTCGCAGCCTACTGAGACTAACTTATCAAAAGGGTCTATGCGTTATGCGTAAAACGAATAAAATAAAATGGTGCAATGTGTCGCCAGTTGAAAACCGAAATGCATAACTCATGATATTTGATTTTATGCCAGTTGTGCAAGTTAAACCTAACGTCTCAGGTAGTGCGTTATATGGCGCACCACCGTGGAAATACAGCGCAGTACTTTCGACGTAAGGTTTAACGTGCACTAAAATAGCAAAATGTTATGTTGATGTTAAATTCTCCCATGTCGTGCATTTCAGTTCCCAATAGGCTACACAATATTTATACTAGTTGCAAGTAAAAATTGGTATATCATCTGAGCGAAAATCGATTTTTCCCATGATCTATACGATAAATCTAAAGTCGGAAGTAGTGCGCTGGAATCGCTCAGTGATCTACTACACAGCGCACTTCTTCCGACGTTAGGTTTCGCGTATAGATCAAAAGAAAAATCATTTTTCGCTCAACTGATGTTTCAGCCGTCGACGCAATATTATTAACTGTTCTTCTTCCCAAAACCATTGGTAGCATATTCAAGATAGAGGTTTATTTTTTTGTTCTTATCGACTTACGCTGATGAGTAAAAATGATAAATTATAAGCTGGAATTATGACTAAGAACAACAATTATGCATAGGCACTTTTGATTTGAACGTTCACATTTTTTTGTTTATGGTGTGCCTTCTCCACACTGATTTTACGATTTTATCCTACGAAAGACTTGTTTACCTTGCGCAATTCAAACAAGTTTTATTCAAATGTAAGTCATCTTTTTCAAGAATTGAACATATAAAGATGAATTTATCGCGCTCCTCGAAAAATCTTGTTAGTCTTGTGCAAGAAATATTAGTTTTATTTCTGCTTTATGGTAGTTTCAGATAAAACCATTAAAAATGGCGAGCGTGGCTATTTTAGATTCCCTCGGAATGGTAGCCATTTATACAGGGGAAACTGCCCCCATATTAATCGCATTGTTCCTTTATTCATCCTACGATGAATCAAACAATTGGGCAGTTGAAGGATCGGTTTTGTTTTCTAACGTGTATATCGTTTTATTTCAAGTAGGATGAATTGCAAAGTGATGAGGTACATCTTCCCTATGTATGCAAAAAAAACTCTCGTTTTTTCAATGCTACGAGCAATATCTGCTGTTTAAAATAAATTTTGAAACTTAAAATGGATTGTGTGTCTACAAGACACAATCTATTCAAGATCTAACAATTTAGATCAGCCTTGTCACCTAATTGTTGAACTTTCAATTATTTTTTTATTTTTTAAATAAATCAATGTTCAAGCTATAGTTCAGTGGCGCATTAAAATTTTCGAACTTTTAAGTTATAAAACACCAATAAACTGAATGTCGCATTAAAAATTTATCAATGGTAGGCCAAAAACAGCTGCATTTATGGTCAATTTTACAATTAATTTACATACATATCTACTTTGGAAAAGAATTATCATATGCACATCGATATTTTTTTTTTCTTCAATAGCTACCACTCAACTATGAACAAAAAAAGTCCCCATTCAGCAGAACGAATCAAAAATGGAATCTTCGAAACATATTTGTGACGGACTGGAAGTGTTCTTAAAGAAGAAAATTATAAAACTATCAAAACTTTTGGTAGTTTTATCGTAGTTTTAAGCATGTCTTGAATGTCATTACAAGTATGTACCGATAAAACTATCAAGTTTTAAGCAAACCTTGCGAAATAGTTTTGAAAACATCCTGTAGTATGGGCCTTTTTGAACTTATGAGGGTTTTATGGCTGTTTTAGCGATGTTATGTAGAATATCTAGTTTTATGCGGGTTTTTATCAAATGAGTCTTGAAAACTTCTTCAAGTGTACCTTAAAATTGAATTTGTTACTTGGGTGTTGTTTATCCTGAGAGAGTTCTCTCTTCACGAGAGCCCAATACCGCTCGATAGGTCGCAACTCCGAGCAGTTAGGTTGATTCGCCTCTTTTGGTACAACATGGACTGCATTTGCTTTATACCATCCCAAAACATATACCCACTCTCTCAGCGTTTAATGATAGATTCGTCAGTCCTACCTTCGATTTGGTAATATAAACGAAATTAATTATTCAGTGTAGTAAACAAGGTTTCCAAAGCTCTAAGTTTAATATTCCGGATGAGCAAATACACCGTGTCCAATATATTCTCATACACTTTTTCCTTGCATTGGTGTCGTGCAACTGCTCAACATGCTTCACGTATGTGTTGGTGTAGTTTTGCACTATGTTTATACAAACGCTTTTAGGTTATGTCCGATTGTTTTCATTCTGTGTTTATTTTTGACAAGCGATGAAGGAGTTTCGTGCTGTGGTGATAAAAAAGTTTTTGAAAGGTGAGCGCACGGGCGCTATTTTCAGAAATTTGAAAAACCTCGGAGTAAAGCGGGATTTTGTGTACCGAACCATCCGAAGGTACCGTGACACCTGCTCGTTGCATGACCGGAAGAGAACCAGTCGTACGAGTTGTTAAAGTGGTCAGGGAACGGATTAGACGAAAATCACAGCGCTCTGTACGTAAAATGGCCGCAGATCTGAATGTTTCGAGATCGTCAATGTACAATATACTGCATAATGACCTCGGATTCCAAGTTTTCAAGAAACGTAAGGTTCACGGAGTTTCGGAACCTTTCAAGCAGAAACGACTCGAAAGAGCAAGTCTGCTTTTGTCGCGGCACGGTGGGGAAGAATTTATCTTTTCCGACGAAAACGAACGACAGATTGTGGATTCTCTCTTCGAGAACTGTTCCAGAGAGTGATAGGAATATTCCACGGTTCCAAAGTGCTGCGTCAGTGATGGTTTGGGGAGGAATTTGCAAGCGAGGCAAATTACCACTGGTTTTTATCGAAAAAGACGTTAAAGTGAATGCCGTATATTATAAAACGGAAGTTTTGGAGAAAGTTGTCAAGCCATATGTACAAGAGGTGTTTGGAGATGATCACTATGTGTTTCAGCTGGACGGAGCGCCATCGCATACTGCAAATCTCGTTCAGGGCTGGTGCCGAGAAAATTTGACCGACTTTTTGGACAAGAATGAATGGCCTCCCAGTTCACCAGATCTGAATCCTTTGGATTATTTCGTATGGTCATACATGCTGGCGAGGGTAAATGACCACAGGGCGTTTAATATGAACCAATTCAAAACCGTAATCAAACGAATTTGGGACGAAATGCCGATGGAAGTCGTGCGTGCCGCCTGTGACGGTTTCGAAAAATGTCTGGAGCTGGTCAAGAAGGTTTAAGGGCGGTGTGATTCCAAAACATATGCTGTAGTTGATCAGTATTATATTGCAATACAATGGGTAAAGTTATCAATAAAATCTGGATTATCGATTTGAAATAAATAGAGTTTTATTTTGTATGAGAATATATTGGACACGGTGTACTTCTCCAATATTTATTGGTTGAAGTCTTTGTGCTCCTGGGGCGGTCGATTGTGGAATATTGCTCTCGTCTGGAGTCCAACCTACACCAATGGCACCGAAAGCGTCGAATCAGTTAAACGCAAGTTTCTACGTTTCGTTTTGCGAAGGTTACCGTGGTGATATCCGTTCGTCTGCCAAGTAACGAGAGCCGATGTCAGCTGATCGATCTGGAACCACTTCGTATTTGCCGAGTACATCGAGGGCTCTCTTCTTTGTCGCAGACATCTGACAGGGCCAAATCGATAGCGCCGTCATTTTGGAGCATATCAATGCAAACTTTCGACCATTCCACAATAGTATGATGAAATTTCGCCAAACAAAATTCAGCATGGACGGTGTGGTTGAAGGAATGCAGCGTGTATAAAATAGGGCATCAACAATATTTGGCTTCCATCTTCCCCGACAAACACTTTGCAGACGCTTCTCGTCTTCTTTGCCGAGCTTTAAAATTAGTGTTTTTAAGTTTATGATACCTCCATTGGGACTTTAGAAGTATGACTGCCTTGAGCATCGGCTGCGAACGGTTGTGTCGATGCTTTGTTATGCACTATTTTGCTAACGGACATAGCGTGTATGTGGGCTGCCCTCTTTTAACGGGTGTAAAACTGTCGACTATCTCCATCCGCGTCTCGCACTCAACAACCCTTTTTGTCTTCCCTCTCTCTGATATTTCACTATAATACATCTCCCTGTCTCCCTCTGTCAAGGTCTGTCATACCCGTTACTGAACGTCCGTTATACCCGTCTCTGAATACTGTCACTTGTTAACATCAGATCGTTACATCCCTCCTTCTTTTTAGACTCAAACATTTATTTATGTTATGTTAGTTGAAGTACTTTATTGGTCATACAAATCAAGTTCTGGACTTACCCTTTTCACACCTTACAATACATAATCATCATACCTAGCTGGTTGTTTACGTATTCTTCGATGACGTGCCTCCACTTTAACTTCTCGTGACTCAGACGTTGGATCAACTGGGTTGAGAGTGACCGTTTCTTTCATCTCCTCACTGGTATCCTCAATTACAGCTGGTTCTGCATTATGTTGACTGTTTTCTAGTTTCTTAAGATGTGTGCTGTTTCTCACATAAATGTTGCCGGAGTCCTTTGATTGAACAGTTATTGCCCCGTTGTTGACATCTATTACATCAAATTCTTCTTCTCGAAAGTTTGGTTCAGTTGTTCCCATTTTTTGGTTTTTCATCAACACCGTGTCTCCCCTTCCCAAAACATGCTCTTTTGCTTGTCTTTGTTGATTTATTCTTTGCGAGTGGTATTCTTTCCGGCTCATGTCTCTATCTCTTGCTGTTTCCCATTTCAGGTTAGGTGGATGATGTATAGATGGAATTGTGTTTCTAAGTTCTCGGTTGAACATCATTTGGCCCGGTGACACTCCGGTTGCTTCTTGTGGTGTCGTGTGGTATAAAGTGAGGTATTCGTATAGATCTGTTCTCCAGTCAGTGTTTTGAATCAAACTGATCTTTATGCGTCTCCCGAGGGTGCGCATCTGTCTTTCCACCGCACCGTTTTGCTCTGGCCAGTAAGGTGTCGTCAAATTGAGATGTATACCATAGCTAATACAGAAGTTCCGAAATTCTGCTGATCTGAATTGTGGTCCGTTATCTGACGTTATAGATCTAGGGATTCCGAATGCGCTGAACATTCTAAGTAGCGCTTTGATGACATGTTGAGCTGTAGCTGGTTTCATGGGTTCTACTTGAATGAACCTAGTAGTATAGCAAACTACAACCAATAGGGAAACGTCACCTGGTAGTCCTTCCTTGAAGTCAATGGCCAAGTCTTGCCACGGTTCCGTTGGAATTCGTCGGTGTATAGGGTTTGGTTTGTCTGGGAGTGCTGTCATTTTACATGGTTTGCAACTACGTACAAATGTATCGAAAAATTTGTCCATTGCTGGAAACCACACTTTAGCTCGTAATTGGGCTTTCATCGATGTACACCCTTGGTGTCCAGCATGGGCCAAACTTACAACTTTTCCTTTTAAGCTCTCCGGTATGACGATTCTGTCTCCTCTTAGGATAACGACCCCATATGTGGTCAGGTCGTCTTTGATGGTTGCTGTTCTATACTGATTTGGTACCTTTTCCCAGACTCCTGAGTACAATGCGTCCTTTACCGTCTGCAACTCACTATCTGCAAGGGTCTCTCTCTCTCTCTATTTCTTCCATGGTAAGAGCTGTAGGTTTTACTTCATTCGATAACCACCCAATTATGTCGGCTTCTTCACAAGTTATGAACTTGTTCTGCGATAACCTTGATAGAGCATCGGCCAGGTTATGATCACCAGGCTCATATCTAACCGTGAAATCGAAGCTTTGGAGTCGGAGTATCCATCGTTCCATTCTAGCAGATGGTTTGGACTGAACGCGATTGAATAGATATTCCAATGGTTTGCAGTCCGTTATAAGCGTGAAATGTAGTCCATATAAGTATACAAATAACTTTTCCATAGCCCAGACTATTGCATAACACTCTTTCTCTGTTTGGCAGTATTATTTTTCATGATCTGCTAAACTTTTTGCAATGCAGCAAATAGTGCGAGATGTCCCATTTTTAACCTGTATTAAAATCGCCCCTAGCCCGAATGGACTAGCATCAGTTACTAGTAATGTTTCATCCCGAGGGTTAAAAAATCCTAAGGAATCTACTTTAGCTAGGATATTCTTTAACTTCCCTAGCTCATCTGAATGTTGATCGTCCCATTTGAACGAGCAATCTTTGTTAAGAAGCATTCGCATGTGAAAAGTCAGCGTTGCAAGATTTGGTATGAACTTTCCGAGAAAATTTATTAATCCCAGTAGTGACCGGAGCTCCGGCACATTTGCTGGTGGTTGCAGATCCATTATAGCTTGTACTTTTTCATTTGTAGGTCGAATTCCTTCAGTACTGATGAGATATCCCAAGAAAGTTACCTCTTTTACCGACAGGATTGACTTTGCTTCATTAACCTTCATATTTAGAGATTTTATTCTCTCCAGAACTTCCTTGAGCGCTTCATCATGTTCCTCCTCTGTGGCTCCATGGACTAAAATGTCATCCATGTATACCACCAAACCTTTTATTCCTCTAAAAAGATGTTCCATCTCCCTTTGAAAAAGTTCAGGGGCTGATTTGATTCCAAACATCAACCTGCAGAACCTATATACACCACTTCTGGCTACAAATGTGGTAATGTTGCGACTCGCGGGCTCCAACTCAAAATGGTAATAGGCGGACTCCAGATCAATTTTTGACATTTTTGCAACCTTTCAGTAAAAACCAAATATATTTCCCAAGTGTTCCCCACAAATTAGGAGATTATTCTTACCTGCGATATTGAAATCATAGCGTCGTCGATGTTCGGCATTGGGTAGTTCTCCCTTTTGACAGCCTTGTTGGCCGCCCTCATATCGACGCAAAGTCGAATTCTGCCATCTGCTTTCCGCACTGGTACTAGAGGTGATACCCAGGTTAGGGGACCTTCCGCTCTTTCTATGATTTTTTTTTTCAGTAGTTCCAATATCGTCTCCTCAACGTCGGCTTCCATTGTCACTGGAAGTCTTCTTGCTACTTGGACGAGTGGTTGAACTGTGGTGTCTACCTGAATTTGGAGGCTGACATCAGGGACCTTTGGGAATTCCATCCGCTCTTTAGCCATGTGTTCCTGTGACATATGGTTGACTGCGTATCCGATCCTCAGCACTCCTAAGGCAAAGGCTGTACTTTTACTTAGTAGATTAGTCTGCCCCTTCGGTGCGACCAAGAAATGAGCCCATACTCCGGAGTCCTCACCGGGAATTTTGACTTCGGTCTCGAAAACAACGTCGAAATTAATCTTCTGATCCGATGCAAATGCCTTGAGATTCACCCTTTCTCCGGGGTTCTTTTGATTGATCATCATCGCTTGTTGGTTTTTGAGGTGTTCGAACGTTGTGCTGTTTATTATATTCAACGGTGATCCCGAGTCGATAAGAAGGTTGATCGAGACTCCACCAACGTCCAATGTAAAAACTTTTCCCACCCCTTGATGGGTTCCAACGAAAAAAAAAAATTTGTTTTCTAAATTGTTCGAAAGCCCGTTTCCCTTTTTACCCCCCCTTACCAGGATCCGAAAGCCACCTGAAGGGGGGCATTACAGCCGCATCTACACACTTAGATTTTTTTACAGTATACTGTAATTTTTTTACCGAATATGAAACAGCTGAACATTCGGTAATCGATTCGGTAGTTTTTTAGCTTTACAATACGTTCAGTAAATTTAACTTCGCTACTGAGCTGTCAAAACTTACCGAAATGTTCTGTAAATTTTGCTGAACGATTGGTAACGTGAGCTGTCACATTTTTACCGAAAATTATGTAAAAAATTTACAGTTGCTCAGCAAAATTTACAGATTCGTTTGTAAATGGGTTTTTATTGATTTTATTTCTTGGTTTTGAAATTGAGGATAATTAATGTGTTAAATTAATATTTCATTCGCATTCATTTCTTGCCCATTTCTGTTTATTTAGATCATTTATTTGTGTGTTAATAATTAAAATAGTATAATCAGATAAACTAACACTTGGTTACCGTTGCGTAAAATATCTTAGGAATTTCCCATCTAACGTTGCTGCAATCGGATGATCCTTGGAGTAAGCCAACAAAATTCCTTTCCTTGTGAATGTTGGGCACGGTCCCGGAAAGTTGCTGTCCATATCTCCATTTTTGGCACTTATTTTTGGCTGCAACCGTGCAACTCACCAGAGCTGGCCAACATTCAACTTTAAAATGGTGGGAAAATATTGCGTTTGACAGCGTGGAATAAATTTACAATCTGTTCGGTACTTTTTTTACACTTCTTTTGCAAAAGAATAAATTTACAGTTCATTCGTAATTATTTTTACAGTGCTACGGAACTGCTGCCATTTACAGTTTTAATCGGTAGTTTTTTTTTCTACAATGTTCGGTAGTTTTCTGCAAATTACACAAATTCCGTTGTCAAATGTCATATTTTACTAAATGTTCGGTGAAATTTCTGTTTTACAGACCGAATTCAGCAAAATAAGTACCGAACATGATATTGGAAATTTGGTGTGTAAAAAAAAAAAAAAAAAAACACCATCCTCACACCACTCCTACAAAAAAAAAAAAACAAAAAAAAAATAACCTTTTTTTTTCCATAAATTTTATTTTATTTTATTTTTTTTAAAAAAACAATCAACTAACAAAAAAAAACCTTCCCTAAATAATTTAATTTACATTTATGCGGGGCCAGGCCGTTCAACCTACCAATCCATTAACAAAAAAAAAAAAAAAAAACAACATTGCGGTATGAAAACATTTACACAGTGTGCACCGATCTCTCACGTTATTGAGAGTAGCATCTCGTCATTTATCCCCCGTATACCCCCTCCCCAAACAAAAATCCACTGCACCTAGCGAACCCATTGCACGAAGCGAAACTTGCTTTACTAGTAGTAAACTATTGCACGAAGCGAACCTACGTATTTCACGAAGAGGACTTCCATATTGCACGGAGCGAACTTGTCGCACGAAGCGAGCTTAACTTGTTGCACGAAGCGAACTTGTTGCACGAAGCGAACTTGATGCACGAAGCGAACTTCCGAATGCACTAAGTAATTATTGCCCGAAGCAATATTTCCTTTGTCCGCAGTCAACTTTTTTTTTTTTTTTTTTTTTTTTATATATGAAACCAACTTTTCTGTTAATCTTCCGCTGCCTTACCCCAGTATTCTCACAACTCACTTGTCTTTTTTTTTTTTTTATCTCTTCGAATGTGCATTTTTGTTTTATTCTTCCAACCTCGCCATTTTGGTTTGCTAGTGCTCCGCCACCCAAGAATTTCTGTTCGAGTTTACATGTTTTCGCAGATTTCGCGCAAAGATAAAAAAAACACTAATAACCATCTTGTTTTATTGTTAACACTTGTGCTTTCCTCCGAATATGTATATCCGGTTTTTTTTTCTTCCATAATGCCGAGCTTTCGATTTTTTTTTACTTACCAATTTTTATCCTCGTCGCCATTGTAAAACTGTCGACTATCTCCATCCGCGTCTCGCACTCAACAACCCTTTTTGTCTTCCCTCTCTCTGATATTTCACTATAATACATCTCCCTGTCTCCCTCTGTCAAGGTCTGTCATACCCGTTACTGAACGTCCGTTATACCCGTCTCTGAATACTGTCACTTGTTAACATCAGATCGTTACAACGGGGCAGTCTATTTGAGCGTCTGTTCTTCATGTCAGGAGCGGCTCAAAACAGCGTCTGTTCTCCATGTAAGGAGCGGCTGAGCATCGTCCTCGTGGCAGCGTGGGACTCTAAACAGTGCTGTGCACGGGAATCCTCTGATTGAGACAGGGGGTTGGGAAAGGCCCAACAAGCCACCCCTAAAAATTAAAAGTTACAAATAATACAGAAGTAATACGTACCGGAACAATCGGCAATGATCTAGGCGACGAAATAACGACTACGATTGCATACTCGGAACATCGAACTGTAAATCGCTCAGTTTTACAGGCTGTGATAGGTCAAGCTACGACGAGCTTCAACCACGCAACTTCGAAGTCGTAGCACTGCAGGAACTTTGTTGGAAAGGACAGAAGGTATGGAAAATCGGGTATTGAACGGCTACTTTTTACCAGAGTTGTGGTACTACAAACGAGCTGGGCACCAGCGTTGTAGTGTTGGGCAAAATGCGTTACAGCGTGATTGGATGGTTTCCGGTCAATGCGAGAATGTGCAAGCTGAAAATCAAGAGTCGTTTCTTCAACTACAGCATCATCAACGTACACTGCCCACACGAAGGGAGACCTGATGACGAAAAAGAAGCACTCTACGCGCAGCTAGAGCAAGTACATGATGGCTGCCCGCAGTGGGACGTTAAAGTCGTTATCGCAACATGAACGCACAGGTAGGACGGGAGGCAATGTACAAACCGGTAATTGCGCCGAACAGCCTGGATACCACATCGATGCGTGAACTTTGCGGCCTCCCGTGGTTTCGTAGTTCAAAGTGCCTTCTTTCCCCGCAAAGACATTCGAACAGAGAATCAAATCGACCATGTTCTAATATAGACTCGGACCACTACCTAGTTGAGACAGCTCAAAACTGTCCACAGTGTACAACACGTGTCGAATTGGGACGCCATGACCTAACATTGAACTACTACGGCAAACCGAACTTGCCCAGGAACACGCGCAACAGCTAGAAGCAGCCCTACCAACGGAAGAGCAGCTTGAAGCAACTACTCTTAAAAATGGCTGGAGAGATATTCGAGCCGCCATTGATAGCACCTTAAGTAACAGGTACTAGGTACTACCATAGACTAACTCTAAGACCAGTAGGTCCCGAACAAATACGATTTTTTTCTTGGCTCAGTCAGTACTAGCACATCGGTCCCAAGCTCGGTCCCAAGCTTTATAATAAACCCCTAATAATGAACTCACACGAACACACTCTCAAATATTCTGTCAAAATAACACAGCAAATCAAAATAAAGGCGCAAATATGTATAGTTAGGTGCTGGCTTCAAGGTGAACTTCGGACCAAGGGGTTCTACAACAGTGAACCAATTTCAAATCGCTAGTAGCATATTGATTGTTGGTACTATTAATACCCAATGTGCAACTAGTGATTTGAAATTGGTTCACTGTTGTAGAACCCCTAGTTCCGAAGTACACCTTGCTGTCTGCACCTTGCCATGCATTCTTGCGCTAGTACTTCCTGAGCGAAAAAAAAATCATTTTCTTCATGACTATCCACCCACTGGTACTACTGCACCGAATAGAACAAATGACTGAATTGATGGCGAATGCAAGCAGTAAGTAAAGGAGAAGAATGTAGCACGGCTGAGAATGCTGCAACACCGCACGAGAGCGAATGTGGAACGGTACCGACAGGCACGGAACAGACAAAACTTTATTCTTGGAAGGAAAAAGCGCCATAGAGAAGAACAAGACCACGCAGCAATCGTGCTACGACACACGCAAATTCTACGTTGTACTCCTTTAGTCTAGTACGTGTTTTTGTGTACTGGATTAAAGTATTTGACAGTTCGTACAACGGTCAGCGTTGTATGTCTGTCACAAGTATTGGACAACTCGTGCAAAGGCTACGTACCACAAGCCGACATGTACAGCGAACTGGATGGTAACTTTCTCACAGATGATGGAGATGTGAGGCGTAGTGACAAAATGCCAAATCAGGTTAAAATAGAGAGGGAGCGTCATGGCTGCGTAGGAATGGTAACAATCGCTTCTTTAGGCATTCTCGCGGTATATTTCCTTGTTTACCGTTCCGATAATGATGAAGATTTGGCTTGCTCGACCACAGCTGCATATTGCCTGCCAAATCAAATATTTTTTGGAAAACTTGGCCTTTTTCTTCGTCCTGAAATGCTCCTCTACGCGGTTCCGCTGCATAGTAGTATAATAAGACATTCCGGGAAGCTGCTTAAAGTCTTAAAGCACATAAGTTTCATCGTCCATTATCACGCAGGAAAACTTCGTCAAATATTCGCGATACAACTTGCGATCCCGAGTTTTAGCCGTCACATTCTGTTTATCATTACGGTTTGGTACAGTTTTCACCTTGAACGACTTCATACTTTGCCGGTGCTTGGAAGTATGCACGAAAGTTGGGGACATTTTTGTTTTTCTAGCCACAGTACGTACCGAAAAATCTGGTCTCTTCTGAAATTTTTGCTTCACCTTCGCGTCCTTCTGGTGGTTCCTGAGATCCGTCTTTGTTCCGCTCCCAGCTTTCCTGGCTGTTGTCAAACGTGTGTCGAAAGATTTAAGAACGTTATGGATAGTGCTTGCAGGAAAACGAAGCTTTTTTGCAAGGTTTCTCACTGACAGATGCACACAATTGCTTTTCGCACTTGCTATTCTTTCGACGCCATCTTCGATCTAAAAGCTTGTAGTATCACCAAAAATGGATTTTACACAATGAACGTTCATCAGTTTGTGAAATATTTTACGCGTCGATGATGTATTTCCAGAGATATACGTATTTAAGGGTGTCCAGATTTTGTCGAGAACAAGCCTTAACAATCAATGATTGTTATGATGTCTGTGCATACATTTGTTGAATTTAGATTTTAGTTGTGATATTAATGTAAGCTGATCAACTCCTCCATTCCCTTTCATCTAACACTTGAATCGTAGGATGGCATCCATGGTGTCCGTACTGAGGCGGTTCCGGATTTCGATCTTAGTCAGATTGTATTGCGAGAATAAGTAGAAAGTTCGCAATGAACATTCTTAGCAAATGAAAAACAAGCTTTCCATCTTCTCGTGTGAAACATAGCATTTTTCTCCAACAAGTTCCCAAGTCATACAATTCGTCCACCTTGATACCCTTGCAGATGATTGCCGTACTCATCTCACGGAAATCGTTTTCGATGGCCTGTTCCTGGTCGGTTTCAAAGAAATTCGGACATTGTTTAACAATCGCGTTGAACTCCTTCAAAGTGTGCAGCTTCTTGGGGCCAACGCTCTATGCAGTAATCAGAGCGGATCTTTTAGATCAAAGCGCTTACTGATCTGCTTGATCAACTCGATATAGAAAGCACAGCAGATCGAGTAGAAAGCCTCCTTCCTGGTATCGTCGAGAGTTCCGGAACCAAGCATTTCTCCTGCAGCCACCCGATATTTATTTCCGACTTCTTACAAAGATGTTTCTCGAAATCAGAAACTCCGAAATCCGTCAGGTGTTTTCGGTAATCATGCTCACAAATATTTGAACCATTAGATAGACTTTAGCTGATTGCACATGTTCAAGAATTTCGGAGCTTCTGACTGGAAGATACGGTCCGTTTTGTTGATAAGGGGCAATACGTAGCTCAAGAAGCGGATAAGTGGCTGCGTCATTGGGTCATAAAGATGACTGAAAATGCGGTGTGAGATTTGCTTGCTATCGCAGTTGGATTTGAACGAGTAAAACAACACGAGCTCCGAAAACCAGTCCAAATTCCTGTTGACAACTGACTGCAACGATAGCCATATAGTGACAGATGGATGCAGAACTTTCAACGGCTTTGTACCAACTGGAATTTCTTGAATCGTATCGGATCAGATCGGATCAACTGTTCCAGGTACAATGGCAGCTTTTCACATGCATAGCTTCCAAAAAGAGCCAGTACATTTGATAATTAACAAATGACGACAGTCACGTTCTAGCAGGTTCTTGACGGATCGGCTAGAACCCAGATGCTACGTCTGATCCACAGCCCACAAGCCTTCCCAAAAATTCCTCTGCGTGAATGCATATAAATACTGCTAAATTGAAAGGAATCTCTTGCAGAACTTTGAAAATAACACTTCTTCAGTGTAATACTTGAAGAAAAATTGAAGTAATTTCTGGAGAACTAGATGTACGAATCCTTGCAAACATCCTAAACAAAATTAAAAAAATAATTCTACAGAAACCCCTAGTGGAATTTTTTAAGTCCAAAATTATTTATAAGAGATTACGAAATTCGTGCACAAAATTCTTCTTTGATTTCTCCAACACATGAGGATTTTCTCCAATAATTACTTCAGGAAAACCCTCATAGAATATGTGCAGTTTATTCAGGTGTGCTCCAGGGATTTCTTTAGAATTACAAAACTTCACAAGAAAAGGAACTCATCCAAAAATTTCATCAGAAGAAAGTTTTGAAAAATTGCCGATACAATTTGAGACGAAACTCCTGAAAGAATCCCTGGAGGAATGCCTACAAACTACTCATGAATACCTTTAGAAACGTCAGAAAGAATATCTCCAGGAATGTCCGAGAACTTTTCATTGAATCTTTGGGAAACTCTAAAGAATTTTCTTAAAAGACTATTTCAGAAAATGTATGGAGAAATCTTAGGGGGCACACTCACAAACCGACTTTCAGACTGTAGTCTGTCACTGTAGGTCAGTATCAATTCTTTTATTTTGCTTCATGGGCCTAAAGCAGCACACTGAAAGGAGAATTGGTCAAAAGTTGGATCCTAAAATGTATTCATTTTTTAAATTGGAGGTTTTTGAGTGGAGCAATTGCCAAAACTCTTTAAAATCTTGGTTTATGTAAAAAAAAATTGTTATCTTTACATACAGATATACACACTTAGAAAATTTTACAGTATTTGGTAATTTTTTACCGAACTTTCAACAGCTGAACGTTCGGGAATCCGATTTACCGGATTTCGGTGAAATTTTACAGTATTCCGGTAAAAAAATTACCGGAACTTGTCAAATTTTACCGAAATCCGTTAAATCGGATTACCGAACGTTCAGCTATTGAAAGTTCGGGAAAAAATTACCGAATACTGTAAAATTTTCTAAGTGTGTATGTATTAAAAAAAAATTAAAAATACCTGTGTCAATCTAGATAAATCTGTGCATGTGGCAACCCTGACTAAAATGGATTATTGCGTTGTTTTAGGATGGGATCAATCAAAGAGCTCAGCTGTAGTGATTTACTGCCGATAATCGCAAGTCAGTCCCATCTGTATTTTCACCAAATTAAACAGTAGGTTTTTATCTGTTCTGTACTAATTTTTAAGCTCAATCTGTAAGAAATATGACTCAATAAATTCAGAAACTTTTCCTGTGTAAAGTTGATTCAATTGAGCCTGTAAAAATAAATGGACTTGATATGTATAGCAAAATTCAGAGAAAAATACCATGCCATATTGTCCCATCGTGGAAATAACCGCTAAATCAAACAAGGATCTCAAGACCTTGCAACTTAGGAACGGACATTTACATTTATTTGATCATTTGTGATGTGTTTTACGAAATGCAGCATCGTCCAATTGAGTAGGATTTTTTTCTAAGCTATGCATGCAAATCGAGTTCAACAATGTGGGACTGACTTGCGATGAACGTCAGTTTAGACTGTGGAAGTTTAATTTCCTTTGAATCAATCACGCCAGTGATCCGACAGCTTATTAGCGTCCTCATTGACTATTGAGGTTATTTTTGTCACGATCAATATAATCCACAAACAACCGCCCGCCCTGCACATTCTAGTTCAAGGCAATCGACAGAATCACGAACAACCGACCTTTCAAAGACGAAATTCGGTGAGTCATCCCGGTTCAATTTTTGACTAATTACGAATCATAAATTTCAATCAATCTGTCGATTGTGTATTGCCCCACCGTTCCCGCCGAAAGGTTACAAGGCTCAATTTAAGGTTGGGATTTTGATAAAATCTTCAAACACTTTCCATAACCGCCACGCATGGCTCGTGCTAAGGTAACCTTCCCGAGCGCGAGGGTCAATCAAGCCAATCAATCAAACAGATCTCACCAAAGAAAGGCACCGACGACAAAACGCTGCACAACTATCACCACTCATCGCACGGATCGGATCGGTAACAAGACGGATTTACTTTTTTCGATTATCGTAGTTGTTTGGGATGAAACTTTACTCGCTGTCAGCGGTTTGTTTACATTTGCCGCTGCGGGTTACCTTTATCCGTATATTTTGCTTTGTTCGTTAGATTTTACTTTCATCAAAGCAGCTTGCGTGGGCAAGAAATTCGTTCTTTGCTACATGGATTTCACAGATCCCTGCATAACAGACCAGGCAGGAAATCAATTAGTGTTTGAGAAAACTTCAAAACAAAATCAACTGAAGCTTTGCATTCCGCCAAGTTCAGTTCACAAGTGTGTTATCATCTGGACTGGCTTTTTTCGACGAACAATGCGTGCTGAACGCAATTCAACATCATGCACACATCGTCAAAATAAGGGGTGTGCAAATTTTTTTAATGCACGGTGAAAGGAAATGCGTCAACTTTAAGTCGACCAAATTTTGATCGAAGCACCCTTTAGTAGTAGTAGATTTTAACCATAACTGATATACACTGAAGAAAAAATTTATGCATATGTTTAAAAGAATTACACAAAATAATTATCTTAAAATGAGAATATTTTAAATTTATTTTTGATGTAGACTACGCCTTAAGGGTTGAGGTCATATTTAAAAATAGCAACCGTCCTCGATTGATTTTTAAGAAGTTTAAATAAGTCAGTTCGGACTGTAAGCATGGACCCAAAAGGGTTAGTCCATGCTGTAAGGTAGTTTGCCTCGCAATGCGTCAGCTTCCAGGTCAGGGACGGTTTAAAGCAGTGCTGAGCTACCGTTTTGTTAGTGCAACCCAGAACTCTAAATACAAAAACCGGAGGTCCTGGTTGTGCTTAGGACTATCAAACAGAGGTATTACGATGGTCCTCCTGCGAGGTAGTGGATTGTGAGCTGACACCGAAAAAAAACTACAACATCGAATAATACACAAGGAAGACATGTGAACCGGAACAATCGGCATAGACCTACGCTACGGATAAGGACTAACGATTGGAAACTCGGGACGTGGAACTTCCTATCTCATAATTTCATTGGTAATACTCGTGTGCTTTCTGGCGAATAGAAGAACCGCAAGTTCAACATCAAAGCGCTGTAGGAGGTGAGCTAGAAAGGATCCACGGCGCGTGCATTTCGAGGCGGTCATACCGGGGGCTGTATAGCCAAGAAGAAAATGGATATAGTTTTTGGCTCAGGAAGTACCAGTACATCGGTCCCAAGCTCAATCCCAAGCTTAATATTTCGTAACAAATAACGTAACTCACACGAACACACCCTCAAATATTCTGTTAAGGTAACAAAGCGAATCAAAACAAAAGCAAAGCTTCTAGTATCGAAAAGCGCAAGAATGTATCGTAAGGTGGAAGCTGCAAGGTGTACTTCGGACCAAAGCGTTCCACAACAGTGGACCAATTTCAAATCGCTAGTTTCTACCAGAGCTGCAGTAATACACGAGCTAAGCCTAGCTTTCATCGTGTTGAAGCGAGTAATTGTGTGCTGGCCGGCCGATCAACCCCCGAGTGTGCAGGTTGAGGATTAAGGCCAATTCTACGATATCAGCATCATTACCAGGATAGTCCTGAAGAAAATGGATATAGTTTTTCGCTCAGGATGTACCAGATTATCAGTCCCAAGCTTAATTCGCCCCTGAGAAAGTATCTCGCATCTCGTGCACACTCTCAAATAATCTGTCAAAATAACATAGCGAATCAAAACAAAAACAAAGATTCTAGTATCGAAAAGCGCAAGAATGTGTTGCAAGGTACACGGTTCAACGTGTACTTGGGAACCAGGGGCTCTACAACAGTGAACTATTTTGTAATCGCTAGTTTCCTATTGATTGTTGTCATTGCCGTGCATAGCCCTCACCCCAAAAGTACTGATGATGCCAAAAAAGAATTCGACAAAGATTTTTCATTAGGGCCTAACTGACAAACGTAAACAATCGCTTTTTCTGCGAATATCTCATCATTGAAAAGTAGCCTAACCAATCCACCACGGTCATTTCGAAGAGGAAGAGTTCACCTATCCGATATAATTGAAGGCTTGCAAGGGTAGCCTTTGTGCCACGAGAAATTTACGGAAGAAGCCATTGTTTACGTTTGTCAGTTAGGCCCTAATGAAAAATCTTTGTCGAATTAACGGGTGAGTTATAAACAGCGGGACTAAATTCATGTCACGTTTTCCGCCACACGCGCTAGAGAGAAACAAAAAACAGTGTGTGGTTCTGTTTTCCTCTTTGTGGGCGTTGTTCATGCTCAGTGTCTTTTCGTTTGTTTACGGTGAAGATCGCGGAACAGAGTTTTTTTTCCGGGAATCCGTCTTTCGACTGCCGCCAAGAACAAGATTGGCGCCAGCAACAGGAAGCTCGCCAAGAAGTTCGACACATCGCAAAGCATGGTGATCAGAATCCTGAAGGCGGAGGCGTGAAACGTTACAAGCAAGCATACAGGCCGAAGTACGTGGAGAAGCAGCTGCAGGAAATCCCGGGTAAGTGCCGAAAGCAGCGCCGTAACTACTTTAAGCCGGACGTCACCATCGTCATGGACGATGAGAAGTACTAAGATGATTGCTTTAGCTTTCAGTCTTTATGAATAATGAAAACAGATGATTTCCTATTTTCCGACGTTTCGGCGTATTATATTTCGCCTTCTTCTAGGGAAGGCGAAATATAATACGCCGAAACGTCGGAAAACAGAAAATCATATGTTTTCATTATTCATAAAGACCGGTAGCCAATGAAATCGTCTTAGCACCAACAAGTCACAGTCGATAATCAGTTACAATGATGAGAAATGCTTTACGTTCTCGAACAGTTCGATCGCGGGGAACATGGGGTTCTATACCGACGAGTTGGACACTACACCCGATAAGGTTGGATATGCCAGAAAATCCAAGTTTGAGCTCAAGATATTGGTGAGGACGGCCATTTCGATCGCTGGCATATCTTACCTTTCCGTACAGATGTACGGTGGTCAGGGGCATGGCGGTCAATACGGAAGTCTACACGAAGATCTGCTACCCCACCCCCCCCCGCTTTATTTCCCGCAAAAGGTGGGAGCCCCACGCCCAACAACTCAAATCCCGTATCATCAGATGTGCGAAACGTGGACCTTTAGTTTAGTTACCTAATACAACACACCAAGACGCGTAATAATAACCGACCACTCTTGCCTCTTCCACAATTCGAATCGAAGTGGACGATCAGGAAGTCGAATGTCCTCAGATACCCACTGTTTTGTGACCATTGGCTCTGAGATCGCGAATTGGGACGAAGTACAACTCGCAGATCACCGCATTGTCATAATATTTGTACCCGAAACACTAATTTGCATTACGGCCTCTCTTTCGAACGGCCGATCTAAACGCCCCGTAAGTTTTAGGTGAACCCGATCTGAAAGGGTCAATGTATCCTGAATGAGGGTCAATGCCTCAAGTTGCACATAACGCAATTTTGTGCGTCTCCACGCTTTGGTGGGTTGGCTATAGCTTTACTTGTATGCAAGAACAGACATGTGTGTATGCAATCATGGCAATGTATGCCAACTGCTATCCATGAAACGAGTGACTATGTGCGGTGAACAACTTTGAAATAAAATGATAAAAATCAATTACCAACCTATGGATTAACCGCTTGCCTAGTTTGGGTCTTTGAAATAGCTGTTTTAATTTAAGTAAAGCGTACTTGTTACAAGCTGACCAACTACCATGGCCTTTGACTTATTGACTTCAACGCCTCCAAAAACATGGCCATACGGACGATTGTGAGCTGACCGAAAGTTGGAGGTAGCAAACATCTGAATGGAGTACAGGAAGAAGTTCCAGACAGCGAAGGAAGTGCCATCGGTGATGCCACAAGTGACTGAAATGTGCCACCACTGACGATAGCTTGAGTTAAGGATGCCATCAATCAGCTGAAGAGCAACAAAACAGTTCAAAAGGATCGGAGTAGAACTTATCAAGATGGATTCGGACAAGTTGACCAATTACCTGAATTGATTCATAGCCAGGATTTTGAGATACCAAACAGCTGCAGGAGGAATGGAAAGATGGGGTTATCTGCCCCATCTACAAGAAAGGTAAAGGTGCTATCCTAAACTATCTTCCAGGGACTTTCGTCACTAAAAAAATATATTCATGGAAAGTTATAAGGTCGGTCTCATTGAAAGACGATCTACAATAGATCTAACATTCACTTTCTTTTAAAAGTGCCGTGAATATAGTGTTCAAAAGCATCATCTATTCATCGACCTTACAGCCGCATATGATACAGTTAACCGAAAAGAAGAAGTTAACGTACATGGAAAATAATGGACGAAAACGCCCGGGAAAGCTGACCCGACTAATCAAGACTACGATGGCTCGAATCCAGTGCTGTGAGGGTATCGGGTGGATGAACGGGTTCATTCGAATCCCGCGGGGGCTTCTTCAAGGCGATGGAATCACTTACCTGCTGCTAAACATTGCTCTTGAAAGTGTTATGAGACGAGTGGCGTTCATCTTGCAGGGCACGATTCTCAACAGATCTAGTCAATAAATCTGCTTTGCCAATGACGAGAATTTTTTTTTTCCTCTGTTCGGGACATAAACCACTGCGACCAGTAATTTGATCTATTGTAGTAATGACGAGAACATTGTCGGCATAAAGTTTGAGGCGGTGGCAGAGCAGCACACCAGGCTAGAAGCGGTGAAGATTGGGTTGAAGATAAATACGTCCAAAACAAAGTACTTGCTGGCATGCGGAACCAAGCACAACAGAGCTCCACAAGCAACTGTGGTCAAACCGACAGAGCTTCCGTACGAAGTGTATCCTTAACAAAACGCATATAATAACGGTTGTTCTCTAGGGATATGAGACTTGGACAATGCTTAAGGAGGACTTGCAAGAACTCTGGACTTTTTGAGCGACGGGTGTCGAGAACCATCTTTGGCGGATTGCAGGGTAGTATCCCTGAGAATCTGGACAATTTGGTGGATTAATTTTCTTAATAAAATCGATATTATTTTGCTTATACCATTCTATGACTTCACGGCTGTAATAGCAGCTGGCTAAGTCTGGCCAGAACTTATTTATTTATTTATTTGTCGTCAATCGAGTTTGTAGACCGTTTTGTTACATAGTTTATCCTATACGCTAAATTGTTTTGAAAACAAATTTGTTTTAATACAATATAGTATGCATGAGCAAATCTTACTAAACATAAAGACCTCTTAGCTATTACTGCGCGCAGAAATAATGCTTTAATTTGGTTTTGGACATTGTAAAATCAATACTATTGCAATGTTTATTGTAAGTGGTCATCATTTGATTCATGGGTCCAAATTTTCCGTAGTTCGTACGATGGTAATTAATTGCAAACAACTGTCGATGCCTCAAATAACGTGTTGGTGTGTACAAGTTTAATTTTGATAAAAGTTCCATCGAATCAATTCTGTGTGAGACAATGTTATTTATAAATGAAACCATCGCAAATTCTCGACGCTCTTTCAGTGTTTGAATGTTGATAAGCATGCATCGAGCTTCATACGATGGTAACGGAAATACAGTCCAGCCTAACTTACGAAGTGCGTATAATAAAAACTGTTTTTGCACAGATTCTATTTTATTTTCATGTGTAAGGACACCAAACCACAATATAAAAATATAGTATTCACACAAAACAAACAAAGTATTTTTTTTTTATGAGAACGCACAAAAAAAAAAAAAAAAAAATTATTATACAAAACATAATATATTACTTGCTTTTTTTTTTATTATTATAAAAAAAACAAAAAAAGAAAATAGAGAATAAAAAAAAACACCCCCCCCCCCCCCTCCCCCCCCCCCACCAACCTAATTAACTAAAAAAATTAATAAATATGGATGTCTCTTTTTTTTTTTAACCCAAACAAAATACATTTTTTTTACATTAAGTTTTAGGAGGCTTTTGTTACACCATGTGTGGAATAAAGCTTGCTTCAGATAGAATTGGAACAAAAACAATTGCCTGTATTTCAGTTATTTATTATTGAATTCAAGATCTTTTTTTATACAAATGTAGCGTTTTCTTCATACTTTTAAGAAAAAATACGGATAAAATTATTCGTCACGGTTTCGAAGGAATTCTCGAATTTTTCCTGTAACACGGCTCATTAGGCGGCGCACACCTTCTTCGTCCATCGTTTTAGCTATCTTATTCCTCCAAGTCTTCATCTGATTGATGTCTTTGACAACCTTTCCCTTTGCTTTGAGTCTCCTCTTCATGATTGCCAGTATTTCTCAATAGGGCGGAACTGGGGGCAGTTGGTGGGTTAAGGTTTTTCGGAACAACCTGGACCCCTTTCTCTGCATACCATTCTTGAACGACTTTGCTGTAATGACAGCTTGCCAAATCTGGTCAAAACATTACGGGATGGTCGTGGGATCGAATGAACGGCAAAATTCGTTTTTGGAAATACTCTTTTTGGTATAGTTCCGACGTCATTGTCTTATTTGTAACGAAAACTTTCGTTTTTTTGCCACAGCTGCAAATGCCCTGCCAAATCATGAATTTTCGTGCAAATTTGTCAGCAAAAACAAATTTAAATTTGGCTGGAACATCCCCCCGAGCCGTTGCAAAGTAAATTTTTTGACCTGGGATTTGCCCGAAGTCAGCCTTGACATAGGTTTCATCGTCCATCAGAAGACACCCGTCGAACTTGGTCAGCACCTGGTCGTATAGCTTCCGAGCACGGATTTTGGCCACACTATTCTGTTTTATAGTCCGATTTGGCTGTTTGCTAGCTCGATACGACTTGATTCCTTCCCGGAGTCGAGTTCTCCTCACGGTACTATGGGCAGCATCGAATTTTCTGGCCAAATCACGGTCCGACAGATTGGGATTCCTCTTAATCGTCTTCAAAATCTTACCACGCAGTTTCCGGTCGACAGTTCCACTCCGACGATTGGCTTGAGGCTTCCGAATCGTCGTCAATGGTTCCTTATACCGTTTGATAACGCGCCATACGATATTTCTGGGCAATTTCATCTGTTTAGCTAGCCTAGATGCAGACCACAATGGATTTTCCAAATAACTGTGCACAATTTGTTCCCTTCTTTCGGCTTCCATGTTGATTGTTTACAAAGTACAGTCGATTTGCGGAATGTCAAAAATACATACCTAAAGCTGACAAAATTCCCGACACGTGGGCGCAAAGAACTTCCAAATACGTCCACCAGGAGCGCCACAATATGAGCAAAAGTTTGTTCTAATTCTAAATGAAACAAGCCTTGATTTTTTTTTTTAAAATACACAAATCTCCCCCCTTTTTTTCCACCAAAAAAATCACACCGCCACACCACAAAAAAAAAAAAAAATTTAAAATAAATATAATAAAGATATACAAAAAAAAAAAAAAAAAAAAAAGAACAAAAGAAACAACATGAAAGCAAGGCCCCCCCCCCCCCAAAAGAAAAAAAGAAAACAATATTTTTTTCCCCTCCCCCCTTTTCTCTCTCCCTCTCTCCCCCCCCCCCCCCCCCCCCCCACACAAACCAACACAATTTTTTTAACAACCCCTTCTTTTTTTTTTTTCCCTTCCCCCCCCGATAATTATTTTTTTTTCCCCACCCCCACACACCAAATTTATCTGCAAAGAGATATTTGAACAAACCCGTTGCATCCCCCTTACGGGTTAGCAAGGTCAAAATTTTTGAGGCGGGATTTGTCCAAAGTCCATTTTCACGTAAGTTTCATCATCCATCAAAGTACATCCGTTGAACTTGGTCACTACTTGCTCGTACAGCTTCCTTGCATGTGTTTTTGGCAACCAGGTTTAGTTTCAGCATTCTGTTGGGATGTTTACTGGCATAATACGACCGAAATCTTTGTTGCATCTTTGATGAATCTTGCTGACATAAACCTTATTGGATCTTGCTTTCGATAGCAAATATTTCTTGAATCCAAACGCAGGAAGTGACGCCTTCTGAGATTATTACTCAACTTGTAGAAAAGGGCGGGAAGCAAACAACGGTATCCATAGGGAGAACACATTTTATTTGAATAGCTTCAATACGGTTGGTCCAAGTACATTGGTCTTGCTGTACGGACAACCAACGACAACTGCGAATTCCAAGATAGATCGTACATAAGCACAGTACAAAGTATTGCCGTCTCGAATGAACTAAAACGTCTACAGCAGACGTACAGTTTAAAGAGACGTTAATATAATGAATCACAGTACAAAGATTACATGCGTAGCGGATCGAAGCAACCGGCGGGGATCTTGAAGATAACACCCAGCTGCTTATTAGCTCTTGAAATTGTATCCCTACTGTAAACAAAACGAAGGCTCACAATCAAGTACACTTAGATTTTTAACCTTGTTTACGTGTTGAAGAGGTTGACCTGACATACAATAGCTAATTGGTCAAACTTTTCTAGAGAACAGAATGGACGAATCTAAATTCGAGCTGATCTACCGATCGCGGCGAGTTCGTGAGTGGTGCAGCTTAGACGAGGCGCTTCAGGTGCGCCTCACCCAAATCACAATGAAGCATGGAGGAGGAAATGTGATGGTCTGAGGATGTTATTCGTGCGGTGGAGTGACAAACCTCGTGAAAATCGACAGGATAATGACGACCGATTCGTAAGTCAACATCCTGCGGGAAAATTTGGAGGTTTCACTGATCCAGGCAGGTCTTGTAGAGAATTTCGTATTTCAGCAGGACAACAACCCGAAGAATACCAAGTGTTGTCCGATCTTGTCGGATCAAACCGCTGGAATGGCCTCCACAAAGCCCGGACCTCAACCCCATCGAAACTTTGTGAGCGATTATTGGTGCACACTTCAAGAACCTGGCGGAAAGCATGATGGAGCCCTTTATATTTTTTGTTTCTTTTTATAGTATTCTTTAAGTGAAACCTTTGAAGAACATAAAAAAATAGCAAAAGAGACAACAGAGATCTTTAATTTGTACCAAATAAATGAGATTAATCCAAAAAAAAAATATATTGACCGTCCTCTTCATCTCCTTGGAAAGCAAAAAAAACAATCGTCGAGGTATTGAGGTTCTCAGAAGAGCTTTAAGCTGGTGCTCTTCAAAAACAAAAGTAACAGTGAATGCTAAAAGACAAGCCCTAAGAGCTCAACGTCTCTTCCCGTCGATCATCCCGATAAGGAGGGGGCAAACCGGCTTTACCAACAGATACGAAACGAATGTCGAGATGTCATCGGAAAAGCCAAAGCATGTAGTTTGTAGGATAGATTTTCTAAATGGTATTAACAGCAGTCAGTCGACATCCGAACTTTGAAGGAGACTTATCGCCCCACGTTTGATTAAGCTTTTCAAGCAAATTGGTGGAGAAGCTATTCAGCTGTTTCTCCTAGAATAGCTGAATAGCTTCTCCAAATTTGTTTGAACAAGCTCTGGAATTTTTTTGGTTTCCCCTCGGTGGAAAGAGAATAGAATAGCGCTAAAGAACCAAGATATTACCATCACGGGTGTAGAACACCCCGTTGCAAGATATCAACAATCCATCCCAGTTCAACGAGCTAACATACGCTCTATCTAAGGCAAATGGCAAATTTGCGTGTCCGGTTGAGGTTAGCTGTCCTCTTTTTTGAAACCTGTCTTATTCCGGAAAGATGGAACACCTGGAGTGTTTTAGTAAACTCTGGGTTAAATAAACTATCCCGAATGTATGGAGACAACGCCTTGTTTTCCCCATAAACACACTGGGCATGGTAGGCCGCGCAACGGAAGATTTCTGCCCTATCTCGCTTACATGCCTCAAAAATTATGGAGCGCATGATCAAACGTCGACTTATGCGCTACCTCAACGTTCGAAACCTACTCGATCCTCGACTGCATGCTTTTCGACCAGGATGTTATACAAATACCTTTTTCGGTACACTTGAACAAGCTTAAACCGATGCCATCAAGGACAGGAACCATGTTGAGCAGGCAATGTTAGACATCACCAAGGCATAGCCTAAAGCCAGTGAACGTTGCTCCTAACGTATTGCTTGTATTGGAGCGCTTACACGAATATTGAATCAGATGCAGGCAGCTAGGTAGCTAAATGCATCGAGCTGCCATTGCCAACCTACTTATCCAAAATCTTTCTTTATGCTAGACGAAACCCTTCGGTCTAATCTTATAACGTGGTGGTGGTAATTTTGATTAACGGGCACTTCTAGGTAGAATCAATTAAATTTCAGAAACAACTCAATGTGACTATTATTTTCAAACAGTAGAAGAGCATTTGCTAATGACCGATAAAATAATTTCTATTCAAAATTAGTTGAAATTTGAATAAATGGATGTACCTAGTTCGACATATTTATGGTTCCACACAAAATAATGCATATTATCACGATATCCATCTAGCGACCTTTCAACAGGGAAGCATTTTTTTGTCTATTGTGAAACTAAAAGCGATTTTTTTTTTCTTCTGCAAATAAGGACGTAGGCACACGGTTATTTTTCCAATATTACATAGATTTATTTGATAGCGAATTACTTCTTTGTCCATATGGTAGACTACAAACTACAGGAAAACTCCCCAGGGCGAGATGGATGTCATATAAAACAGAAAAAGTTAGATACACTACAGGTTGACTTTTAAAGTAGTTACAGCTCCTTAGCGGTCCGTCCGGCCAATTTCGTCATTTACGTTTGCATCTATAATGAATATTTAGTTGGAGATGTTAAGTATTTAATTAGATTCTAACTATGCAAATCATTCAAACTCACTCTTTCCATCACATGCTACAATTTTAACTTTGTCCACTTTGGCAAATTCATGCACCTCCCGGAATTCGACATCATTCAACATCAGCGTCCACACGTTATCGCAGAAGCGGTAGGTATTCAGCTTCGCTGCCTTGAACGTTACCCTGGATTTGACGCGGTTGGACAGTGCTGCGTTAATGGATTTATCGAACTGAACCAACACTCGGACTGCCAATGCCGGGGTAATTTGACCATACTATATTGCAAACAAAAAAAACACATGAATTCAGTCAGTAACTAGAACCTTCATTTGTAATTCTATACAGATGAGAAGCGTAAAATATGATTGAATTAACATACCTGAATCAGCTCGTCCAATGTTTCCTGCAGTGTATTTCCTAGTGTGGTATTACGATACAACTGATAAGACATGTTTCAGCGCAGAATAATCAATACTTAGTGTTTAAACTGAGTTTTACTTAAAATTTTGTATCCGCTTGGTTTAGGAATCAGCCAACTAACTAAACCAAAACAACCATCCATCGAGCTCTGGTTTTGACGTTTCCATTTTTTCATCATTTTTTTTATGAATCAGACAGCTCGAGTCAAGTTAATCCCAAATTTGTCAGACACAAATAGTTACCCTAGCGGTGACTAGTAAAACCTATTGCATTCTCTCTTAAAAGGTAACGTTACACGCTATTTCTAAACAACCCAAATGTGATTTGCATATACCCAAATCAATATAGAGAACACGCTAAAAAAACACCTATTTCATTTATATTACTCAGGGACCTGGCAAGCTGTCATTTTGCTGTTACTAACATCTCTTACAACCAAATGCCAAAAGATTCATTGTTTGTAAACAATACTGGCTTTCGTACCTGTAGTAACAGACGTCAGATGGGCCTTATTCAAATAAGGCCCGCGATATGTTGCATACTGTCAAACGCTAGTAAATTGGATAGGGTTGCCAGGTCCCTGATATTACTGCCAGTGGCTCTGCGTCGCTGTCAACCACATATAGATGCACCATAGTTCACATGATTTTGAAAATTTTGGACATCTGACAACTGAAATCGACAATGATTTTTCATTAAGGTCTAACTGGCAAACGTAAACAATTGCCTCTTCTTCAAATTTGTCGACTTGCCTCAGGGGGAAAGTCACTCTGCCACGTTGTGTTTGTGTTGACCGTGTTTCGGGGAGTTGGAAGGTGGCAGAAGGTGTTTCTGTGCTTCAACATATCTGTCAAAACTACACTCGAAAATGTATGCTTATTGGCAACCGTAGTTGTTTTGGACGTTTAATCCACGCACACATATATATCATCTGAATCACATCAGTGCAAGCGAGAGGGAAAAAAAACAGTGTGAAAACAAACATTCGATTCATGACAGAGGTGCCAGAAAGGATTTTATTCTTTCATGTTGCGGCGAGGTGCTTGAAGTGTGGCGGATTGTGTCGAATTGTGTTTTTGAGGGTTTCAACACATGGTGGCAGAGTGACTTGCCCCCTGACTTGCCTCACTAATCTACCACAGCCATTTCGAAGAACAAGAGTCCTATTCGATAGAATTGGAAGCTTACATGGGAAGCTTTTTATTATGAGAAATTTACAGAAGAAGCCATTGTTTACGTTTGTCAGTTAGGCCATAATGAAAAATCTTTATCGAAATATGGCCCATCAAAACAAATCGATCTATGCCAAGGCACGACAGGCATGATAGAACACACTTTCTTCGTATCCTATAATGACGTGACGATGTGCACATATGAAAGTGTTGAATGTTGCTGCATTCGTCCTATCAATATATTCATTACATTGATACTGGAATTCATGCGAGCTACAGCAAAATTCTTAATGATTGCCCCCTGATTACTCCCTCTTTTTTCTAACGGAAAAGTTACACAATTTTCGTAAAAGTGAATTGTGGTAGAGTAGTCCTGCAATTAGAAATAAAAAAAATATTATTCATATTAAAAACTACTTACCTGTAATTAGTTTTATTTCATTCGCCTCGGTTACAATAAAAACAAAAACTGACTTTTCATATCTGACAGTTCCTGACCAAATTGTTTATGATCTTTAGTTTTTTTTTTTTTTTTAATCTTTATTTTACGTCGGCCTATTTCCTCACATGGTGACAATCACCGACGCCAGGAAGACGACTCCACCACCTGGACCCTTCCTAACGACTCATGAATATGAACCGGGACCAACGGCTTTACTTCCCTTCCGAAGGAAGACGTGTCCAGATTATTTCGCCTCAGAAAAACCACCGACGTCGACTGGGATTGAACCCAGACCCTACTGGGGTGCCAAGTAGCAGTCACGCTTACCACTACACCACCGACGCCGGCATCATGATCTTTAGTAAACACGGTCATTCTGCATCGGAAATAGCATAAGCAAAGAGGTACGATCACATTTGGCTATGGTGTGAATGAAGCGTTCGCTCGTTCGCTCGAGCGTTTGATTGTTTGGTTTGCTTGGTGACGATTTCATGTTGGCTGCTAAGATAGTTTTGGAAAGCAAGTATGTAACTAGGTTACATAACACATTCTGATTTTTCATTCTCCTGACTAGCTTTGAGGCGCACGGACGTGTTTTATTTCCTTAAAAAAAAAAGATGGCAAGCAAGCGGCCTTTCAACATCGAGCCAAATCTCGAAAATCACGACATGAATTAACTCAAAAATTGAGTAGATCCACAGATCTCCGATAAAAATATGGAGCAACCTGGATTCAAACTTTGAACTTTGAGGTTATGGGTCCTGTAAGTTGCCCACTACACACTTAGATTTTTTTGCAGAAATCTATAAAATTTTACCGAATTCTCAACTACTGAACGTTCGGTAATTCGATTTAACGGATTTCGGTAAAATATTACTAATTCCGGTAAATTTTTCTACAGAAAACTGTAACATTTCACCGAAATCCGTTAAATCGCATAACCGGACGTTCAGCTGTTGAGATTTCGGTAAATTTTACAGATTGCTGCAAAAAAAATCTTAGTGTGTAGTGCGCAAGTTACAGGACCCATAACCTCAAAGTTCAAAGTTCGAATCAAGGTTGCTCCATATGTTTATCGGAGAGGGAATTCCTCTAGACTATTTGGTGCGCTATCTCTCAACAACTTAACCGCCTATTCAGCATATTGTTATTTGTCCATTTACCATATTGTTAAAACTATAAAGGAGATTGTTAGTTTGTAGATATCAACTATAAGGGTAAATGTCATAACAATAACGGAAACGGTCGTCAATAAAAAGGGAAATGGCCAAGATAAGGTTTGTGATTATGCAGGTATTCAATATGATTTTTATTTTTTATTGTGCTCCCTATGGGTTCGGAAATGAATTATAACTTCTGGAGTACTTTTGAAATAGGACATGCTTTTTAATCATAAATGCATTAACGCAAATTAAAAACAATCATCAAAACCTTCATGACCTTTTGAAAAAGTATCCCAGATTAAAATGTTGAAGCTAAAAATTTTAGCACGTGCAGAATTTTTGTATAAAATTATACGTTTATTTGCTCTCATCACTTATATCTAGTCAGATTATAATCTATATTGCGTATACTAGAGTATCTTGTTATTATATACATATTAGGCGTATTGGTAAAGGAAAAATGGGTTGCAAGTAAACTTGTCAGATTAGTTATCGCTCAGCTTTTGAGACGTGCAGACATTCTTTTTCGATTGCGCTTATCACAAGTGAAGCATTTACTTTTAAAATAGACTATTCTCAGTTCACCGTGAAACCAACGGTCGAAAAACTCTACAGTTTCTGTCGCTCGGTTCTCGGTTTGAAACGGGAAGACATCAAAAGACTCCAATGCCACCGAGGTGGAGCATGTGCGTTCATTAAAGTCAGTGACTTGGCGCTCGCACAAACTGTCGTTGAAGAACATGGCGGGAAGCATGAAGTGGAGTGTCAGGGGAAGAAACACAAGCTTCGAATCTCGTTGGAGGATGGTAGTGTTGAAGTGCGTGTTCACGACCTCCCCGAAGATGTGTCGGAAGAAAGGATCGTCGAATTCCTAAGTGCGTTTGGTGAAGTAATATCGATCTGCGAAGTGTCGTGGGCCGAAAGCAACGAAGTCGAAGGCATACCGCTCGGCATATGGTCTGCCCGTATGTGATTGAAGCGGAATATCGATTCGTGGGTCACCATCGACGGAGAGCAAGCGTTCGTTGTTTACAAGGGACAGCTACAATCCTGCCGCCACTGCAAGGAACAAGCTCACACTGGCATATCATGTGTCCAGAACAAAAAACTGATGTACCAGAAAAGCTACGCAAGGTGACAAAGCAAGCTGGACAGGCGTATAGGTCAACCACCGGTCAACAACCCAAAAGAGCAGCTGGTGCGAGACCAACAAACACGAGCCCGGTCGTTCAAAAGACTACCGCTCCCCCACCGTTATCATCGGATGCTTTCCCAGAACTGCCGAGTGCCATGAGTCTGGCCTCAAAAACGAATGTAAGCAAGCAGCCCGTACCGACTGTTGTACCCTCGTGCCCGCAAACAAAACGAACGCAGAATTCGTCATCATCGTTCCTAACACCACCGCAAGCTGTTGTGGCCGTGGACGATATTTTCAAAAAGCCAGCGCTGCGATCGCAGAGCAAGAGCGGCACTGGTAACGAAACCGACGATTCCACTTCTTCAACGAGCAGTAGACGAAACCGAAGCCGACCGGTTGGTAAAAAACCCCGCCGGGACGACATCGACGACGAGAGAGAGGAGGATATGCAACTATAAATGGCTCTTACGTCGTATAACATATCGTCCATCAACATCTGCACAGTCACAAACCCCACGAAACTAAACGCTCTCCGGACCTTCATCAACAGCCAAAGCCTCGACATCGTGTGTCTACAGGAAGTTGAGAACGAACAGCTCTCCTTGCCTGGCTATGTCGTTTATTTCAATGTAGACCACACGAGAAGGGGAACAGCTATTGCTCTGAAGGAGCACATCCAAGTCACTCACGTCGAGAGAAGCTTGGACAGCCGACTCCTTGCGCTAAGAGTGCAAGACACGACGGTCTGCAATATTTACGCTCCCTCCGGTTCCTCGCAACGCGCCGCTCGGGAGAATTTCTTCAATGACACGCTCCCCTACTATCTCCGTCACCGCACCACGCACGCCATCCTAGCTGGCGATTTCAATTGCGTGCTTCGAACACGCGACTCAAGCAGCCCGAACACGAGTCCCGCCCTTAAAGCAGCCGTTCAACAACTGCAGCTCCACGATGTATGGGAGAAACTGTGCCCACGTGATGATGGATTTACCTTCGTCTGTCGGAATGCTCAATCGCGCCTTGATCGAATCTACGTCAGCAGCGGTCTCCGTGACCACCTGCGAGCAGCACATACCCACGTCTCCTCTTTTACCGACCATAAAGCGCTGACTCTCCGACTTTGCCTTCCCCATCTTGGTCAAGAGCATGGCCGTGGTTTCTGGTCTCTCCGACCGTACCTTCTAACTGACGAGAACGTTGCGGAATTCCAATATCAGTGGCAATATTGGACCCGGCAGCGTAGAAACTATGGCTCATGGATGGAATGGTGGCTCTCGTTTGCTAAACCCAAGATCAAACGGTTTTTCAAGTGGAAATCTCGAGACATCTTCGATGAATTTCACAGCGAGCATCAGCGCCTCTACGGTGAGCTACGGCTTGCCTACGACGGGTATTACCAGCACCCAGAAATGCTGACCACCATCAACCGGCTGAAAGGTGAAATGCTTGCGCATCAAAGGAGGTTTTTGTCACACGTTCATGCGGATCAATGAAACGCACGTGGCGGGAGAACCAATCTCAATATTCCAGCTAGGGGAGAGGCGAAGGAAGAAAACCGTCATCACGCAGCTGCAGACGGAGCAAGACGAAATCATAACAACATCACGAGCGATAGAAGACCACATGGTGGACTATTTCTCGACTCTCTACACGGAGGAGGCAACAGAAGAAAACGATAATGGATTCGTCTGTGAGAGTGTTGTGCCACTCAACGATCCATCAAATGAAGCCTGTACGAGCGACATCACGACGGCAGAAATATGGTCTGCAATAACAGGGAGCGCACCCCGTAAGTCCCCTGGCTTCGATGGTATTCCGAGAGAATTCTACCACCGCATGTTCGACGTCGTCCACCGTGAGTTGAACCTGTTGCTGAATGAGGCACTCAGAGAAAATCTTCCTGCAGCGTTTGTTGAAGGGATCATCGTGTTGGTCAAGAAGAGAGGTGGCGATCAATCCGCACGATCATACCGGCCAATTTCACTGCTAAACAGCGACTACAAGCTCTTCTCCCGCATACTCAAAACAAGACTGGAGCGAGTGATGCGAGAACACCACGTCTTGAGTGACGGGCTTTTACCCTTCTTACACCAAAAGAAGGGTATTAAGATCGCTTGAAAATTCGACTTTTTATCCGAGGCCCAGAGGGCCGAGTGTCATATACCATTCGACTCAGCTCGACGAACTGAGCACATGTCTGTGTGTATGTATGTGTGTGTGTGTGTGTGTGTGTGTGTGTGTGTGTGTGTGTGTGTGTGTGTGTGTGTGTGTGTGTGTGTGTGTGTGTGTGTGTGTGTGTGTGTGTGTCGTTACAAATAATGTCACATCGGTTTCTCAGCCATTTGTGAACCGATTTCAGTTCTGTTGACGGCAAATGAAAGCTACAACATTCCCATAGAACGCTATTGATTTTTTTTTTATTCGGACATTTCGTTACGAAGATATCAACGAAACAGTACTTGACGGCCTATTATAATAGTAATCAAACAGTGGTAGTCTCCGATTACATACTGAGCTATTTGTGTACCGATTTTAGTTTTGTTAGCGCCAAATTAAACTTATAAAATTTTTAAATAGTTGATCAAAATTTCATTAGGATTGGATAATCCTTCATGGAGATATGACCAAAACAATACCTGAGAGCATATAATTGCACATAATTCGTTGCAGTTCAAAACCGGAAAACACAATTCGCACTAATCGATCCTGTTTGCATTCTATAGTGTCGCATCTGTTACGTTTTATGACGCATGAGATAGTCAGAACTGACGGTTAAAAATTGTCTAATACTTCATTTTATATATTGAATATTTGAAACATAGTATATTTCTACAACTTCTCTTTTTACCCTTCTTACACCAAAAGAAGGGTATTAAGATCGCTTGAAAATTCGACTTTTTATCCGAGGCCCAGAGGGCCGAGTGTCATATACCATTCGACTCAGCTCGACGAACTGAGCACATGTCTGTGTGTATGTATGTGTGTGTGTGTGTGTGTGTGTGTGTGTGTGTGTGTGTGTGTGTGTGTGTGTGTGTGTGTGTGTGTGTGTGTGTGTGTGTGTGTGTGTGTGTGTGTGTGTGTGTGTGTGTGTGTGTGTGTGTGTGTGGTTACAAATAATGTCACATCGGTTTCTCAGCCATTTGTGAACCGATTTCAGTTCTGTTGACGGCAAATGAAAGCTACAACATTCCCATAGAACGCTATTGATTTTTTTTTTATTCGGACATTTCGTTACGAAGATATCAACGAAACAGTACTTGACGGCCTATTATAATGGTAATCAAACAGTTTAGTCTCCGATTGCATACTGAGCTATTTGTGTACCGATTTTAGTTTTGTTAGCGCCAAATTGAAGTTATAACATTTTCAAATAACTGATCAAAATTTCATAATGATTGGATAATCCTGCATGGAGATATGACCAAAACAATACCTGAGAGCACATAATTGTGAGATGAAAATATACTCGTTGCAGTTCAAAACCGAACAAGACCACTCACCCCAATCGATGCCGCTTGTATTCTATTGTTCTGCATCTGGTGCGTTGTATAGCACATTCAGCGGACTAGCCACACTATGTGACTCTATAGAATTAGAGTGGGATGGATTGGCTCGAGTGGTCCGGTTTTGAACTGCAACGAGTATATTCGAAAATTACACAAAGTCTCCATTCACTATAACTACACAATTTTCAAGGACCATGTACTTGTTAAGCATCTTGAATCCATATCGATAATCAAAATTGACGCTTAGGATTGTGTAATAATTTATTATATGGACTGATTATATGGAATTTCTAATATTTCTGTAATTTTTCCTTTTATATACCTAATATAAACAGGTCGTTAAAGACTATTAATAGCAATATTTTAATCACATCGATGAACAATACGTTCAGGATTGACAAATAATTCATTTTATAAACTGAATGTATGACATATCGAATATTCCTGGATCTTCCTGGAATTTCTGATGAAAATATGTATACAGTACCATATTGGCCACATTTGAGTTCGTAATTCTGGTGAAGTGTAAGAAGGGTTCAGTCTCACCATCGGTGGATTAATTCAGGTTTTTATAAATACATCTGCTTTATATGTGAATGTAACGATCCAGTTGATGTAGATGCACTAAAATTTCACTTCGATATAGATTAGAGAATTGTGAATATGTACTGTGTTCTAAAAACTGACAAATAAAACTTATTTTACAAAAAAAAAAAAAACGATTGAATGTAGCAATAAGTTGACCAGGCAGTGCTACTGTGCAAGATGATTCCAAAGTAATTAGGTTCGAAATTTTACACATCAAATTTGAATTGTTTTGTTCGAGCTTGAATGTCTGTCTGCAGTTCAACCGTTTAACTATGCGACAATTGGCGAAGCGCTTTGGAAATCATTTCGGGAATGTCAAATTGATCATAAACAAGTTTGGGGAACATTATTGTTCAGGTGAACTGCCAGGAAGAGGCAGAATATCTGGATCCTCCATCTCCACACTGAACCAGAAAGTGGTATCTCTAGTTAGGAAGCGCAAATCAACATCGATATGTGCAGGATCAAGCATTGGAATGAAACATAACAACCTGAATACCTAAAAGAAGCAGAAATTCGACAAACAAAGAACCGAACAAAAGCAATGTGCTGCAACAAGAGCTCACTGCTCTGGAATTGATCCCAAGTACTTCAATCTAATTAAGTACTAGAATCTTTGTTTTTTGTTTTGATTCGCTGTGTTATTTAAAAAGAATATGGGATGAGTTATTCGTTGAGGGGTTTGTTTTGAGGAGTGATTTATTCAGCTTGGGATCGAGTTTGGAAGGGGTACGCTGGTACTTCCTTACATAAAAAAATCTTTTTGCCATCCAGCCCCTGATTATACTGCTGTCGTATGGTAGGATTAACGCGTTGCTGAGAAGAGGATAAATTTGGTCAATAAGTGCTAGTATGGCTAGCAATATGTTATTACGGTTTGAAGGTTTGGATTTTTACACTAAGGGAACTAAAAAAGCGAGAATCCATCGGTCTGATTGTCTACAGAAAAGGTTGCTGGCTTTTATTCAGATCTGAGACGCACGTCACAAACCAGTATGGATGCCCTCCTAGCTCAGCTGTGTCCACTGTCAGTTTTAGTGATGTTCTATTTGTTCGTTCCAGCTATCAAAGTCGTCCCGGTCCTGGGTTTAGTGTTAAGGGCAGGGGTCTCCAAGCTGCCATACAAAGCAAGCATTCTTCGTCTAATGACGTCACTCGGCGTGATGCTACCTCCACTTCCAATTCCTCTGCCCCCTCATTGAAACCCCTTCTGTACTACCAGGAAGTAGGTGGTATCAACAGTTCACTCGTCGAGTACCAGTTAGCCTGCAGTGACGCATGCTACGATGTTTACGCCTTCTCGGAAACCTTGTTAAATATCAACACATTATCGAAGCAACTCTTCGACGACACGTATTATATCTACCGATATCCACTATCAGATATCTGATAGTGGAGTTCTTCTTGCCATGTGCTCAAAATTCAAATCTCACCTTCTGAAGCCTCCAAAAGACTCAACTGTTGAACATCTTTGGGTGGCGATGTCCACTAAAATCGGGACTCTGTTTATCTGCGTGGCCTATATTCCCCCGATCATGTTAGCGACAGCAGCCTTATTGATAAGCACGCTCTTTCTTTGGATTGGATCGTATCACAAATGGGACCCAGTGACACCAACTTCGTCGTGGGAGATTTTAACCTCAGCACGATTTCATGACATATCGATACTAACGGCTTCAGCTTTCCAGAAAATTCCTCTTCGTCATTCAGACCGGCGTCTATCTCCTTACTTGATGGATATTCTACCGCCAGACTTCGGCAAGTTTCATTAGTGAAGAATTTGGGCCTTTTCCCGTTTTTCAAGCTTCCCTCTGCTGACACTGGAGTTTTATCCTGAGTACAGGTTCCATGACAGCATCGAAAATGTTTATTATGACTTCACCCACACTGACTTCGAGAGAATGAACAACTTTCTCGCCGGCGTGGATTCAAACACGACCCTTTCAACCGGGGATGCGAGTTTTGCAGCTTCGACTATTTGTGATATTTTGCAGTACGCCATTGATCAATTCGTGAAGCTGCTGCTAAACTAATTTAATCAGTTCCTGGAAAGTCTCAATTGTTCATATTGTTCCGGGTGAATGGAGGCAGGTTAGAGTTATATACGGAAGCTGCTAGAGAAGATGATTCTCTATCGAATCGACAAATGGATTGAATCGAATGGCTTTCTATCTCATACACAATTTGGTATCTACAGAGGCAAGGGAACGAGATGACGCCGTTGTTTCAATTGTAGGACCAGGGGCAAACAACCTGCAGGGACCGTTGCAGGATAACCTAGACAATTTGTCTACCTTCTTCGAATGTTCCTAATCGTGATTACTCCCAAGACTTCTCTAGTTCTACTGTATTTTTTTATCTGACCATGAAGCAAGAAGCTCGTGGAATACCAGATCCACAGATCCGTTCGGAGTACATTCCATCCATTTTTGCAAGTATGTTTGGTCATATCAGATGTGACAGGAAGTTTTACACCGACGGGTCAAAAACAAATGATTCCGCTGGATTTGGTGTTTTTAACGAAATTCATAGCGCCCCCTTCAAACTTCAAAATCATTGTTCCGTATACGTCGCAGAATTGGCGGCTATACACTATGCATTAGAGCGAATTGCCTCTCTTCTCTCTGATCATTTTTGCATTTTTACTGATAGTCTCAGCTCACTTCAGGCTATTCGTTCAATGAGGCCGGCAAAGCACTCATCGTATTTCGTTAGCGAATACGATCTCTTTTGAGTGCCCTATCAAACAATTCCTATACCATCACCTTCGTTTGGGTCCCTTCTCATTGATACATTCCGGGTAGTAAGAAAGTGGACTCACTTGCCAGGGTGGGCGCTATGGCAGGCGGTATTTATGATCGACAATTTGCCGAATTTTTGGCTATTTTCCGTCAACAGGCCTTGATCAGCTGGCAACAAAAATGGGATTCAGGGGATTTGGGCAGATGGTTACATTCCATTCTCCCACGGGTATCGAACAAATCTTGGTTCAGAGGGTTGGATATTAGCCGGAATTTTATCAAGGTAATGTGACGTCTAATGTCCAATCACTGCTCGTTAGGCTCTCATTTCTATCGAATAGGTCTCTCAGACACCAATCAATGCGGCTGTGGTGCAGGTTATCAGGACATCAACCACGTTGTATGGTATTGCCTCGATTTCGAAATTTCCAGATCTGATCTTGGCGCATCCCTACGGGTCCGAGGGAAACTAGAGAAGAAAGATATCAGATATGTGCGGGGTAAGCTGGACTTTGACTATATGGGGCTAATTTACAAATTTTTGAGGTGTCTCTTAGCTGTCGTTTTAACATGTCTACCTCGTCCGCTCCCCCGTAATTACGCTTCGATTGTATCGTTACAGTTTAACGCAACGTCACATCTACGCCTGACCAACAGCAACAATACAGCATTGCCAACGTCAAGATCCCTACTTCCCCATTCCTACCCGAATCATTGTAAACCGTAACCTCGAGTTTTTCGGCTTTTCAAAACTAACATAGTTCCTAAGTTATTATCATTGTAAAAATGAAAAAGAACTCGGCTCCGTTATGCCTATGGCGCCTGAGCCTTATAAATAAACAATTATGTTTAAAAACAACTACAAGGTACAGCCCAATGGGGTTGTGCGCAAAGGTGACATAGGACTATGCAGCAATCTAATTCCAAAACACTTTCCAGAGACGTCAGGGCCATCCGCCAATTGGTTTAAGTCAGTCGGGAAGCTACGCTTTCAATCCGCTCGGAAATGTCATTGACGATGCTGTTCATTATGCTTATCGCTTTGGAAGAAACGGCAGTATCCGGTTGAAATGCTTCAGCACCCGGTAGATGTGGTGCTATAAGTTTTCGTTTCCGAACTTTGCTACTGGAACTGTTTGCCTTCCGAGATGGTGGAGCGAGACTGCACCATAAGAGCACATCTTGTTGATATGATCGACCACCTGGAGAGCACTATCCTTATTGCGTTGTAAATGGTTGTGGTCTGTTTGGGAATTCAAAGTTTATTATTGCCGATAGACGTCTAGGTCGAAAAAGTGCTAATGGAACGTTCGACCAGCTTTAGGAAGTAAATTTGGAAGAAAATTCTATTGTAAACTCTTTAGATAACATTTGGTGGCCCTTAAAAGGGCCAAGAAAATTCTATTGTACACTCTTGAGAAAGCATTTTGTTGCTCTTAATGATGATACGGCCCCAGTTGTATTTTCTACGATGGTTGAGAGGGTGGCTATCTTAAACGCGTAGAAGATAGTTATGGGTCTGTTGGTTCGTTGGTTGTTCAACGCGCTTTGCCACTTACTCCGGGACGCGGCGTTTAAAGCAATGCCATGTTTAGTCGGGCAATGGAAATTTCAAACAGCACAAGAGAAAAATTCAAAACAACTCTTAAGTTGACAAATTGATTTCGTCGTCCTGAAAAAGACGGATTTAGTTGACGGGCGAGAAACATGGTTCGCGATTGATTTTGGGCTTTCTGCTTGGTATTCTTGGTTCAGTTCCTCGTCGTTGCGGGTGGCCATCTGCAGGTGATGTGGGATAATTCTTGTCTTGTTGATGTCACGGGCGGCATTTCCCGCCAAATCGTAGGCTTCGGCAGCCATGTTTCTCGCAGCGAGATTGAAGGGAGCATCGGTACCAACAGCCAACATCACCAACGCCTCGCTGGGCAATGACTGCTCGCCAGTGCACCCTCCAGGGTGCTTGCTGCCGCCAACTGCGATCCTACAGCCACTGCACAGCTCCACGACTGTCGTAAGACTGAATCAAAATGTTCTGCTAAGAGGTCTTGTGTAATGGCGTCGGATGCTATGACATGAAAGAAGGTGGTACCAATGAAGGCAATGTGATACAAATTGCATCAAAGGGGACGAACTTTAGTTATTGTACCACAATAATTAGTTTTAATTATTACGCGCAAAAACACATCACCTAAAGCTTCAACGTGTTCAAAATAAGTTCCTCAGGATGATCCTGGACAAGAACATCTGAGGTCCACCGTCTGGCCGAGAACAAAATGCTCGATGATCGCTTTAGTGAGTCTATCAATCGGTACAGTGCACGCTGCCTGACATCGGATCACCAGATCATCCGGAATCTGGTTCCCCACCCCTAGGATTTTTTTAAAATTGTAGTTGTAGTCGTAGATTAAGTAGGTTATCAAGGGCTGTTCTGAAAATTAATTAAAAACATAAAACACACTAAACACATTAAAATATGAAACACATAAATCAAAGCTGTAGAGCCCATTGGGCTAAAACACTAAAGGAAAATGTAAATTAGTATATAAGACAAAGAATGAAAATAAAAAAAAAAAACAATTTAGTAGTAATCCGCTGTGCACAACTAGGAACTACAACAAACTCAACCGTATGGTCGGTCTGAAGTGTCGCCGTTCGGTTCGAATTATCTGTTCTAGAATTTCGTTCGTTGGTTGTTCATCGTTCTTTGTCATTTACTCCAGGACGCGGCGTTAAATGAATGCTATGTTCAGCCAAGGCGCGGTAATTGAAATTAATTTGAAACAACACAAGAGAAAATTTCAACCAAACAAACTCTTTAGTTGTTAAACCGATTTGGTCGTCCTGAAAAGGACGGATTTAGTTGACGGGCGAGAAACATGGTTCGCGATTGAACTTCGGCTTTCTTCATGGTATTCTTGGTTTAGCTCCTCGTCGTTACGGGTGACAATTTGCAGGTGACGAGGGATAATTGATTCTTGTCTCGTTGTCACGGGTGGCTTTTTCCCACCAACTCGTAGGCTTCAGCAGCCTGTTTCTCGCAGCGAGGTTGACGGGAGCATCGGCAACAATAGCCAACTGCACCAACGCCTCTCTGGGCAACGACTGCTCACCAGTGCTGCCGCCAACTACGATCCAACTGCAGATACTACTCTGCACAGCTCCACGACCGCCAAAAAACTAAATCAAAATGCGAAGGTGTACCCCTTATATAACATTCATGGCTGCCTAGGAGACGTTTGTTACTTAAATATGAAGTCTGTGCTAGGAAAGTACTGTGTATTTGGTAAATTTACTCTTAAAAATCGACATTATAAGACATCACCTCATATTTGCGTTAATTTTATTAGTTGCGTGTTAAAAATCAATAGATTTAAATATTGGAAAAAAGCATAGAAAATGTCTTAACCTAATGCTGCAAACATTTTGGAAATCGATTGTAAAATTACTTAGTAATTAACGTTCAAAACCTCACCGTTTTTAGTGACGCTCCAAATTTTCGCAATTTGAATGTGTACCCCAATATCGAGAACACAGAAGTAGTCCTACGTCAAAAAAATGGGTGTGTTCATAATTCAATATTTTTGAATTTATACACAAGCCCTTACAGAAACATGTATTCCATCAAAAAGTACTGCTCGTTAATAAATATAATGCATCCAATGACCAACTTCACCCCGTTGTGCGGTAGACTTATTTATTGAGCGAATATATCTCTTAGAGCGACTCGATCTCTCTCCACTTTCAACGCTAAAGAAAGTTCATCTCCAACCGGGAACTACCTTCTATTCATTATTTTAGTCTGCGAGAGCAAAGCAAAAAGATTACGCATAGTCATATTTCGCAGTTCCCGTGTAGGTACGACAGTGTATGTTTGGACTAATCAGGAAAGGATTATTTCTCTCAATATAACCTAAGCCTCAGTAGTGTTCAAGCTAAACTGATAACACGGTGATGTGAGTGTTAACAACAGATGATACCGGTGGTTGGTTTAGTATCGAAATCAGTATTCTGTATACTGTCGACCAGCTGTTTGGTGTTGTACGATCCATTATAAAGAAAAACGTGATGATTGCGATAACAGATCTAGCATCAATTTAGAGCACTGCCAATCTACAGCTTTTTTTGCTGGCCTTTGTGCTCTTATCAGTGAGCTTATTTACGTGATATGAAAAAGTGTTAAAAGACAAAATACAAATGCAGAATTCTTCCGCACTACTGTTTAAGATTCGATCAGTATATTACAGTGCATTGAGTGAAGAGTCTTAGGAAATATTAACGAAAAACATGAGTCTTGATACAATGAATGATATAGTTAAAAAGTACAAAAGTTGGAAATCTTACATCAAGGTAAATAGAATAAATAAAATGAGTCGGGCCACGATGTATTTTAATAATTAGCACCAATTTCTTAACTGATACCCTCAATATATGTGTTGCACAAAATCAGTGCCGTTGGTGCCGCTTCTGGCTTTGTTGGTTGGCGATGGATGGATGGTTTCTTTGCATTGCGACGACAGTGAAGCAATTTTTTCGCTATTTAGGTATTTGTCTGACGAAATGAACGAAAAAGCAACACGAAAGCGAAATTGTGTTGGAGAGTCTAGTGGCCCGCAAGTAGAGAAGAGTGGCCACCAGTATACATTCTCCATGTGTGTATAGATGAGTGAAGTATTGCGTGCTTAACGCCTCGTTTGGTCCATCATCTGACCGCTCGGAACTTCATCGTGCTCGACGACACGTTCTCCGTAGCTTCACTTCTACAATGAAAAACTGTCTTTTCGGTTCATCTCAACAATTGTTGATCATCCTGCGCAGATTGACGCAGTTCTTAGATCCTTATTTCAGATGCGTACAGTTTAGATCAACGCTTAATCACAACCCAGAGCATGCTTGATTTGTTTTCGTGGAAACTGCCTACTAATACATGGGGACTACTTGAAGCGATTGTTGGGGGTTTTATGAGTCAGCTGATTGGAAAATTCCCAGCTCAGTGCTATGCGAATGCTAAAAAGATGGAAACGCTTCACTGTTTTGATACATAGAACAATATGTGCCTATCAAAATTTAACATTCTGGCGTATTGCGAATTTTATCACAAACGTATTTGAAGGTATGATATTGAAGCCGGGAATAAATTTGGCAGCACTCTTCCAAGTGCATCCCATCTTAACAATGTAGGGTTACTGCCCCCATATTAATCTCATCGTTCCTATATTCATCCTACGATGAATCAAACAATTGGGCAGTTGAAGGATCGGTTTCGTTTTCTAATAATGTTTGCTTCCGTTAAATAACTACAACAAACATTACTAACTAATTCTGTCATGTGTATATCGTTTTATTTCAAGTAGGATGAATTGCAAAGTGATGAGATAAATATAGGTACATCTTCCCTATTTATTCAAATAGACAGATATGGACGTGTTAGTACAACACCTACCGAAGTTTTATCATCTTTCTCAATGTCCAGTACAAATGCTCTGATAACAATCACAATGTACATCCGCAGTACAGTATCCAAAGAGACAGCAGTTCTAATAATGGAGCTACCTGCCGTTGATAGAAATACTGTATAATGGGGAAAGTTTGATAAGATTTTTGTGAATCTTCGTAATATTTGTTTCAGCGATGAATTATTTTAAAATTTAACAATTTCTTTGCAGCTATATTGTAAAGACGCGCAAAAAGTGATTGGTCAAGAGCTCTTGTAAAGCATACCCAAATCATCAAGATTGATTAATATAATTTTCAGTTAATAGGGTAACGGGATGTAATGTCAGCCTAGCTCCTTCATTCGGCCTATGTATCAAAACTGTCATAAATCCAGCGATAATCCGCAAATTCATGTCGGCATCATGATGATCAAATTATGTTGAAGCAGTTGAGACATTATTCATCAATTTATAGTTACATACTTTGATGATATTTTCGATTTCCAACTTTTTAGCCACCATGGCTTCACTGGTTAAGGGCTTACGCTGAAGCACTCTCGACGGTACCCATTACCTCAAAGTTTAGAATTGATATTCAATGTTTCATCACATCAGTTTGGTAGGATTTTTTCATGTTTTGAAATGGAATAGCCGATTGATCATATGTGAAAATCATTTAGGTGTGATAATGTAGTTTTATTTTAATTTGTTTTGTGAAATTTGGTGCTCATTATAGCGAATATAGCTTTAAATGGAATGCCTAAAAATATATTGCAAATAAACTTCACAACGATTCTTTTGAACAAGAATCCTCAATGATGAGACGAAGTTGCATCCACGAATAGACCAAATATGGTGCTCATTGACCGACAATTAATCCATAGTCGTTGAAAGTTTTCGACTTAATAAAATTAATTGGTTATCTTTCCATGGTTCAGAACAGCAAACGTCTTATTAAGCATGTCAAAGCAATTGTATAACTAGTTGAATATTTTTTCCAGCTCAATTACTTTATTTAAAGAGTTATAATTAAAATTGTAATCAACCGCTGCATATTAGGCTGAGTCTAGGGACATGTACCCTATATACATCAATACAGTTAAAAAAAAAAAGAAAAAGAACACTGCATTAAATCATCAAATTCAGAGTCTTATTCACTATCAAATTTACCAGCACTATCAAATATACTCCGTTTTACGGTAGGTACGTTATCAAATTGTTGATCTCACTCTTTATGCCAGTGTTAACGAAGATAACGACTTAACCATGAAAGCTCTTCACAATATGTTTCTTATCCCAAGTGCAGTGAACTCATGGTGGGTGATGACATTTTTTGCAGTTTGGGCATGTGTCCATGTAGATTGAATGTTGTTTGCTTTCCATTTGGTATGGTATCTTCAAATTAGACTTAGAAAACGCTGCCGGATGTTAGTTACTGTGCATGTAGAACGACCCATGTTGGCTGTCAGCTCAACTCTAATATCTGCTAACACCAAGGCCTTGATTTGTTTAGAGGCAAGCAGTTACAGTGTCGGACAAAACAATAAGACCACTTTAACATGAAACAGGTTAAGTTGAGGTGCCAGTTGTAGAAATCATCAAAACTATTTAGTTTATTTATGGAAAGTTAGTTTATTATCTTTGTCAAAGAAACGAAACATCATTACATTTATAACAACAATTTAAAAAACAAATCTGCCCTTCAAGCATTCGTATGTCGAAAAAAAGACGCGTCAATAAAATAAGACCAGTCACAAATTCATTCATGAAACCGGTTCTCTCAACGTCCATCATCAGTATTTGGTAGTGTATCCTTTGTTCCGGATTACCGCCCGCACTCTCCGTGGCATTGACTCCACCAATGCTCTGCATGTGCTGACTGGAATCGCATACCAAGCCTTCTGCATTCTGGCCCAAAGTTCCTCCTTGTTTTTGGATTTCGAGGGTTTTACCATAGACTAACTCTAAGACCAGTAGGTCCCGAACAAATACGATTTTTTTCTTGGCTCAGTTAGTACTAGCACTTTGGTCCCAAGCTTAATAATACGCCCCTAATAATGAACTCACACGAACACACTCTCAAATATTCTGTCAAAATAACACAGCAAATCAAAACAAAGGCGCAAATATGTATAGTTAGGTGCTGGCTTCAAGGTGTACTTCGGACCAAGGGGTTCTACAACAGTGAACCAATTTCAAATCGCTAGTTGCATATTGATTTTTGGCTTTACTGACTTCTTTACGATCTGCCAAAGGTTTTCGATCGGATTGAGATCAGCGGACTGCGCTGGCCATTGCATGACAAGCAGTATGTTTTGGATCATTGTCCTGCATGAACTGCCATTTCAACGGCATTTCCCACTCCGCATGAGTTAGCATAACGGTTTCCATAATCTTGGCGTAGAGATATTGGTCCATTATCTTCTTAATCCAGAAGATTGGATCGACTCCGTAACATCAAAAGCATCCCCACACCATGATGTTTCCGCCACCGTGCTTGAATGTTTTCGTCGAATACTGTAGGCGGAATGCACAATCCGCCGATCGCCGAACCCACCGTTTTCCGTTAGACCCAATCAAATTAACTTTCGTTTCGTCTTACCACAGTATGTTCCGCCATTTTTTCACGGTTGCGGGGCCAACCCAGTAAAGATGGTCTTTCGCAAATTTGAGGCGGTCTTTGAGGTGTTTCCGGGTGAGCATCGGAACTTTGCGGGGGTTCCACCGATGAGCTGCTTCTCGAAAAGCCGTCTCTGGACTGTCCTTGAGCTCACGGATAACTCCAGCTCATCTTTGATTTTCGTTGCCGACTTGAACGGATCGGTAATAGAAAGCCGTTTGATGTGGCCATCATCCTTAGCTGTGGTCTTTCGGGGTCGTCCAGTTGCCAAGCGCGCTTTGTGGGCATGGATGGCATTGTACACAAATGTTTTCGACCGTCCCAGTATTCCAGCAATCTCTCGTTGGGATTTCCCAGCCGTCGCTAGTTGGTTGATGTACTTTCGCAACCTTTCCGTGCAGTGATAGTTCCGGCCAATGATGTTTTGGTAAATTTGTGATATATTTTAAAAATAATCAAATAACAATGGAAGTGGAGCTCAATTTTTTTTCAATTCAAGAATCCAGAGATATTTGTTGTAAAAATAGGCCGAATGCGAAGGTGGTCCTATACTTATGTCGCACGGATTTCACAATCAACTCAGCTTTTCGATGTGTACAGTTCAGTTGGTAATTTACAATGCGGTAGCGCTGGCGCAATCATCTGTCAGATTAATACAGATGCTCGCCAGAGGGTGTCACAAGAATGCCATTCAAATTGACGGTTAGTTTGCTTACGTGAAGTTTTCATTTACAGGTGGTCTTATTGTTTTGTCCGACACTGTAACTCAGAAATAATTCTGAAGATTTCAGAATGTATACATTTTTAAAGTCAAAATCGAAAAATATATCTGGTATATTCCGTTTTGGCAAGATTCCGAAAATTTCTCGATTCCATTAGAAGCGAGATTAGAATGTACATTTTCCTACAAAAATTTGATCTTCGGTTCTTTTTTAATCACCGCGTCATCTTAATGGTGCAATATGCAAATGGATATATCTACCATGTTGCTAGTAAAAAGTTGAAGAGTCTTCATTGTATTTTGTATTCTTACTCGACTTTAAAAACTGTTAGTGATATAAACATGTAATCATCGTCTTTTAACATGAAACTTAAACAATAAGCGCAAATGGTATGGTGCATTTTTTTTATTGGGAAAACAAGCTAAATTTTTAGCAACGGCCCCATTTAACCCAACAGTAACAATGCTGTGGTGATTTCTTATTGGGATGAAAAGGTAAATTTTAAATGACGCTAGAGAGCCGATTGGGTCTCATTTGAACCAACAGTAAGGATGCCCTAGGGGCTACTCACAAAGTGTGATGTTGGATGTTCATTGAAAAAAAAAATCAAAGTAGAAACTAGTAAAATAACATTTGAGAGTCGATTTGGTCCCATTTAACAGTAAGGATGCTGTTTCCAAGAGTATGGTAGTTGTTTTTCATTGGGAAAACACTTTCAATTTGTACAACCATACTATCAATAGGAAACAAACGATTCATTGATTCATGAATCGTGAATTCAATTCGTGATTAGCGCCTAAAAGCCAGTTGTAAAAAATGAGCTTAGAGCATCCGTATCGGGCGCAACTATCTGGGCGACTAAAATACTAGCGCATCGAGCTGTCATTTTAATTTAGTCACTCAATCTCACACCGGTCACTACTATATTTTGTTACCGTGTTCTGTATCGGTCGCTGCTAAACTAGTGCTCCACCATCAGTTTGGCAGATTCGGTGATCGTCATAAACATCGTCAATTGTGATGGCTCTTTCTTCGTGATTTCTTTTGGAGAGATGTTCGGTTGGCATGAAAAGAACCATTGGTTACAGTGGTCTTTCTGGGAATCACTGGGGTTTGGTACAAAAATATAGATGTCCTTTCCTATAAGTTTCGCCAAATCACCCCAGAGGTTTCCGGGTGGGCCATTGTGGTAAATTATTCTTTTTATGCCTACCGGAGCACTCTCCAGGTGAAATCAAAAATACGCACGACGTGATTTGGTGCAAAAACACAAATGTCCCCTCCTACAGGTTCCCCCGGGGCACCTCAGAGGTTCCGAGAGAGGCCAATGTGGCTAATGGTTCTTTTCAGGCCTACCAAAAGTCTCATAAAGAAAAAAAAACATGAAGAAAAAATCGTCTCACCACGTGCTTTGGCGCAAAACATTGCGTCGGTATTCCGATTAAAAGTGTTCGTTGTTGTGGATGATGTGGTCAAGGGGCAAGACAGCTTTTTTGTCAGTAACTTGTTTCTTCAAAATTGCTCAGGATTAATCAAATTTGCACACTTTATGATTTTCTTCTCCCCCCAAGATATAGAGTGGTGGGAATGCCAAAAAATGTGTGCGAAAACGAAAAAAATAACTTCACTCATATTTGATCACAAAACTCACGTATTCTGGCAGCACTAGCTTGAATAAGACAGTGGTGACGGTGGCAACCTTGGCAACCAATGGTGCACGCAAAAAAAAACCGCAGTAGAAACTACCATTTCGAGGGTTAAATTAAGCGCAAACACCAACAATTTTCAGCTAACTATAATTGCGTTTGATTTTACCATGCCTGCGATTAGATCGACCATGGCGCGGTTGATATCAATATGAGGTCTGTCAAATATACCACAAATGTTGAAGGTTTTACCATAAACGTAGTAAATTTGACTGAAATTTCATGGTAGTTTTAAAGATAGGCATAGTCGGGTAAAATGGTAGTTTTTACTACAAGTATTCTTTCTGTGTGGCAACCTTGGCAACAGCACACACTAAGAAAATTTTACAGTATTCGGTAATTTTTTACCGAACTTTCAGCAGCTGAACGTTCGGTAATCCGATTTACCGGATATCGGTGAAATTGTACAGTATTCCGGTAAAAAAAATTACCGGAACTTGTCAAATTTTAAATCGGATTACCGAACGTTCAGCTGTTGAAAGTTCGGTAAAACATTACCGAATACTGTAAAATATTCTGTGTGTGCAGTATGTTTACTGTTTGGGAAAATTATTTATTTTCGAATCGTAAGAAGCTTTCAGGCAAGATAGGTCGTAGTATTTGGAAGAGGAATTGCGCCCCAAAGTAGATTGTTTAATATTGTTTCATTGTTTTTCTTGTAGGAAGACGAAAAACAGATGGAATCACCTCCAAAAAGAGAACAAGCCGGTTCAACCAACCGCAAATATTGAAAACTCCAGTTTTGCGATTGGTCGATCCGGCATGGTTTATTTTTGGAGGTGATCCGTTCGGCAGTTATTAAATGCCACATGTTCCTATTGTACGGATCGATTGACCCAACCAATTCGACGTTGTTTTCAACTGTGGGAAGCATTGCTGATGCAGTGACGCATATTCGATTTGAGGGAACAGGACAAACATCGGATAGAGTCGTTTTGATTAGTGATCCTCATAGTAAGAGATATGCGGAAGCAGCCATTTTTGAGCCAATCGTGCAGCGAGAGCTGTCAAATCTGAGCCAATCGTGCAAATTTTACACTGCGGCAAGTGTTATCAGCTTCTGTGAATACAATAAACACCGTTGCCAAATCGTTGAATCGAATTTCCGCATATCTCTTGCTATGAGGATCACTAGTTTTGATGAATATTGCGTCGGTATGCGGACACTGATTCGGAGTCCAGAAGCGAAAGTTCTGTAGGATCATTTTAAGTTGCATACTTAGAGGGGGGGCCTGATGATGGTGTGACTAATTGATTTTCATACGGGGTGGTCGGCTTCAGGTGAATAGTATATGGGGGCTGGCAATGAGTTGTGCTTGGGCTGGGGGACCGACACAAGTTCCAACCCAGCAAAAAACAACACAATCTACACAAATTATTATTAATTACATATTAATTTAATGTCTAGCGGGTGAAGATTACCACAACGTTGATACGGCAACCCTTCACGACAGAACTTTCTTGTTTTGATTATGCAATTCAAAACCAAGCTTACAAAAGGTAGGAATGTTGAATAGCACAATATAAACCCAGTGAATAAAAGATGCTCATAATTGCTCAGAGTTACTCAGGATTGCTCAGTGCCTTGCCCCTAGGATGCGGTAGACGATAAGATGCTGGTACCAAATCTGAATTAGAGCTGCTATGGAGAAAATTGTTAAGCCCGATCGTCTGACAGTCAAAGCAAAATCGGTCATTGAAATAGAATTGACGGAGAGCAATCTTCTGCCAGCCTTAATGTAGAAATCGGGTTTGGCTCTAAATTGTCAATCAAGAGAGCAAGTGAATTTGCAAAACAATTTCTGACAAAGATCTTTTTACTGTGGTTTATTTAAGAAACTACTCAACAAATCTCCTTTCACATACCCTACGTCACCTGCATTAACCCTGATGTTATAACTACTTCACGGATATAGCTTAAAAGCGTCTGGAGCTGTGTCTGGAAACTTTCGTAGATAAAGACAATCTGAGCGCTGCAGTTGCTCACAAAGTGAAAGAAGAATTTGGGCAGATTTAATCAATGCCGTCTGCAAATACGTTGCTTGCTGGAATCCAGAGAAAAGAACAGCGTTTGGACAAAGTTTGGCTAGAACTGATTGGTCATTCCGAGAAGGAGCTGCCAAATTTGACCACATTTGTTAAAAAGGTGCTCATCCTGTCGCAAATGCGACGATGGAGTGAGGATTTACAATTAATGCAAAGTGTCTGGTGGAAAACCAAACTGAAAAGAGTTTGGTAGCTCAGAGAATTGTCTACGAACTCTAAACGATATTGAAATCATGAAGTCCTTGATACAATATGCACACAACGCACGTGCATCATTTTGTTCTCGAAAACCTCAAATGCTTTAGTCTTTTTCTTCGATGTTTATGCTTCTAGAAACTTGTAAATCTATTAATTATACAGAGCGATTTTTGTTCTCGTTTGCAAAATGAGAGAACAAAGCAGGTTACGCAATACTCAGGAAGCCCGCTTTGTGGCTGCTATCCGTCATTTTTCCTAAATGAAACAAGTCAGAATTTCAGATTGAATAATTTCCTCAGATACTTCAAAAATATCTTTTGATCTAATTTATATCTTATTTTTCCAGTCGGGAAAATTAGGCAAAAATGCGGGAATTTTCAAGTTAAGATTGTGTGGCCGCCCTGGTCATGATAACAAGGATTTTTTCGACATTATAGTAAATGTTGAATCAACTATTTTGAATGGTCGTTTTGACCATGATTATAGTCGGTTCAAAATCACTACACTGCCATAGTCATCCTAACTCCCAATAATGGTAAAATTGACTATCAAATTTCTCTCTGTGTAGTTGGATATCGTACACAGAGACAAATTTGATAGTCAACTTTAACCCTTTAACCGCTTTTAATTATAAATATTGTTTTATTAAAAGTTTTGCACTTTACTTCTGAAAAGTGTTTATTTTTCATTAAATTAAAAGTAAAATTATCTACTACGAAAGCTTTGCGTTTGATTTGAAAGTATATGTTTTTCGGTTCAGTGTGTAAATTTAAAAGTTTTACCATGAAAATTGTAGAACTGTCAAATTCACCAACACAAAGCAAGTTGTCGTTCACGTCGTTGGACATTTTTCATCATTGTTGATTGTAGATGATTATGCTTGCCGCCTTGGGGTGGATAATAGCAATAATCTTTATCTTTATCGTCTGTTTGAAGGATCGGTACGTAACTACGTGAAAGTTAAAGTTATAATTGAATTAATAATCCCACTTTGTTTTGCAGCGCTGCCTCAAGCGTCGAAGAGTGGCTGCAGATGCCAGAGGTTAATCAGGTGAATTTCAGTGATATAGCGAAAGTGTTCCGACATTGCTCTCGGGATGGAACACATTGGTGATCGAACGATGCCAACCTATCTTTGAATGTTATGAAATTGATCAGAAAATTAAATCCTTTCTATGTTAAAACTATTTTGTTATTTCAATCCAAGCAACATACAATTATTTTGATTGCTCGCCACATTCTGGTTGAAAGTACATTTTCAAATAAAAATAATTTGCTTTCATTTTCAACGATGCCACGGTTTCGATTTGACAGTTCTACAATTTGTTTTGAAAATTTAAACTTTTAGATGTAAACAGCAGCAAAATTTTGAATTGACTGTTAGAAGGTTTTTGTTTTGAAAGCAAACCGCTTTCTACGAAAAAGAACCAACGCAACTTTTCAGTTTTGGCAATGGGTTTTTTAATTTTAATAATCATTATTCTTTGTGTGTAGAATTTCATTTGAATTTTCTAGAAGCATTTTAAAATTTTCGTCCAACACTTTAACATGGGAGCTGTCAGATTTATCACCACTCGGTGTCTTCTTCTTTTTTCAACCTGGATTCATCCATACCGCAGGCAAAAATTCATTACATGTTCAATACTTTTAAACACCTTCCGAACAGCACTTGAATTTTCATTACTCTTATTCTCTTCTTCCTTAGCATTTTAAGCTAATGGTTTTCACAATTTGCTTATAGCTTGCTCTCAACTTTGTATTCTAAATGCACGTCCACAGTTCTAAGGCGAGAGCTTTCGATGCCTTGTACCATTTCGATCAAGATTTTTCATTAGGGCCTAACTGACAAGCGTAAACAATGGCTTTTTCCACGAATTTCTCGTCATTGAAAACTCGCCTAATCAATCCACCACGGTCATTTCGTAGAGAAAGAGTTCACCTATCCGATAGAATTGAAAGCTTACATGGGTAGCTTTTGTGCCACGAGAAATTTACGGAAGAAGCCATTGTTTATGTTTATCAGTTAAGCCCCAATGAAAAATCTTTGTCGATTTCTGCATTAGTATGATGGTGTGGCTAATGCAGGGACCTGGCGGACAGCGATTTTCCTGTAGCCAACATCTCTAACGATCAAATGTCAAAAAATGCATTGTTTGTAAACAATGCTGGCGTTCCTACCCGTAGTAACAAACGTCAGACGGGCCTTATTCAAATAAGGCCCGTGATATGTTGCATACTGTCAAACGCTAGTAAATAGGATAGGGTTGCCAGGTCCCTGACCACCCCAATTTCCACACAAAAACCACCACAAACACACGAAAAACCAACTTCTTAACCACCCAACCCATAAAATAAGAAAAGAAAAAAGGAAAATATATTTTTGTTGCCCCCCAAACCCCCCCCAGGCGCACTATAAGAGTGCATGGTTGTATAGATTTTATAAAAAAAAAAAAACTCAAAAAAACCACCTCTTATAAAATACCAAAAAAAAGCTGCTTTAACGACTTTTTAGTTATGGTTTACTTTCATAGCTTTTTTCTAAGAGTTGAAAAATGATTTCGGTTTGTGATAACAATAAAATCACGATATTCCAGCCTGACAACAAACATTGTTATGACGAAAATTCGAGTTCTCAACCAATTTTGCAAAAAAAAAGGTGTTCGTATTTTGCATTCATTTTCATTTAGTTCCTAATGAGTTTGACAAATATCAAATCAATTCGCTTCACACACCTCCATTGAATCTCTGCGGTCTTATTAGAACATTTGTAATAATAAATTGATTGATATGATCAGATATGATGCTCTTGTTGAAGTTTCCAATCTCTCAAAGCGTAATTTTTAACATGCTCTATACTCTGGTTATTGACGAATGTTTGCTATCTCAGCAGTGTTTGATGATCGATTGATTGATTTTAGTTTTGAGAGAGACTTTAACCCTTTCGATCATTCTTCTCTACACAGACAAAAGTTTGATAGTCAATTTTACCATAATTGTGGGTTAGGACGAGGGGCACGCAGAGCACTGTGTGGAGTGCGTTTTACTCAAAATATTCTTGGACTTCAGAAATTTAAAAGTACTTCGAAAGTATTTCTAGCACTCAAGAATAATTTATGAGGAATAATCGAACACAAAAGTATTTCTAGATTATTCAAAGTACTGAATAGTGTTTAAAAGGAATATAAAGTGCTCAGACGTGTTAAATGTGTACTAAAAGTATTTGATAAAATTAGAAGTGTATTTAAAGTACTTAAAAGTACTTAAAAGAATTTAATGAGTAATGAAAGTACTCAAAAAAATCGATAAGTATATCAAGTACCTGAAATTGATTGATTGATTTATTGATTTTCTTATTATATAGACAGAGTACTTGTAATTTATGAGTAATTTATCAATCACGTCCGATGATATCAATATCGAATAAATGTAATGCATGTTAAAATGTAATTAATAATTTGCATTATATGACATTTCGTTTGGTACGCATTGCAATTAAATTCTCCTTTGGTAATTATAAAAGTTTTCGTAAACGAGTTAATTATAATAACTTTGACCAACTAAACTTCTTTTCTTTGTTCTCCGCTTTATATGAAAAAAAAAAGTGAAAAAAATGATAATTTTGGAGCATAATAGGGGCCGTTCCTACTATTGCTCTTGAATTTAAATACAGTTATTTATTATGTCAGGCCAACTATTGTTATAGAAAGATATGTAAAACAAGTAATCTATTTAATAATTTCCATTATTTCTATTAAAAATACACTCATTAAAATCCCAATCCAATTATTGGGTTTAATGTAATAAAACCGATTGAAAATGAATAGGATTTTTATGAATAAGTAATAAAAAGGCATAAACTTCTACGATACTCAAAGAACTATATTATCATCTCATCTCTGTTTGATTCCCTATGTTAATGGGACTGTTATGTATTTATGAGCAGTTATGGTACTTGAGATTGTTTTTGTACATTGAGCACACATTTGTCATTGGCAGATAGACAGCTGTCAGACATTACACATTTCTGTCGGATCTTTATCGGCCTGTAAAAAAATTATGGCGATTTTAATAATTAGTGTACTAAAAGCGTTAAAGTAATCAATCTGTACCTAGAAGTATTTAAGTACTCAAATGTTATCAATATTTACTCAATTGTGCTGAAGGAAATTTTATTGTTATAAAAATGTACTTAATTGTAATCAAATCATATTCAATAGTAATCACTCAGTAGTTCAGGGTATTTAAAATACCGAAATGTAATTATTATATACTCAACTGTACTCAAGATATTCAAATGTTATCAAACCGTACTTATTGGTACTGAAAGTACCAAAAAGGATTTCAAAATTATTTTAAGCATTTGAAGGTGTACTAAATGTACTCAATCGGTGCTTATTGATACTTAAAAGTAATCCAAATGTATCAAATTGTACTCAAGGTATTTAAACAGTATCCAATATGTATTTTAAATTTATATCAAGTACTTTTTATATTTAAAGTAAAACTGAACGTAATTTTGAGAATTTTCATGGTTATTGTAACTATTATATGCAATAGTCATCTTAACAATGATCGAATTGTCGGTACAATGATGGTATTAGTCTCAGAATATGGTGTTCAATGTTACAACCAATTGTTGGCATGAGGTTAACTTTAAGCGCCCATCGCACTTATCAATATATTGATAAAAAGAGGGGGAAAATTGCCAATAGCATTGGAGTTCTAACGAAATCTCTCACATTCTTAGCTGTCATGTACACTGATAAGCGTCCTCGTAAAATGGCTAATCCACGATGATGGTGTTGCGGTGCTGCCACCAACCTGGAAAAGTTGAGAGTTTGTGTGAAGGTTTGCAAGAGAAGAAACGAGAGAAAAGTATTTTGTTTACATACCAACCGATACAAATGGGGTTTCACATTGGTGAGTGCTGCCATCATCACCAATAATATACACGCTATTTTAAAACTACTCATTTTTCAGTCAAAAATCACTCAGTCCTACCAAAAGAGCACTTACCTAGAAATAGGCAAACATACGTTTACTCAAATTTGAGTAAAAGTGTCTGTGGAGGAAACTGAGTGAAGTTTACTAAGTTATTGACGTGTGTTGCATTGGTAAACTTAACTCATTTTAAATAATTAATTGGTAGTGTGCGTGTGCGTCTTATTGATCTTTAATTAAAAAGAGGAATATAATACAAAGTGATAAAAGCAGTTTTGCATTTATTTATCATATACTACCCAGGTAACCAACAAGCAGTTCCAATGCAACATAAATGCCGCTTTTTGCCCAATATACGGCTGCTTTACTGCAATGCTATGATAATGCTTCATTAACGCTATTTGTCATTCGAAATGCTTATTACAGGCTACAAGTATTTAAATAGCATTTGAAATTCAACTTTACAACAGATAATATTCAAGGTGCTGATATACTGCTTATAGCATCTGAAATGCAGATTTACGGTTGATTTACTGCATACGCTAATGCTTAATGGCTACCTGGGTAGTTTAGTTCTTTAACCAAAGCCTTAGCAATGTTTTGAGCAGCATGATAGATTTACCGGCCATGCTCATAGGAAGAATTCCAGCTGTGTCACCAGCAAATCGCAAATACAAATAAAAACAACAGAATAAATATGATTTCCTGTGCATTTTCAAATTTGATATATGAGTTTACCGCGCGTGATGCAATCTACTTAGCTCTTATGTTTCCAAAGGGTGTCTCACATGGATTTCATCAACTTGATTTGATGAACTCATTTTAATTCGGTGGAAATCGAAATGAATCGCCTTGGCAGCTGCTGAATTTAGCAACATAAACCTTTGCTTTCCCTCAACTCAATTCGCAAAAAAAAAACCGCTGTAGAAACTACACTCAGGCAAATAAACTTAAGAATTTCATAAGGTTCAGCTTTTGAACGATGCTTTGGAATTTCATAAGGCTGACTTATAAATGGATTTTGTTTCACACGACGTTGTTCTTGTACGCCTTTAAGGCCAATCCCAACGCAGTTCTACTTTATATTTGCTGTTTTAGTTTACAACTGGAACTGAAACAAGCCATTCCCAATGCTATATTGCAGTTCTACTTTTCGAGCACATTTTTGCAACAGATTTACAACTGCTCGACAGCTCTGTTCTATTTTCACCGCGATTTTCAACACGGATGCAACATTGTTTTAAGTTGGTTTTCTTTGTAGTTATGCCAGCTGTTATGACTGATGACTGTCAAATTGGCGTTTTTTGTTTTGTTTTGAAAGTGATTTTCTAAACGTAAAATTATGAGCGACCAATATTTTTAAAACATCGCATTGCGATTAACGTGTTTTAGTTTTATTTTTGACACTTCCAAATTTTAAAACTGGCAAGCAGTTTGCAAAAAACATGAAACTCAGCGTTGGGAACGGCCTAAGCTTGCCCAATTACAAGTGTTGATATATACTAGGGGGCAGGTCACTCGAATCCAGGTTGCTCCATTTTTTTTTCAACATCATTATATTTTATAAGGCAAATTTATGTAATTCATACTGATTTCTTATAGCAAATAATCGTAATGCAATCTTATGAATATCGAAAGTTTATTTCGCTGAGTGTAAATTAAAAAAGTGTTTCAGAATATATTGCAAGGTGCAAGGTGCAACATGCAAGGTGTACTTGGGACCATAGGGGTTCTAAAGCAGTGAGCCATTTTTAAATCGCTAGTTTCGTATTGATTGTTGTCAATACGCTCATAAAAGTGTTGTTGAAAAATGTATTTTTAGAAAAAGTTAAGTGAAAAATTGCATGTTGTATAACAGCTTATTCGATTGAAAAATCCCTTAAATAGTTGCATACATTTTTGAGACAGCTCACTTAAATGGTTACTCACAACAAACAATACAAAATATAATCAATAAAAAAAACTAAAAAACAGCTTAAACAATCACTCACCACATTAACACAAACACAACCTCAACTTTAAAGAATAGCAAGGTCATATGACACCCACAGTTACATGTGAGGAATTTTCATAAGTTTTGATGCGAAAAACTCATAACACAAAGCTCATGAATTCAATTGTGATAATGGCGGATTAAACCAAATGAGCTGGCACTATTTACAGATTTATCATCTTACACAGAGACAAATTTGATAGTCAATTTCAGCGCCAACATTTGATTAGGGTGAATCTGCTTTTGTATACAAACACTTTGTTAATTTATCGGAAGTTGAATACAATTCCTTCAAGTTGAATATATCAGCGGATAGAGATAAAGCTCCTCTTCCTTAAAGAGTGCTTAATTTTTATTTGTGACCTTTTGATCAAGAGAAAATGGCTACGAAAGCCATTGTTGACAAAAGCAGATTCGCCCTAATCTAATGTTGGCGCTGATTTTATCATTATTTGGGGTAAAGATGACTGTTGAAGTATAGTGATTTTGAACCGACTATGATCATAGTCAACACGACCATTAAAAATAGTCGATCCAACATTTGCCATAATGTCGGAATAGTCCTTGTTATCATGATCATAGTCAAGAATGTCATGGCGAATTCTACCATTTTCATGGTTATTGTAACCGTTATATACGATAGTCATCTTGACCATGATTTAATCACCGACAAACCGACATGAACCTCAATCTTCACTTTTGATCAATAGTCCATTACGACCGATTCAAATTTGTAGCGATCCCATCTGTCAAAACATATGGAATCTTTTTATCTAGATAAAATAAATTTGTCCAGGATTGCTCAGACATGAACCTTCTTATGCCTGGGACAGACATACAACGTACAGCGTTGTACGAACTGTCAAATACTTTAATCCAGTACCAAAAAACACGTACTAGACTAAAGGAGTACAACGCTGTACGTTGTATGTCTGTCCCAGGCATTACCAAGTTCCCAAGCGAGTTCGTGACTTCAATAAACGTTATCAGCGATCAAGAAGATAGATGTCAGTAATATGATTTGAACAGAAATATTTAGACATTTTCTATTGTCATTCATGTCCGATTTCAACGATAAATTTTTCTCTATATATAAATTTTTACCATTATTGGGTTATTTTCACCGGCCGTGTTCTTCATTCATGAACGCACTCCCAGACTCACAAACGTCAACTGTTACCCTCTACACGCTAAGATCAGTTTACTTAAATATGAGTGAACTTTACTCATAATCGCGGAAAAGTGCACATACTCATTTTATGGGTAAAGTCGCTTTACCCATATTTGAGTACACATGGTTAACTAACAATATAGGTAATGTTTACTTATTTATGGGTAACCAATTTAAAGTAAATTTCACGCAAATATAGGTAAATCTAAAACCTTATATTGAAATTAGACGCAAATATGGATATGGATATGGATTTCTCTGTGCTTCAATTATACTACTACTATAGCAATTGGACTAACTGCTGATTGTTTGTTCCATAGCAAGTAATACAAATATTGCTGAGAAGTGATTAAAAAGAAATGACTAACAGTTGATCAAAACAACCCATCAGGTTAAAAAAAACAAGAACGGCATTACTTTTTCAGATGTTGTGATTCCTCCCACTCCCTCTCATCGTAGTGTATTCTCTGTACAATTCCAAGGTCACAACTCTGCCACAACCTTCTCACCGCTCAATTTTCGGAACGAATCCGGATCCAAATGTTTTTTTTAAGTTCTTCCATCTTCTACTACGCAATTCCAACTCTCGTAATGGACCTCAATCTGTTGAATCGCAAGATGGAATGATAACCAACCTACTCGATCCAATGAAGCTTACGAACTGCCAATGTTTATTTTTTCATCCAAATATGGGTAATATGCATTTACTCATATTTAGGTAATATCACTTAACTCAAATTGTAAGTGAAGTTGACCCACTTTTGTGAGTACAATTTACCCATATTATGAGTATTGCATCAGTTACCCATATATGGGTGAAACAATTACCTTTTTATGGGTAATTGAGTCTTAGCGTGTATCTGATATTTTTTTGTAATTATATGGATCACCAAGATATTACGTAATGCTCTGGTAGTTCTACGGAAGAGACACATTGTTTATCTGCACGTTAAATAGCGATGGAATTCAATATATAACGAATTTTAATTAAAATTAAGACTTTCAATTTTATTTGAATTCAGCATAATCGCACCTTGAAACTAGTGAACTTAATAATGTTTGCTATCTGCTACGTGAGAGAAATGGATTATTTTTGGTGTTGAGTAGTGTTTGGAGGGACCATTGAATTCACCCGAAGTCTCGATGCACATGTGCATCGCATTCTGACGCGTGATGACGAGTGTAAACGTCAAAACAATATGATGGAAGATAAAAGAGTGGGTGGCAAGTCAGCAAAGTGTCATGTAACGTGAGCAGAAGAGATAAAAATATCTCATTATTGCAAAAAACGCAAGCGAAGATTTTTCTGTGGTCATTTCGGGCCAATATTTAGATCTGTGCGGTAGCGGTATAAATTGTGGATCAAATCTAAAATATTGTCTGCTCCGTTCTGAAGAGAAAGCAGCTTTCCAACATCTAGGCTGCCGTGTTGCAAAAGTGAAATAACTATCCAGTTGAACCAAATTTTAAAAGAAGTTGGGACACTTGATTTAGAAAAAATACAGCCTTCACCATCGCCAACCAGCAGTAGTTTCGTGTTTAAATTATTATAACAACTTCTGAGCGTTATTGATTAACTTTCCATTTCACGCTCTTCACGACGGAGCTAAAGGAAATAGCTAATGATTCTACTTCCCGTTGTGTATCAACATCCAATGGTGCATATTCGTCTCGACAGTTCGTAAAGCTAGTCTCAGACGGGATGGAAGACGAAACGATATTCGGAGAGAAGCAATCGATACGGGACTCAGCCCGTGCGTTGAAAAAATATGGCAGTATCTCCGGCGGAAGCAGTGCGAGCGGTGGCAGCCGATCGCCAGCCCTCAGCTCGGAGGCACTCATCCGGCATGACGTGGAACATACGGATACGCTACAAGGAATTGCGCTGAAATATGGATGCAGTGTAAGTAGATTTTTGTTGTTGCTTTTATCATTATTAGGTTTAAGATAGCGTGGGAAACCCACCTGTTTTGTGTACATTTGCCTTGCATAGTAGTGGAGAGATGAAATTTGATTGTGCCAATCTGAATGAAAGTTTTGCTGCTTATCCGGTGGTGGTACTGAAAACTTGTGTATAAAGTACATTATAGATAAATTTCGATTATATACAAGACGGATAGAGATCGGATAGAATAAACGTTCCTCTACAAATAACATGTATTTGTGAAACTGATTTGTCATTTTCGAGAAATCGGCATTGAAAGTAAAAAAAAAAACATACATAATCTAAATAGAATTTTTGGAAAACTAATTTTTTTAATACATAAGGGCTTACGCTGAAGTATTCTCGACGGTAGCCATTACCTCAACATTTAGGATTGTTATAACTTAGAATCTGTTTTAGATATTGAATATTTAATCACATCAGTTTGTATGCTTACTGTGCTTATGCTGTGAGTAATCTGATAGAGTTTGATTCGATATTCATTCACTAACAATCGAGATTTATCAATTTGAAATAGCGAGATAAGTTTGCGAGAGAGAGAGAGATAAAAGATAAGAAAAAATACATGGAACAGCAATTCAGCTTAAAGGATAAGTAAAGGGCATCTCACAAAAAAGCGAACTGTGAAAACCACACTCAGTGATCATTTAGCATAGAATAAGACTGTTTTAAAATTCGAAGACCTTTCGAAATTTAGGAAGAGGTTTGAGGTGTCGACCAAAGGAACCAAGGGGTTTACGATAGAATCTGATGAACCCCAATGCAGTTTGGGCCGGTTCATAAACCCCGTAGACTCATTTTTGAAAATCTCAGATAGTAGACTTTTCTCCATAGAATTTTTTGAAATTTTGTATGGAGCGTAGACTTTGGTCAAACCCCCCTCCCCCTAAAAAAGTCTACGTGGTTTAAGAATAGCCCCTTTAGAGTTGATTAATTTGGATTTCGTCTTAGCTTTTTAAAAACTTTAATATACCTACACTGCCGTGAAACGCATATCGGTCCCATCTTTGCTTGCTTTTCTATCCATATGGGACTGATATGCGTTTCACGACAGTACAAACATTTTATAAGACGATTGAATCGTACATTCTAGTGCTAAGCTAAATAAAGAGAGCGAACCGCGTGCGCGGTTGGCGTGTATACATTAAAGATGCCTACTCAGCCTTTTCTCCCTATTTGCTTCCTATTGGTGCATAAGTATGGCGTGATGGTCGCATGTTTGCCCGCTAATTCGGTTTGGTCAATTCACCTATCAGTAGCTAAATATGCGTTCGTAAATACTCCCCGTCCACTGGAAAGCGATGCTCCGCTGCCTTGGCCTGCTACAAGTTTTGCTTTGCTTTGCGATAGTCGGTTACTGCTGGAGAGTCTCGGTTGTTTACGTATGCTGCTCATGCTACCCCGTTGCCTCGTCCGCTCTTTGTACGACAATCCGCTGCCATCGGTTTTCTTCTGATTGATTTTTTTTTCAAATAATTTTAAATTTTATAATGACTAAAACAAGCTGCCACCAAGGTGATAATAGTCGTCATGGTTGACAGCGTTTCGAATGACAACCAGCCGAAAAAGTTTAGTTTCAAATGGATGTTATCAGATTTAGATGTGCTTCGTTATTCCAGATGCTGTTTCTGTTTAAGCTAAAATGGAAGACGATTCATGAATTTAGTTGGATTTATCTTATGCCTTGATTAGGTGGAGTTTCGTAGTTATTGTTTACATACTTTTCTCAATTGAGCGTCAGCGTAAAATCTTGGAATTGTATAAGGAACGACCCTTGTAACTTACGTTCGTGGGATGAGCCATCCGACGACAGTAGGAGATCTGTGTCGTTGCCCACTATGTTGGCATCATCTACTCTTTTAAGGATGTTTCTCCATACGTTCGTTCCAAAGTACAGTATTCCAGGATGCTGTTAATTACTATCTGTGTAAGAGTTAGAATAGAATAGAAACGCTCGTCCCATAACGTTTGCATTAAAAAAAATGGACTTTTTTTCGGATGGTGATAAAAAAAAAGCTAAGACAGATAATTGCTTTTGATAAATTTCCCTTGGAAGGTAATTATTTAAGCTTGCCAAACAATTCTACGCCCTTGCGAGCGGCCTTCCGGCAGTTGACCAGAACATTCGCCATGGCGGACGAAAACATGCGTGTAGGATGTTTCTGAGTTCTTTCTTCGTTTTATTTATCAATTCCTCCTCAGTTTTCGCGACAAAATTGTTGGAGTAGATCTTACGCTTCAGGTTGGCTCGGAAATTCTTGATGGTACGCAGCTGGGGGACGTTGGGCGGGTTCGCCGACTTGGGTACCACATCGATATTCAGCCGCTCCATCTCCTCCAACGATCGCTTCGAGTAGTGGGCCGACGCCAGATCCGGCCAGAACACCGTTGATGAACGACGCAACTTTCGGCAGGCATTTCGTACTATAAATTTCCCCGTTCACGGCCAGTCCGGAGCGAAAGAAGAGCGGCTTTGACATCCCCTTCTCGCTGATTGTCAGTCACAGCAGCACCTTCTTGGGGAACTTGGTGTGTGAAATGAACTTCACCTCGGAGCTCACTTCCTTCGTGGGGGAAGTAAAATACGAAGTGCCCTGCCAGTCGTTGCCATCCAGGGTGAAATAGGTCTCGTCGTCCATCACCACCGCCACGTCGCGATTCGTTTGGAGCTTCTTGTCGCTCAGGGTCGTCGGCCGTCCGGAACCGGGCTTTCTTTCGATGCTATGATTGTTGACAAAGTGCCGCACGATGTCCGTTTTCGACGCGGTGGGGTGCCGTTCTTTGAACGCGCATACTTCTGAACGGAGTTGCTTCACTGTTTTTGTCATCACGGTTAGAGCTGTCAAATTTTGTCTGCTGACTCATGGGTTACTATGATTGATGCTGCATGTATAGTTTCGTCAGTGCGGGGCAAGGTAAACCCATGAAAAATCGTCAATTTTTGTCCATTTTTTTTTAAATTCAAACGTTATTTAGAGACCGTAAACATTGGAGTGTGACAAACTATACAGCCATAATATATGTTTCTGTTGATGTCATTATCAACGGTTATCTACGAATCAAGGAACACGAACTCGTCTACAGGTCAGACCTCTCAAAATGCTTTATTGAATTACCGTCTCTTTAAATTGTACGTCTGTTGTAGACGTTTTAGTTCATTCGAGACGGCATAAGGACCGTAAGCATCTGAGCACGATAGCGTGCTCCCCATTACTTCATCGCTTATTCCATTTAATCCGCTTTTTATCCTCATTTCCCCTCGTCTAACCTACAAGACTTTCGATATGCCATCGTTGACCTTCGGTGTACAGGCTGCTTGAAAATGGTGACTGTGGTCAGGAGTCACTTTTCTTCTCAAGTTCGACCTCTATTTGCTGGCCTATATTTGGTCATATAAGTCCAGTGCACTCAGGTCCTTCAATACATATAACTCAGTACTACGGTCGTCATACAATACTTCACGTATTGAACCTATAGCTCCCATTTCAACCCTCAATTGTGCCCTAGCAGGACACACCACCAATAGATGATTAACATCTAACTCCGTATCCTTTGCAGTAGGCCTTACTGCCGTTAAGAGAGCAGCCTAGTCAGAATTTTCTGATCTCGAGGGTATGGCATACCCTTTCCTCTCATGCATCGTGTTCTTTATGCGACGTAGGAACGCATCCCGGTTGTTATGCCAAAATTCGTCCCACGCGTATCGGGAGTTCCGCTTCACGTCGCTGTAGGGGATAGATTCAGCTGAGCATGACGACCCTGGTTTGCGAGTATATCAGCAGCCTCATTATCATTACCAACAAAGGTTACGATAGCATACCGTTGTACGTCTAACAGCCGCGAGTTTTCCACCTGCCCATGCTCAAGTGCAGATAGACAACTCGCAGAGTTGGAGAATACAGCAGTCTGAGTCCCATTTGACAATTTGCATGCCTACAAAAGCGCATAGACCTCAGCTGAGAAGATACCGCAGACACAGGATAACCGTCCGCAACAGGTAATGACCTTCCCAGATAGCCTAGGAAGCTGACACAACGTGTTTATCTCTACTCCCGTTAGTTCTCGCCTCTCTCGCTCGACTGACGGCAGGTCTGTACTCAAGAGTTGGGTCCCCTTGTAGTAACCTCATGGCTCTAGTAGCCATGTCTTCAATTACTACATTTGCCAGAGGCACCTTATCACATTCCACCAATAGAAAAGCTATTAGGTCCGAAAGCTGGTAAGGTCCAAAAGGCTCCGCTACAAATCCTATAGACCTCGTTGTATTGAGATTCTAGGGTTTTATGCAAGGACTGCCGCCCTGCTCCATAGCTCCGATCCATAAAGTATGCACGGTACGATCATAGCCCGTGCAATCTTGATCAAAGTACAGCGGGAAGCTTCTGAAAAGCGGCCGTTGAGGGCCCGGAGAATGTTTAACTTAACGTTGACGTTGCCCTTCAATGACTTGGCGTGCTTCATAAACCGCAGTTTGTGATCGATCGTCACACCTAGAAGCTTCATTTCGCGTACTGTCTTCACCTGTAGCTCGCCGATACTAACGTGTGGTAGCCTTGGCCTGTGGGTATGAGCGCCAAGCTGACGTGCATGGTTTTAGACTTCTCGGGGGAAATCATAAACGCAACACCATCCGCCCAGCCAACCACATCATCAACTGCTCTTTGCATACGGCTTCTGACTGTCCTCGCGTATTTAACAAACACAACTAGAATGGTATCGTCAGCGTACACCATAATGTGTACATTCTCGGGGATGCGTTCAAACACTGAGTTCATCACAATTAAAAACAGTGTGACAGATATGACAGACCCTTGTGGGATGCCATTCTCTAGCAACCTCGGTTCAGTGGTTGCACCGGCGTTCAAGACTCGAAACTTCCTATTGCGTAGGAAGTTTTCCACGTAAGCCAACATTCACTCTTGGAAGTTCCACTTCTTGAGGGTATTCAAGATAGGAAGCCTCTATGTTATATCATATACCTCGGACAAATCGAGGGACACTACATCGACATGCAGGTCCTCCGCTTTGGCCTTGTCCAATAAATGATCGAGCTCAAAGAAGATCGTCTCCGATCCATAGCGGCATCTAAATGCGTGTTGCTGTTGGTGGATCCGCTCATGCCTCTTCAGCTCAGTTGACACGCGACGGTTAACCATCCGCTCGAGTGTTTTCCCCATGCAACTCAACAGCGTAATAGGTCTATAACGTTCCGTTAGGCTCTTATCCTTCCCAGGTTTGGGAATAGGAGTGCCAACCCTGCATTGCCCGACTTCGTTCATCGTGTCAAGAAGAGCCAACCGACCGATAAGTGGCAGTTTCCTCAGGAGAGGCTAGCCAATATCGTCGGACCCTGCTGCCTTGCCGACACCACGGCGCAGGGCCCAGTTGAGCTCCTCTAGGTCGAAAAGCCTATTGTTGTGTATGGTGTCACTATTCGGACCTCTATTGGTACCACGGTATCTCCCCTCAGTCAGTGTTTTTACACGACGGAACTCATAGCTTTGGTTGCTCTTTGCCGACACTTTGGCAAATTGATCAGCAAAGGCCTCAGTGATGAGCTCCGGTTGGTTCGAGTAACCGGTGTCCAATTTAACGACCATCTCCATATAGTGGTTCTTCACACCAACAGACTTTACGTTCCTCCACAGCTCGTGGAAAGCCGACCAAGTGGCCCTCTTAACCTCCTTGGTAACCCTTCTTGTTTTGGCCCGGGCAAGTTGAAACTCTATCAACTTAGCAGCCCGAGAAGGGTTATCAGGTGCCATTCAGCGTAGCGCTCGCAGACTTTTACGTCTGCTCTTAACCGCAGCATGAACATCTGACCCCCACCAAGGTAAAGATCTCTTACCGCTACTACCTCCGGCCTTTGGGATGTGCCGATGAGCGGCCACACTCAGGATCCCAATCCAAGCAATTGGGCTGAGTATAGCGCCGTCATTTGGCAACTGACGGGAGACTTCCTTGCCGAAGCCGCCCCAGTCCGCCTCGTTCAAATTCCACCTAAGTCTCGCCACAGTAGGCGGGAGGCCTACGGCCTGTGACAACATTATAGGGAAATGGCCGCTACCGTGTAAGTCATTTTGGACTTGGATCTTCTACTGACAAGCCACATCCCAAGAGGCGATGGACAGGTCGATCGCGGACTCAAATCCAGTAGAGAAGTCGCTTCGCGTTGGTTTGATCATTCAGAACTGAACAGCCCAACCTGTCGAGTAGCTGCAAGAACCGCTCGCCGCGAATGTCATCTTTGTGTGATCCCCACGAGGGGATTCAAATCGCCCAGGATCACATAAGGCGTAGGCAGTTGGGAGACGAGGTCTTCCAACTTGACTATGACATTCTGTTCCTTGCCGCCCCTACACCTCGGAGCCATGTATAAGCTTACTACGGTAAACTTCATAGGAAACTGTATGGTGACCGCAGTGGCCCCCAAGTCGGTATCCAGTTGTACAACGCTATGCGGTACATCTTCTCTAACAGCTTGGTAAATTGCGTTCCAGTGGTTCGTATAGAATATCTATCCATTTTCCGTTTGGAATTGGTCATATTATCGACCAGTTTTGGGATAGCCCTCTACCAGCAAGAAATTGAAGCGATAAATTGCAGATTTTTCAACTTGAGCATCGGTTAAACATCTTTTGTCGATTTTCTTGAGGCTCACGTTTGAAATTATAGTTCGATCAGAAAGTTCGAGTAATTACAAAACAAATTCTACCGAAAGAAAAATACCAAACAGCACTGGTTATTTCATTACCACTCTCATTTTCTTTTTCAGATGGAACAAGTTCGACGCATCAACCGTCTCCTGCCGACCGACACCATCTTTCTGCGACCATTCTTGATGATCCCGGTCGCCAAAGATTCACCCTTTTATCCAACGGATCCGTCGTCCATCATTCGGCCCAGTTCTCTGTCGATTCGATCGGCCTCGATCGCCGGATGTCCGTCCAGTTCGTCGGTACGTTCCACGCCAATCGATCCGGGCATCAGCGAGGAAAGCGCAATTTCACCCGAAGAAGAAAGCCGGAAAAACATGGAAGAGTTCCTAGGAAAAATTGACTCGTCGATAGCTTCGACACGGAAGTACATTGCAGAGTCACAGCGGAACAGCGAGTTCATCTCCAGCCAAAGCGACGATAATATTTTTAGTTCAGGTGCTAGTATGAATAGCAGTGGGTACTACTCAAAACCGAGGGCCTACTCCACGGCGTCCTCCTCGTCATCAATCTCTTCATATCAACAGTTTCATTTCCATTCGTCGGGAGGCGGCGGTGCTAGTTCATCACATCACAAACGACAGAGCTCCTCAGGGAGTGCTGCTTCCGATACAAGTCAGCTTATCGTGATGACCCAAGGTAAACGGGTACAGAGTTCCCTCCAGAAATTGGAAAAACAACAGGACGAGCTGTTTGAATTGTAGCAGCGACAACATCAACGGACCACGCAGTCGTCGTCCACGGAGGACGAAGAATCATCTTCATCGATAGAATTGAAAGTGCTTGCCGATTATCATCAACCGGAGGAGCGTATATTCGGTGGTGCTGCCCTCAGTGGCAACCGAGCTAGCAGCTACGGCTATTATTACTATAGAAATCATCCCTCTTATCGACAGCTGACGACAACGCTTGGATCTCGGTTCAAGTCGCGGATCAGCAATCTTCTCGCTTTGTTGATGCGCACAAGCGGCAGCAACGAGCGACGGCAGTTGCAGTATCATCGTAGTTATCATCGCAACCACGAAGATGAGCCAACGGAGAGGAAGAGTCCATTGCGACGGATATTGGACGACCGCAGCTTTAAAAGTTACTGTAAGCGGCCAAAGGCCAACGGGTAGGGGCGGGAACGGATGAGTGGGTAAGTAGACCTTTTCCAACTCTATCCTAGAAGCGAGTTAAACAATTTAGGGACGAGAGTATACACATAGGAATGTTATAGATGGCACATAACACTTACCAATCACTGATACATAATCGATGAGATTTATTCATAGAGCAATAACCCTCTGACGAAATGGATAGTAATTTTTTTTTCTTTATCGTAATGTGTACCAAATATTTATAAGAAAAAACACCTATAGGTTTAAGCGTTATTTTCGTTGCTAACTATTCCCAAATTATGATTACTATGTGTGCTGCACATTGCGGCAGTTTCGAAATTGTTTATAGCGTGGTTTCCTTATTTCATAATGTTAATGCATCACACTCGAGTGCTTTTCCTTTGTTTAGTCTCTTGTTTAACGGCCATGCCTCTCACGCTATGGCCAGTTCAATATAATCATTCTAAGTGTTAAATTTTAATTCAAGGATCTTAAATTAGATTTGATTTATTAAATTCGTTTTACGGGTCTTGCAATCATTTTTAAATCTCAAATACTTTTCTCATGTCATGAAAGCTTCGTTTGTGGATTTGGCGGGTAAATTTTTTTTCGCTATTGGCGAGCAGAGCTCAGTAGATCTCTTAAACAATCATCTTGGCTCATTTATACTATCAAAAATTAACAAGTGATGAATAATTTTGCCAACGGACCATAACACCAAACGGTATGAAAATTCCCATTCGATAACAATATCAAGCCAAAAAAGTATGTCCACAATTGATCCATGTGTTATTGGGCCGTTCGTTTCATTTTTTTTTTTCATATAGGACTTACAATTTTGAAATTTCCTACTTGTGATGAATCCACACAATTCTAGAAGATTATATTTAAAAATTCTTCCAGCTTTTTTGCATTATCTTATTCCTAATTTTCGACTTTATTCTGTGTGAAGTTGTAGAGTAAATAGTTAACTTGATTCGTTTTATACCGTGAAATGAAACGCTGTGGACTCAAAATGTTGATGTATATAATCAAAAGATGAAAGAGTAAGTCGAATTATAATAATTGATATGGAATCAGTCGCGTATTGGTCTTAAACTTGGGAAACGATTGAAATTGATCGCTTTTTCAATCGACATATGCACATAGGTAGGAGCTTTCTTCGTCGTTATTTATCGGACGTAAAATCTGCATGGTGGTGACAGGCCCTAAAATATAAGATTAAATATTTATGAGACAGACGGATGTAAAAAATGTCCAAACCATTTTCAGATTGTTTTGACTGTTTTGACGAAACTAGTACGAAATGCGTTTTTTTTTGTCTGACCTCAGACGTAAATATGGTGAAAGAAAGGACTAAAATTAATCGATCGACTCAGCTAGGGCCTTTTGAAATGTTCATCTAAAATTTTGTTAAAATAAAGCAGCTTTCCCGCTTTATTCATTGAGTTCTGAATCTACTCATATAACTTACATGTTAGGATGCTATTGAATTATCGACGTGTGATGGCTGAGCTATGGGGAAATGTGAGACATTAATCTATCTTCACTTCCCAAACAGAAATGGCGTTCTATCAACAAAATGTATATGAATAGGAATACCAAGGGTGCTGTTGGCTCATAAATGTCAACTTTCCAAAAAATCTTACTTATCAGCGGCTTTTCATGAATCTCCCTGCTCCCTCCCTCGAAAATATGTTTTAAACGTCTCTATCCTTCATTCCTTCGACAACATGTAAAAAGTGAAACTATTCTACAAACTATTTCCAAGCTTGCAATACGTGATACAGACTAACCAAGTCAAATCCATTTACTAACATACCTTTATACTTTATACCAAGCTGTTTGTGAAGTACTCGAAAAAAAACTATTGTGTCTAAAAGAACAGTATATTGAACAATATAATAAATTTTACATAATTATTCAAACTGTTAAGCGATGTTAGTTGTTTTAAAGAAAAGAAATCTATAGGTGTGGATGGAACCCGGCGTGGGGGTTAACATGCAAACCTCTCACGTCCAAATAATCAATATTACCAAACAGTTCGGCAGTTCAAAATGTTTCTTCCTTTCCTGACATCCCTTGTTGTTTCGCCTCTCTATCTTGCTTTATCTGCCATATTTCTTTCGCTTTCTTATAGATCGGATCATCCCGAAAGTTAATTCCGTCGTCGGTTTTTTTCTCATATTTCTCGACTCTGTTCAATCTACTTCGTGCTTTTCCTGTGTATGCTTTCTTAGGCTGTGTTCCAATTCATTATAACTTGACAGTTGATTTTTTTTAATAATCCCTCTATTGTATATGACAAACGTCTTCTCAAAAATGGCCGATAAATAACCGGGAATTTTTAGCATTTTAATATATTTTCGAATTGTCAAGTTTGAGTGAAAATTGCAGCTCAGAAATAATCAAAGACAGTACACAATAAAAAGTATCATTAGTCCTAAGTAAGTATATATGAAATCAAAACTATATAACTCACAAATGTCATTAAAAACAAACACTCAGTCCAGTTAGCTACCTATGTTTTTGGGAAAATTCAAACAACATTTAAGAAGTTTAGAAAGAACTGTTGATGTTTTATTGAGTTCATCATGTTTACATTATATTGTAGTCATTTACAGTATGTCCCATAAAAAATGCAAAAGTTTTCAATACTTATTTTTGGGTAGCTTTAAACATTATTTTTTATTGTTTTAATGCGTGTGTGTCATCATCTGACTTGACTGTATACTCTGAGACGATGTAAACAAAACAGTGGTTTGCGAGTAACAAAGTTGAGAAAAATGTACGCACAGGAGGTTGTGACCAGTATGCTGCTCGCCCAAAAGCCTGTAAAACAAATTGCAACGATTGTGGGATGCCACTTGGCTACCGTTTACCGTATCCAACGTTCACTCCTTGATGGACCACGTCCACGGAAGCCGGGAAGCGGCCGTCCACCAAGCTTTGGAGAACAGTCTTCTCAATATTTCCTCATGCCTCAGAAATAGCCGATTTCAGCTCATTTACAGTGTCGTACTGCATTCCTGCCGCATAAATCCTGCGTACGATGATTCCCCAGAGGTTTTCCACAGGATTTAGATCTGGGGATCTGGTCAATCAAGCACATTTATTATATGGTCCTTCATCCACTGTTTTGTTTCCTTGCTCGTGTGAATAGCAGCGTTGACCTGCTGAAAAGTAAACTTTTTGCGCCGAAATCTACGCATGAATGGTAGCAGATGTGTTTCCAGCACCGTGGTGTAGTCCAGGGGGTGCGACTCTATCCCAGATGCAGGATTTTTTTGTTTTGCTTTTGTGCGATGTGCGCACGCTTAGTAGATAGAAAGAAGATTGATGAAGATTTTAAAGATTTACTGCAAAAAGATGGAGCATGATGCAAGTTGATGGATTAAGATTCACAAGCTAAAACAAGATTTTTCAGAGATCGATTCGCTAGCGTGAGATTTTTCGATCAGCTTGAATCTGGATTTAGATGTGTCGCACCCCCAGCCCCCCCGCCCCCCGGGGGGGGGGCGGCCGGGCACCTCCTCATACCCCACCGGGCGAAAATATTCTCCCCCCCCCCCGACGCCCTATTTCGCGCGACCCGCTAAAAACTTAATGATAGCTGTTCAAAGCATGCAATTTACACAATTTAAATTGCACAGCATCAGGGGTCTGGCTGATAACTTACCGTATCCCACTGTCAATTCATATTGCTCCGCGCAAAGTTCAAGCGTTTTTCGATGTGAGACGGAGTCAGATTAGGAGCTTTTGCCTTTTTAGCCCGTTTAATGAACGGACTTTTGATCAAAAACTGACAAACAGTCCCCGGGAAACATTCAAATTGGGTTCTTGCTTGATCTGCCTCAGCGATTTTGAAGAATTCGAATCGATTTTAACAATCCTACGTTTGTCTTGTCAGGAAAGCTTCGATCGGCGAGGCTGCATCACAGTTTGATCATATCCTTCTGGATTTTTCAAATAGTTGAGTACCACATGATGCGGTCGACCGAGTCGTCGAGCTATTTCTCTAATACCGACTTTTCCCGACGGAATGCTTCAATTTTACCTTTTTCCTTATCGGTGAGTGCCTTTCCCCTCGACATTATGATTTTCAGCGCCACAAACAACTCAAAACTCACAAAGAAAGCAAGTGGTTCTAACTAAACTGGACACCGAAAAACATGTTTATGACTGAATAAATACAGATCCTGAAATGTACATCTGTCACTAAAATTATACTGCGTTCACTAATACAAACGTAATATAATAGGGTATGCTCAAAACAACTTCTAAAAATTCCCCACCCTTCACCTTCCCAGGTATAAACTCCCCCTGTTCACTTATTTTAAATTTATTCTTCATCAAATGGAGAAAATATTGGGTGGTCCAAAGCTAACTGAACAGAGTGTATATCCCCCAACTATAACCTGAGTTTAGCTGTAAGAGCCGTTATCAATTTTCTCCCATTTCTAAGCTCAAACTAATTACCGTTTGCTGGTTTCGTTCCTCGTCTCAGAAGCTCTATGATTGCTTTAGTTTATATGCATGCGACATTTTTCATTGTTTTATTGTAAGAATAAAACAAGTCTCAAACTTCGTTTTAACTGTGGGTAAGACGGACATGGAGGCGGTAGAGGTAAGACGAACATTGTAATTTAGTAACTAGACCACTCTTAATCCGTAAGTATTGCTCTTCTACTTTAGCACGCAAATTAAGGCTATCCTGAATTAAATTTCTGTCAAGAATAGAAGAAGAACATTGAGAATAGAACCTCCACCCTGGCCAATTGCGGCTGGACTTCGTGTTGCAGATTCTGTGGTAAGTCGCCAAGAACCCTTCTATCCGGGTAGTTGACGCCACGGCGTTGTCGATTTTCAACTTCTAGTGTGTGATTTTCTTTTCCGCCATTGTGCCTAAAACATGGACAACAGGGAAACACTTGTATTCTTTAAGCGAGATTTAGAACGGTATCCACCGCCTTTCGACGATTAATGTTTGATTGCTCGTTGAACCAATTGTGATTCGGCCCTTTCAGTCGCTACGTGTTCCTCCAGGTTGTTTCAATTAACTTCTTTTTTTTTTCAAGTCCATGACCATCCTGGACACGGTACCAAATGTTGCGTGTCTTGATCGTTTCCCTACGTTGTCTGATTTTTTTGGTTGGGAACCTTCAGTCCACTAGACGAGAGTGCCAACCGAGGCTGTTCGAATGGGAGATCTTATTTCGATCTCACGAGTAATTAATCTCCACAATCCTGGACCACGCCGCAATTGCATGGGTAGGGCCTAGACAAAATAGTCAAAAGGTCGAAAGTAACATTTGTAAACAATGACCTCTAGCGTATTTTTCTGGGATCTGCTTGCTCCCACAAAGAAAATAGCACCAGAAACAGATACAGGGAGTTATTACCTTCCCGTTGGTAGTGGATATAGATGGCATTTCCAGGAAATTTACGTTTTAAGTCATTGTTTACAATTATTACTTTCGACCTTTTGACGATTTTGTCTAGATATGTACTAAAAAATTTAAGCAAGAAATCGAATAAGCATGAAATCTAACATATTCTGTAGAGGTAGTTTTAAGTTTTCTGAGCAGGAAAACAGTATTTTTCTGCAAATTCAGCCTTGCTGAAGAAGACAGCTCAGTGCTCTATGGATGGCCCGGTTGTCAACTGGAAGGCATTCAAAGAATTGACTGGGGAAATCAGGGATCTGCGTGCCAGCCCTTGCTATGAAGTCTTCAACATCGTTAGCCGTACACAATCCCTTCAGTGGGCAGAAACCTATTGTGTAAATCACAATAGACAGAATAAATCCTTACAGCAATAACAAAGACCAAATGCATCGGACATCTTTTTTTTTTATAAACGAATGCTTTTCAAAAAAATGATTTTTCAACCCCTGTTAAATAGACTGAATATAAAATGTCGACCAATTGATGCATGACGATATATTTGATCTCTAGAATTACCTACGAAGAGCTTTAGATAAAAATTATGTAAAATCATGTTTTTTTCTTCAGATTCAGCAGTTTTTTCCACTGAAATTTTGCGAAGTTCGTTGGGTGAAAAATGAATGTAAGTTGCTAGAAGTCAGGAAGCAGGAAGAAAGAAAGCTCAGATAATTGTCTACGAACTGTCAACGACGTTGAAATCACGAAATCCCTTATACAATATGTTGGCAACGCACGTGCATCATTTTGTACTCGAAAATCTCGAATGCTTTACTATTTTTCTACGATGTTGATGCTTCTAGAAACTTGAATGATCAATAACTTATGTAGAGTGAATTTTGTTCTTGTTTGCAAAATGAGAGACCATAGCAGGTTACGCAATACGACTTAAGAAGCTCGATTTGCGGCTGTTACCCGTCATTTTTTCTAAATGAAACAAGTCAGAATTTCAGATTGAACAATTTCCTCAAAAATATCTATTAATTAAATTTTTATTAACTCATTTTTCCAGTCGGGAAAATTAGGCAAAAATGCGGGAAAAATGCTGGAATTTTGAAATTAAGATTGTGTGGCCACCCTGTAGAAAAAGAGCCCAAATTTGGCCAAAATTGTATTTTTCTCAAGAAACATTGTAAAAACATAAAAAATTTTGGACGCAGTTACGGTATGGTCAGAATAGAATGGACCGATTAGTGGAGACTACAGCGAAAGTATGTATTGTCCGCTCTCTTCGACTGTTAACAATGTAATTGATCATTTTACGTTTCACTGGTGGTGGTTGAGCATCTAGGGGCGAGACGACGGTTGATGATGACGCGCAAACTTATCTAGACAGCAAATTTAGGGTGGTTGTGGGTCTAATAATGACCCGAGTAAAAATTTCCGTCTGCTACAAAATTAAGAAAAATATTCTTTGCGCCTTCAACTAGGGTGCAGGGTCAATTTTCGGCGTAGTTTCAAATTCCGTCAAATTTTACAACATTCATGGATTTTGTTTATTTGTTCGGCTCTGAACTGCAATAACTTTGTATGTTTATGGATGGAATCGTATTGTTTACATGAGAATCGAATGCCCAAATGTTTCCGGAGTGGCCGGTGCATTTTTCAGACCGAATGGCATTCGGACAAACTCAAATTTTCCATGGTCAATATTAAATGCATTCACGGATAGTCTCAGTTCTATAGAGGCTATTCGCTCATGAGTTGGTAAAAAGCACTCCTCGTATTTTCTCATGAAAATACAGGAGCTTCTAAGTGCTTTATCTTCGCGTTATTTTATCATCACCTTTTTGTATAGGTCCCTTCTCATTGTTCAATTCCGGGCAATGAAAGCGGACTCGCTTGCAAAGGTGGGCGCTATAGTAGGCGATATTTATGATCGACAAATCGCCTTCAATGAGTTTTATACTATTTTTCGTCAACAGTCATTCGTCAGCTGGCAGTATAAATGGAGTAAAGGAGATTTGGGGCGATGGCAACATTCTATCATCCCAAATGTGTCGAAGAAATCTTGGTTTGGGGGATGGATGTGGGTCGAGACTTCATTCGTGTCATTTCTCTCAGGTTGTATGGATATTTATATGTCTTTTGGTGTATGGGTTTATCATCGGTCGTATCGATACGATGCTTAACCTCGTGTGTAGAAAGAATCATTGAAAGGTTTTAACGTCCTTAATAGTTCGCTCTTTTCTTCCTCATTCAGATGATCAGCTGGAAAATTAATTTTTGAACAGGTTTCGTTCTGATTTAAAAGAAAAAAATCATCCTCGCACCCGGTTTGCTGGCGGAAAGATGGCCGGTAGCTTGGTTGCCTATAGATAGATACACCCCTGGTTGTAACGAGGTGAGGTTCATTTCATTTTCGATCAGAAAATGAAAGTTCATCGAAGGGTAGTACCTTGCAAGTGGGTACTTCTTATCATCTATGATAAGTTGGTGATTTGTGGAGTCAATCATGGCATTCATTGATGCTATATTTTCATGAAATTTAAAAACATGAAACGGGAGCTTTGTGTTGAACGATTCGGAGAAGAAGTTTGCATGTACGGCTTAGTCGATTAAAATTTTCCGTTTTTATTAGTAACAATGGATGGATTTTTCGTTTTGCAAACTTTCTTAACATGTTCGGTGTTAATGTATGACTTGTTAGCCCCAGTACCAATCAAGAAATTTAGATACCCTTTAGTTGTCGGGAATCGTAGATATGGTATAAGGTTTTGGTCAGCGGACTTTTTGCTCTGGCCTTGGGAAAATTTAATTCATCGCTTTCGACATCGTTGTCGAATGCATCGGACTCTTCGTGCTCCTGTTCATCTGGTTCACTTATGACGTCTCTCTCTTCCGTACTATTCGCCTCAGTTCTCTGTCTTACATGGAACGGTTTTTTGAACTTATGTGAAGTGTTGGGTTTCGAGCTGTTTGGTTGCGGATGATGATTGCCATCCGCTTGTCTATTCTGAGGATTGAATTATTTAAATTTGCTTAGTAAATGGTTTTGATTTGAATACGTTTGACGTTTGGTACGCGTCTCTGCGTTTTGGTTCAACAAAACCCCTTGGTGCGCTTCTTCTAGGTTTTTAGGTTTCGAGTTCCTAATAAAGGAGCTAAGTGGCTCTTGGATCCCAAGCAGCACAACGTCGGCATAATTGGTTTCACCAACTTGCCTTAACTGAGTCACATTGAAGTTATTTCGACAGATTTACAACAAAGTGTGTCGCTAGGGATGTTATCTAAATATTTCGCCACTGTAATAATTTCGATTATTTCGTGGGCTGTTAACGGGTTGGATTGAAGATTGGCTTTCAATCTGGTATTCGTCTTCTTCATCTCGTTATAGAATAGAAGGTGACCTTTGTCACCTTTCTTTATTCGGAGTAAAGTTACAAGATTGGTGGTGTAATCTTTCTCGTCACCATAATTTTCGATAAGTATCTTTTTGATACCTTCGATGTTAGGCGGATTGCCATTTGCGCACAGCACTGTGCGGGCTTCTAATTTAACCCTGTTTTTAATGGCCCTTATATAAAGGCTGCTAAGACCAACCGCACCAATACGGTAATATCGATAAATTGTTACCCTGTTTGACAACTCGACACCGCACCGGTGGTTGGTAACCGGGTTGGAAAATGACAATTTGCTCGCTCGGTGAGCATTCGGTTCGTAAATTTGACAACACGACCCAACCGAGCCGAGCGTTGCTATTTGAAGAAAACAAAGCAAAACAAGTTGAAACGTTAAAACAACGTCTTCATCTGGAAGACTTTCATTTCAATTTGAGTGTTTCCGATTTGTTTTTAAAGTTTTATTTGCTAATTTCACGTTTATTGTGATATGTTGTGAAAAAATGAGTGCATCAAAACCTCGTGGAAGGAATTGGACGCAACAAGGCAACGAAGTGCTTTGCAGGGCTTGGCTGGATGTTTCCCAAGATCCAATATTTGGAACAAACCTGTGCGGAAGAGTATTTAAACTATACAGTGCACGAAATATTTAGCGAAACGAAACCGGTACGAGAGTAAATTTGAGTCTTATTGTGTTACCTTTTAATAAACGATCGGTGCGAAAAAGGGTAGCTAAACCAAAATAGGAACGCTCTCAGTCATCCAAATATTACCCAGATACGAACCCACCGGTGGGGATGGTCTAAGGGAATATCCCCCATTTTGATTTTCAACTTTGAAGTCATTGTACAATTCATCGAGTTCTTCTATCCATGCGAATAGTTCCTTTTTATTGCCCGAGAATTCGGACAGCTATCCCAACAAACATTGCACGTTGTACAATAGCTTGTTCAATCAAAAATAAGTTTCTTAAGCTAAAATGTTGCTTATACAGGTTTTAATCAACTCAAATTGTTTGTTGGGATGTAAATGGGTCGGGAAGCTTGAAAGCATCGCCGCCCTGGGATGGTCTGGCCATCATTTTGGTTCGTAGCTCAGCCAATTCGGCTATGAGCTCCCCCAATTCATGTTCTGGGTCGCCTTCGTTACGATTCGAAAGCTCCTCTTTAAGCTCAACCACTAGGAGCCTGAGCTGCTTAATCTCTTCTAAGCTTGTATCGGAATTACGAGCTTTTGGCATTTTGTGTTTGAACTAAAGCGTATGAAATGGGAAAAAAATGTTACTTACAGTACAAAGACAGGTAACATCCAGGGGTCGGAATACGTGATGCGAGACGGCCTGCTCGCTGTTGTGCTCGTTGTCGGTGTCGCTGTGTTGTCGATGGTACTCAACTGTTGCTTAGCGTGACCAAGTACAGATCGCTGTCACTGCAAATAATTTTTACCACTTTTATTCTAGCGTTTTAACACCACTTGTTCACACGCTTAAACCCCCTTCTGACTCCAGTTAGGGATTTCCTTGAGTCTTCTACGTTTTTAAAAACTAAATAATTCTAGAACGCACTTTTTTTCACTACACTTTAAGATGTTGTTACACAAATTACCAAATAAGGAGAGAGGACGAGCCGCGTGGCCGGATGTGATGTGACCCTGTGATGCTTCGAACTCCTCTTGAGCATGAGCATGAGCATGATTGATCGCCCGAGGTTGCTATTCCGTTATTGCCAGATCAACTGTAATTATACAGAGAACCAACAGATGATGTTTGAGATTAACATACATCCTCAATGTGTAAAAACTGGCGATCCCAAACTAAGGCAATACCGGCGCCGGCCCCGCCCGAATGCAGGTCAAATAAGGAAAGGGTAGGAATATGGTGACGTGATACTCGCTCTATTGGAAGCCGAGAACAGCTCTGCACTTCCACGCGAAATCACTGGGATGTTGGATACCAAAGTTGGGTGGCAGCAGGGTTCGTTGTGGTAAACGATAGGCTGTTTAGTGAAACATTTAGACAACCGATATCCGAATTGAACCGATTTATACCAACAGTAAGAATGCCATTGGGGCCACTCACAAAGTGCGATGGTGGTTTTTCATTAGGAAAACAAGGTAATTAGCACTAACGCCTGAGATTTTGGATCGATTTATACCAACAGTGGTTTACTTGTTCCAAGACATGGTGGCCCGGTGAGTATGACGAGCGAATAATATGAATCACAATTAATTATGACCCCCACCATCGGCCCACCACACCCGACGGAACACCACATCTCACCGGGAAGCAGCTTTATTGTTATCTTTTTTCTGTGCTCACTCGATTACTCGTGCCACCGGACAATATATAACCGAAACAATAGATAACGCGATATGCCCGATAGCAAAATAGTGCGCAACAAATCATCGACACAACCGTTCACATCCGATGCTGGACGCAGACTCTTTGTTTCTCGTAAACTTACAATTTGTACAACTACATTCTACAGACTATTTTACTAGTGCAACTAATAAGTTGGTGTCATGTAGACGAGGACTTTATGATGTTTTTGATTTTGTTTGCGTCTGCAGCAGTTTAATGATTCCTAAAACGAAAAAAAATTACTCGTATTTTTATTTGTTATTTCTCAAAAGCTTTATTTTTTTTATTCCTCTTCACATTTCTCTAGATCGTTATGGTTCGGTAGTTGTTTCGTTAGCATTTAGATTCAGAAAATCTTAGATCGACTTTCTTTCTAAAGCTAAGTCCATTTTGAATCCGGAATAATAAAATGATCTGTATCTCGGTAACGGATTGACGTACAAATAAGTTTAATTCATCAAAAAAAAAAGGTAATTCACTGTACTTTAAGGAAAAAATATCAATACAAATCATTTCTCTTCGTTTCTAATGAAAATTCGCACTTTCTTCTTTATTCCTCTCATCAAACGCTGCACACCTCCGGAGTCAACTTTCTTGGCAGATTTGTTCCACATTTTGGTCATCTGTTTCGCGTCCCGAGCCGTTTTTCCACTTTTCTTATGCTTCCGCTTCATTATTGCCCAAAATCTCTCGATGGGCCGGAACTGCGGGCAGTTGGGTGGATTTATGTTTTTATCGATGAAATCTACGTTATTATCGCGGTACCACGTCCCGGCTGTAGTGGCAACTCTCCAAATCTGGCCAAAACTTCACGGGACCTTTATGGGCTTTAATGAAAGGTAGTACGCGGTTTTTGAGGCATTCTTCCTTGTACAGCTTCGAGTCCATCGTCTTATTCATCACGAACACTTTGGTCTTTGCTCCGCAGCTGCATATCCCTTGCCAAATCATCAGTTTTTTGGCAAATTTGTCCATAAAAGCAATTTTTAACTTCGCATGAACATCTCCTCGTCCCGTCGACATGTAGAATTTTTTGCCAGGAAGCTGTCCGAAATCCATTTGACGTAGGTTTCATCGTCGATGAGTAGGCATCCTTGGTACTTCGTCAAAACCTGCTGGTACAATTTCCGAGCTAGAGTTTTGGTGACGAAACTTTGCTTCAACGTTCTGTTTGGTTGCTTGCTGGCTCGATAAGAACGATATCCTGCTCGCAAACGAATTCGTCGAACGGTACTTCGAACAGCAGCGTATTTTTGTGCGATTTCATTATCTGATAGTCCAGGGTTTGCTCTGGCGGTTCTCAACACCTTCTGGTTCAGCTTGCGGTCATATGTTCCACTACGCCGCTTACCTTGAGGCACTCGATCCACGCTCTTTCGCTCCCTGAAACGTTTGAGCCCATCATACACGGTTGATCTAGCGATTTTCAACGTTTTTGCGATTTTTATTGCGGATCACGTTGGATTAGCAACGTGGGTGTGCAGAATTTTTCTCTCCTCTCGGCTTCCACCTGGAATAAATTTCTGGGGGATTTTCCTTTGTGCCATTAAATGTTGTCATGTTAGTCTTTCTTTTTTCCATATGATTCTTTACTTTTATGAATATATTTTGAGCAGCTTGTGAAACGTCTTGTGGATGAACAATATTTCTCTGGTTGAATACAATTTCATTCGGCTTGAATTAAGTGCCTGAGTGTACTGTTTCGCTATAGAGAGCAATAACGAGTGCAATTATTTCTGGGAATTTATGTTTCAATTATGGTACTGTGGGTTTTCTCAATCTGTCCATTAGATTCAGATGAAGATGCAAATTCTATCTGAATTCGAAGTTCACTGAGAAAACTTATGAGTTGTATCATTGTAAATGAAACTTCGTGGTCGAAAATATTTTTTTTTTGGTGTTCCAAAGTATAGCAAATATTGCAATAAGGCATTTGGAATATCAATTACGTTCCTGGTTCTAATTTCTATTATATAGAGCTGTTTAAAGAAGGCACATATTCACGTTAAATAGCTGTATTTATCCTTACCATGTCCTTATATGTCCATGTATACTGTAATAGGAGCTATTTCTATTTAATAGGAAAAAAGCTATTTAATAGGAGCTGTTTCGATAGGCCTAGGTGACAGCTTAATATTATATGGTCTTTCTTCTTACTTGTGATGTGCACAAATGGTGCAAGCATTTATGAATTTTAGAATTTTCTTGATCCTTTTAGGGAAAAAGAATGATCCCTTTATTTGATTTTCTACTTCTTGTTGTTCTTTTAAAATAATTTGATCCTGTTTTTTTTCGTAGTTACATCCTCTATCGTATTTTGTGTAGTAAAAAAATGCGTTTGAGTTTGAAAATTGTTCCTTGTACACGTCTTGAATTGTTTGTAAGATATTTTCTGAGGCTTGAAAATAATACCACAATGGTAAGCAAACTGCCTCATTGTGGTATTATTTTAATGCATCTGTTTTAACTTGATGGTCGCATGAATTACGGCGGATTATTGTCCTTTGCAATTTAGGAAAATTTGTTCACTCATGGCTGTATTGAAGCTAGTTTCTCGGAATATTTACTGGTTTCTAAAGTTATTGACGGCTCTTTCAGTGAAGTTTATTCTTGTCGTCGACAAGAGTGAATAGTGTCGGATAGCGATTCGCTATGGTCATTTATTTGTGATTCGGAGGAATTTGCAGTATCGTCTGTTTCGTTTACATTTGTGAAAGTTAACTTTTGATCATCGCAATGCAAGATTTCAGAATTTTCTAAAACTTTTTTTCTACTGCTTGTTTTTATTGATTGTTCAGAGTATCGTCTAAGATATTATATTTATTTCTGTCATTTGTAACGAATTCCTTCTTAAAATTCATTTCTTTAATGGTAATCTTTATTTGGGATTTGCTATGGTTTTTTACTGCGACGAAAGCGTTACCTATTATTTTTGCTATGATAATTTCCGGGAAGGATTGAAAAAATTGCCATGTTCTTCGATACCTACAATTGGCAGTTCTTATTTTGCTAAACTGCTCTTCTTGTTCTGGAAGATTAATAACTTGTTTTTCAGGAAACTTCTTTTTTAGTCAAAGATTTTCCTGCCAATTTTCAATTTATGTCCAGGTGGGCCTTCAAATCTCATAAAGTCTCATAGCCCACAACCAAATTTCACTCCTCTTCACATTTTCGGAAGTAATGACGTCTTCTTTGGAAGCAGATATGAATGAAGAGGTATATAGTGATAATAATAATATTTTGTCAACCGACGCACTTTCAACAATTTCTTCATGTAAACAGAATGCGACTGAAATTTTGATTTACTGTCAAAATTTCAATCGCATGAAAAGCCCAGTCAAAATGAAGGAAATTTATAATAATTTATTAAGTTCGTCCTTTTCGGTTATTCTGGCAACTGAAACTAGCTGGGACGAAAGCGTGCGTAGTGAAGAAATATTTGGAAGTGTGTATAATGTATTTAGAAACGATAGGAACCTTCATGAGTCTGAGAAGAAATCATAGCTGTTTCTACCAATTTTAATTCAGAAATTATTACAATTACAAAATTTAATGAATTTGAGCATGTATGGGTGAAATCTTTCATAGCAGGTGAAACACACGTGTTAGCCTCTGTGTATTTTCCACCACTTAATGCTAATAAAATTACATATGAAAAGTTTTCCAAATGCGGAGAAAACATATTATCTGACCTCCCTCCTGAAGTAAAAGTTCACATCTATGGGGACTTTAATCAAAACAACGCCGACTTCATTTTAGACTCTGAAAATGAAAACATCCTTCTCCCAGTCGTTGGAGATAATATCATTTTACATTTCATGTTTGATGAAATTGCTAAATTAGGTCTGAATCAAATTAACCATGTAAAAAACCAAGGAAATTGCTATCTAGACCTCCTTTTAACGAATATTCATGAATATTTCTGTGTGACCGAATCATTGAACCCATTATGGAAAAACGAAAAGTTTCACACAGCAATTGAATATTCCCTATTCATACATGAATATCAAAGACCCAACGACTACGAATATGAAGAAGTTTTTGAATACAAGCTCGCGAACTATGAGAATATAAAAAACAAATTAAACTGTATCAACTGGCAACAAATTTTTAGGGACGAAGGAAATGTCGAATCATCTGTTGGCGTCTTCTACGAAATCCTATCCAACATCATCTCACAAGAGATTCCATTAAAGAAAAAACGACGTCACGGAAACACTAAACATCCAGTCTGGTTTAACAGAGAAATCAAAAGTATAAAGAATCGCAAACAAAAAGCCCACAAAATTTACAAAAAACACAAAAGCAGTGAACATTTAGCAACTTACTTGGAAATATGCGATCAATTGAACTTGGCAATCAGCAATGCATTTGAAGTATTAAATGAAAAAACTGAGCTTGAAATTAAGTCCTGTCCAAAGAACTTCTTTAATTACGTCAAAACAAAATTAAAATCAGACAATTTTCCATCAAAAATGCATCTTGACGAACAGGTTGGCGATAACTCGGAAAAAATCTGCAAACTTTTTTCAATTTTTTTTCAACAAATCTACACGACGTATTCGGAAGAAGATCGCGACCGCGATTACTTTGCATTTTATCCAGAATATCCAAGGAATATTGGTGTCAACCAACTTCAGGTTCAGGATATTTTGCAGGGTTTAAAAAATTTAGACCGCTCAAAAGGCCCTGGACCTGATGGAATTCCTCCAGTATTTATGAAGAATCTTGCGAAGGAATTTACATCTCCTTTGTTTTGGCTTTTCAATATGTCACTGGAATCAGGAATTTTCCCAACAATATGGAAAAGTTCATTCTTAGTGCCTATTTTAAAATCTGGCCGGAAATCTGACATACGTAATTATCGTGGAATCGCTATTATCTCTTGCATTCCCAAACTTTTCGAGGCAATTGTCAATAAAACATTATTTCTTCAAATCAAAAATCGAATAACAGACAAACAACACGTTTTTTTCAAAGGCCGCTCAACATCCACGAACTTACTGGAATTTGTAAATTATTCACTGAATGCAATGGATAATGGGAACCATGTTGAAGCTCTTTACACAGACTTTAGCAAGGCATTTGATCGTGTTGACATACGAATGTTACTTTTCAAACTGCAACAATTTGGAATTGAGTCTGGACTCTTGAAGTGGCTTGAATCATATTTAACTAACCGGCAACAAATAATAAAATTCAATGAAAAGAAATCAAATCCCATTCAAGTTACTTCAGGAGTCCCCCAAGGCTCCCATTTAGGACCACTTCTTTTTATTTTATACGTCAACGACATTTCCTTCGTCCTCAAAAATCTGAAAGTGCTAATTTATGCCGACGACATGAAGCTGTACTTGGAAATCAAAAATAAAGAAGACATCAATATATTCCAGTATGAAATTCATACATTCTACATCTGGTGTAAGAAAAGCTTATTGGAACTGAATGTAAAAAAATGCAATTTAATATCTTTTAGCAGAAAATTAACAACAACCAACATTGTAATTGCATTAGGAAATCAGAATGTAGAAAAGTGTGAAAAAGTGAGGGATTTAGGAATTATCTTAGACTCTAAACTTAATTTCATAGACCACTACAACACTATCATACACAAGGCAAATAGCATGTTAGGGTTTATTAAACGCTTCCGCTACAACTTTCAAGACCCGTACACTATTAAAACTCTATATATTGCCTATGTGAGGTCTATACTGGAATATTGCAGCATTGTGTGGTCTCCTCGTCCAGGTATACATGAAGAAAGAATAGAATCAGTACAAAAGCAATTTCTATTATATGCTCTTCGTAAGCTAGGCTGGGTCTCATATCGTCTTCCATCATATGAAGCTCGCTGCATGTTGATTGACATCCAAACATTGAAAGAACGACGAGAATATGCGATGGTTTCATTTGTAAACGATATCGTTTCGCAGCGTGTTGAACCCCAACCACTCCCCAATTTAAATTTTTATGCACCAATTAGACCACTTCGAAAAAATAAATTATTTGCTCTAAACCACCACCCCACCGAATATACTAAAAAAGGACCAATAAAAAACATGATGGATTCCTATAAACAACACTGTGAAGCCATTGACTTTACAATGTCTCGGTATAAATTGAAACAGTATTTTAAGTCCCTATAATTAAGGATACAAAACTAATTTTTTTATATTTATGTATAGTTAAGAAAAAAGCTAATTGTCTATGTACTAGTCTACAAATGGTTAACGAAATAAATAAACTTACCCATCGAAGAATTTATGAAATTTAAAAATGAAAAATTTAAGTTTCTTTCCGATTTGGGAAGGGTCGAAAGAAACTGATTTATCATTTTCGGAAGTGCCATTTATGTTTGTTAGTTTGATGCCTTCCCAGGTAACCAATAAGCAGATCCAAAGCGTCTTTACGGCAGCCTATCAAGCATTTAAGTCACCTTAAATGCAACATAAATGCCGCTTTTGGCCCAATATACGGCTGCTTTACTGCAATGCTATGATAATGCCTCATCAATGCTATTTTGCACTCGAAATGCTTATTACAGGCTACAAGCATTTAAATAGCATTTGAAATCCAACTTTACAACAGATAGCATTCAATATGGTGATATAATGCTAATATAATGCTTGTAGCATTTGAAATGCAGATTTAGGGTTGATTTACTGCATATGCTAATGCTTATTGGTTACCTGGGTTGTTCTAGTTTGCTGTTTCCCATTCTTACTTTATTTATTTATTTTATTTCGTCAACCGTAGCGTAGACTAGTACAAGTACAAATACAGATTTTTTCTCAATACAACATATAATATATATATTAAATATAATATAATATTATTCTTCTTGTATGTTCTGGTTTCTTATGGAGCTAAAATACTGTTTTAGTTAATGCCGAGACATTGTAAAGTCAATGATTTCGCAGTGTTTATTGTTCGAAGCCATCATGCGATTTATTGGTCCATTTGTTGCATAGTTTGTGCGATGATGGTTGATGGCGAATAGGTTACGATTTCGAAGTTGCCGAATAGGTGCATATATGTTTAATTTTGATAAAAGTTCTGGTGAGTCAATACGCTGCGAAACGATATCGTTTACAAATGAAACGCTTGCATACTCACGACGCTCTTTCAATGTTTGGATGTTTATAAGCATGCAACGCGCTTCATATGATGGAAGACGAAATGATGTCCAACCCAATCTACGAAGAGCATATAATAGAAATTGCTTTTGTACTGATTCTATTCCGTTTTCGTGTGTGGTTAGATGAGGAGACCATAAAATGCTGCAATATTCCAGAATAGACCTAACATAAGCTATATATATAGTGTTTTAATAGTGTATGGGTCCTGAAAATTATGACAAAAGCGCTTAATAAAGCCCAGCATGTTATTTGCCCTGTGAATAATTGTGTTGTAGTGGTCTATGAAATTAAGTTTGGAGTCTAAGATTATTCCTAAATCCCTAACCCTTTCACATTTTTCTACATTCTGATTACCTAGTGCAATTGATATGTTTGGTGTTGTTATTTTTTTGCTAAATGATATTGAGTTGCATTTTTTTACATTCAGCTCTAATAGGCTTTTTTTACACCATGTGTAGAATATGTTTTTATTTCATTCTGGAATAAATTGATGTCTTCCTTATTTCGTATTTCCAAATAAAGCTTCATGTCATCGGCATAGATTAGTACTTTAAGAAGGAAGGAAATGTCATTTACGTATAAAATAAAAAGAAGGGGTCCTAAATGAGAGCCTTGTGGGACACCAGAAGTGACTTGAATAGGACTTGATTTCTTTCCATTTAATTTTATTATTTGTTGGCGGCTGGTTAAGTATGATTCAAGCCATTTCAAGAGTCCAGGTTCAATCCCATGTTTTTGTAGTTTGAAAAATAGCATTGGTATGTCAATACGATCAAATGCCTTGCTAAAGTCTGTATAGAGAGCTTCTACGTGATTTCCATTATCCATTGCATTCAATGAATAGTCTATAAATTCAATTAAATTTGTTGAATGGCCCTTAAAAAAGCCGTGTTGCTTGTCAGTTATTCGATTCTTGATTTGGAGAAATAATTTTTCATTGACAATTGCCTCGAAAAGTTTAGGAATGCAAGAGATAATGACTATTCCACGATAATTACGTATGTCAGATTTTCGTCCAGATTTGAAAATAGGGACCAAAAATGAGCTTTGCCAAATTGTTGGGAAAATTCCTGATTCCAGTGACATATTAAAGAGCCAAAACAATGGAGATGTGAGTTCCATTGCTAAACTCTTAATGAACACTGGAGAAATTCCGTCAGGTACAGGACCTTTTGCGGCGTCCAAATTTTTTAATGCTTGGAAAATATCTTGCAGATACAGTTGGTTGACGCCAATGCTCCCAGTAAATTCAGGGTAAAATGCCAAATATTCGCGATCGCGATCCTTTTCAGAAAATGTCGTATAGATTTCTTGAAAAAATGTTGCAAAAAGATTGCAATTTTTTCCGAGTTATCACCGACACGTTCATCAAGGTACATTGTGGATGGAAAATTGTCAGATTTTAATTTGGTTTTTACGTAATTGAAGAAGTTCTTCGGGCATAACTTTATTTCAAGTTTTTGTATTGTATTCTTCAAGTGCAATACCGATGGCTAGATTCAATTGGTCGCAAATGTCCAGATAGTTTGCTAAATTTTCACTGCCGCTGAATTTTTTGAAAATTTTGTGAGCTTTCTGCTTTCGATTTTTTAAATTTTTGATTTGTCTGTTAAACCAGACTGGATGACTCGTATTTCGGTTATGTCATTTTTTCTTCAAAGGTATTTCTTGCAAAATTATTTCCGATTTATACAAAATGTCTGCAGCAGTTTCAACATTTCCTTCATTCTTGAAAATTTCCTGCCAGTTTACATTGTTTAGTTTGCTTCTGATATTCGCATAATTAGCTAGTCTGTATTCAAAGACTTCTTCATATTCACAGTCGTTGGGTCTTTGATATTCATGTATAAATAAAGAATATTCGATTGCCGTGTGACGCCATCCATTTTTCCATAATGGGTTCAGTGATTCAGTCACACAGAAATCTTCTTGAATATTCGTGAGCAAGAAGTCCAAAAAACAATTTTCTTCATTTCTGATGTGGTTTACTTGATTAAGTCCAAGTCTTGCGATTTCGTCGAATATGAATTGCAAAGTAATATTCTCCCCAACGACTGGGAGTAAAATATTTTCATTTTCGGAGTCTAGAATGAAGTCAGCGTCGCGTTGATTAAAGTCGTCATAGATGTGAACTTTTACTTCCGCAGGAAGTTCAGATAAAAAAAATTCTGCACATTCGAAAAACTTTTCATATGTATTTTTATTAGCATTATAAGGTGGAAAATACACAGAGGCAAATACGTGTGTTTCACCTGCTATGTGAGATTTCACCCAAACATGCTCAAATTCATTAAATTTTGATGAGAGAATTATTTCTGAGTTGAATTTTGCAGAGACGGCTACGAGGACTCCACCGCCTGACTTCTTTCCAGACTCAAGAAAATTCCTATCATTTCTGAATACGTTATACGCACTTCCGAAAATTTCTTCACTTTTTACACTTTCATCCCAGCTAGTTTCAGTTGCCAGAATAATCGAAAAGGATGTACCAAGAAGATTTTTATGAATTTCCTTCATTTTTGCTGGGCTTTTCATGCGATTGAAATTTTGACAATAAATCAAAATTTCAGTAGCATTCTGTTTTGGTGAAGAAATTGTGGGAAGCGCGTCGGTTTATGAAATATTTACCGATATTGATGATGTTTCTTCTTCTTCTATGGAAGGCGTCGTTTCTTCTTCTTCTATGGAAGGCGTCGTTATTTCCGAAAATGTGACCCTGGGGAGGTAGAGTAAAATTTGGTGCTAGTCTCTCGTAGTTGCTGCAGGCGGTGTGTTCGATGGCTGGATAAAGATGTGCGGTGTGACTGCAGGTCTGCCAAGGCGTCATTGCGTGATACTCCCATCTCTTTGTATACGTCCAGGAAAATTTCACCCAGAAGGTTGGTGTCCGTAGGTAAACCTTCCGCTGCTAGCATTACTGAGGCACTTATTTTAGTCATTCCGCGAGTACATACATTTGCTGGCTGGTCATGGAGATAAGCAAGGTAAGTCCGCACCGTCTCCATGATTCTGTAGTCCCGCAAACGAGCTTTTAAGTAACGCCTGTCCCCATCAGCTGATTGCTGCGTTAAGTTTACAATGGGTGGACGCATGGGGTCGGGTGTCCAGTGAGGTGTCGAGTGCGATTCCAAATATGTTGATGCCGTGGTATTTTCCGCTGGTGATTCATTGTTGTTATAGTGTACCTTGTTGTTTGTACGGTAAGGGTTTATGGTTTCACCCTTTCTGAATTGGATGAATTTTGGCACGGAGAGGCCTGGTATTGGGTGGTCGGTTGATGATGGTGGGGCGGCAAATTGTACTTTAGCTGTGGTCAGTACTTTTTTGTCCGATTCGTTGGAACGGGTGTGTTCATTCTGTTGGGTGCTTTTGGATTTGGGTGCTGTTAGATTTGTATTGCTGTTGATGTTTGTTGGTTTGATTTGTTGATGTTTCCTGCGCTTAGCAGCAGCTTTTTCCTGGAGCTTTCGAGTCTTTTGTTTTTCATCGTATTTTGACCAGTCCTTCATCCAGCGCCATTTGTTGCCCAAAAATCGTCATCCCGGAGACGAATGATCAGTTGTCGGCTGAATTACACTGTTGACTGGGGAATTTTCAGCTAATTCCTCCTCCAGTGTCTTCTCTGGTGGGGAGACATTAGCTTTCGTACAAGATTGTAGGCTGGAAACAGCACCAGAAACAAATTTTATTTCATGTAAAATTTCTTCAAGGGCTGCCTCACAGTTGAGTTGTGGTGTTGATTCAGTAGTTTCTGCTGTTGCTGTTGTTGTTGTTGTTGTGGTGATTTCTGGTACTGCTGCGATCGCAGCCGATTTGGCTACCAATTCGATTGCCGTCGATGTGTCTGTCGGAGGTGCTTCCAAAAATGCCGCGATTTCATGTTTTATTTCTGCTACATTGTTTTTGCAGCTGGTCTCGATTACACTGCACATGTCTTTGTTATTGTTGTTAATTTTTTTTAGGGTTTCATTGACATCGTTTAGTTGTAGCTGGATATTCTCAAAAAATTCTGAGACAGCAGAAAATCTTTTCAAGTCAGCTGCAATTCGATGGTTGGCGTCAGTTTGTGAACGGATTGCTTCCACAAGTTGTTCCTATTGATGTAGCAGTTTTCTCACATCGGCTTCCTTCCGTAAAATTTCCTGGCAGTCAGCACACATAGGCACCATGAAGGCGGTGATGAAATCCTCCCGTTGGCGTTGTACTCCCACGCAGGCCGCATGGAATCGTTTTGTGCAGAACTCGCATTTCCATAGGAAACGGTCGTCTAAACTACTACACGATTTCATTCCGCTCGGCATTGTTGAAGTTTGTTGAATTGGTCTTCGTCAGGTTGGATAAAACAGAAAAAAAAAGGTTTTCGTCGCTATAAACGTAGTGGCAAGCGCGCGGGTCAAAAAAGTATTCACTAGGTTACTGTTGAAAACGCTTACGCGACGATAATGTAAGTAAATTAAAAAATAAGTACATGTTCTGGGGAAATATTATTCTTAATTGCATCGGTGCAAATGCACAATCTCATCTCTCCCTTGGTGTTAGGGATGGTTTGGATTGTTAGGGATGGTTTAAAATTGTTTTTTTTTTACCCCGTTTGAGATTTTTTGTCTACTACTTGAAAATTGAACTCGTCGTCTGATTCCATTCGTGAAGAGTCCGCGTCGTCTATTTTGACGTCTTGTTTCGTTTCTTGGGTCGTTTGGTTGTTGTTTTGACTGAGCTGTACGCATTGACACATCTTCATCATTAATATTCCTAGATGCTTTCCATTTTTCTTAACTTTGGATGTTTCTATTAGGTTGTCTTTGGTTTTGCGAAGTTTTCTTTACTTGAATATAAAATTCCGTGAGCGATTTTTTTCCCTTGACTTGCAGATAGCTCAACCTCTGCTCCAACGAGAGCATGTTATTGTACAACGTTTGAATATCCAAAGCTTGATTTTCTGGAGGATTCATTGCGAAATTTCGTGCTCTTACTCTTGGTAAGGGGTTGATTTTTTTCATAAACAAATGAGGTATTACTTACGGTTCACACTCTCAAATTCAACCCACCGATGCAGCTGTTTGGAACGGGCGGCGCAAATCTCCTACGGGTTGAGGGATGGCTTTTCAGATTCCGCCCCGGTACCCCAGTAATTACCTCGGTTTTCACACGAGAAACCTTGGTTTCATTCGATTCCACGCCCTCTCCAGGTGTTGTGATTTTCTCATAAAATCCTTGTCGACGCGGAAATTCCAATTCCGCAAGTTTCGGTTTTTAAGGTTCTTCACTTACTCTGTAATACGAATTCTCGTGGTTTCCATTGAAATATTTAAAAGCGGCTTTAAATGATTTTCTTAATAGACACGAGCTCATCGGACTTATTGACCGAGATATGCTCGAAATCGTGCGATATTGACGACACAGCGTTTTCAACTGTCGACGATGTTTTTCATTAACATTTGTCACCAATTCATTAAGCTGATGTTGTTGATAATCGGAACACAGAGGTATCATAAACAATGATAATAACTGCTGAAAGCTTATGCAAGCCGCGTGATAACATTTGTCACATAATTCACACTTCCACATGAAGCGATCGTTACTGATATTGCACGACACATTGCACGTAACACTGCAATTCATAATGATGACTTTAACTTTTTCGCGGCGTTAAAAAATATTGTAAAAATTAAATACGCAGGTCGTAAAAAAGGCGACTGCACTCGGTGACAAACCGGTTTCACATGAAGTTATTTTTTTAAATTTTATGGAATTCTTTTGAAGGTGATTTGAAAAGGAATCTATTGACGAAAGGAAACTGTTACCTGCTAGAATAAAAAATATCTGTTATGGGACGTGGGGAAATCTTTATGTTGTAGGGTCTTCGTTCGAACTTGTGTCCAGAGCTGGTAAATCTCACGGCCATCATGGGACGATGAAAAAACAGGGCATCTCACTGTCACGAGACGAAATGAACTATCATAAGCTTTCTTGTCAATCTCACACCATCATGCAGTCATGAGTTTTTTTCTCATACGATTTTGTTTCACAAATTTCTAATTAAATTACTTGAAACTAGCCAAGTAATAATATGTATTCGATAGAGTGGAAATTTTATTTGCAGTTTTGTGATGAAATTTACAATTTTATCAATAAATGTGCTGGTAATAGCGATGACCACAACACTGTCACGTGCTGTCATGACGAAAAAATTGATGAGATTTAGAAGAAAATCTTCGTCACCGTTTTCTCGCCCGATGAGATTTTCAGACGCAATTCGGTAAAAATCGTTGGTCATTTTTCATTGAAAATGAGATTTGCCAGCCCTGCTTGTGTCTATTGCACTGAAGGCATGCATTTATGTGAATACTTATCAATTTTGCCAAGTTTGGAAAAAAGTAAGACCTTTTTAGTTGCGATTCTTCTTCGGCTATTCCTCTGAGTACTCCTTTTAAAATTCAATGTTGCTTTATATTCTAATAAAAAATCTGTGCCAAGTAGTGCTGATGCATTAGGATGTACAGTATATGTTATAATTATAAGTCTCACAGAATGTTTCTTACAAAAAAAAAAATAACTTTATTCACCTTTTGTTACATTGATATGGTTTCACTGCTTAAAATCTATCTGTCACTAACACTTCATACTCTGAATAAAGACTAACTATGCGTTTGCTAATTGAACCCTATTTATTAATTAAATCTGTCTATGCTGCAATACCTGGCCAACTGGGTCGAGCTCCTCCAAAACTACTGACTACACCTTGGTAACAACGGTGGCTTGATGGCGTGGCGCGATGATGTTTTAGCAAGGGCGGTTATGCTGACCTTGCTAGTTGATCGGAAAGGTTCGCACGTAACTCCTCCGGGGTTCTTAGAGAGTAGAGTTCTTTGAGGTTTTCTCAATTTTTCTAGCTTTGTCGTTTGTGTGAGGGTAATGAATCTTAAAGACAACTCGTTTCCTGTAAAGACAGATAATTGCTATTGCCAATATTAAAACAGTGGTGGTTGAAAAACCACCGAAAATTCCAAAAAGCCATCTTCTATGCTCGGATTGTTTGAGTTGTACATGATCAATCCGTTTTCTGTTGCTTAACGTTTGCCAAGTTAACGTTGTAAAATTTGATTTACTGATGATCGTTTTGTTGATAAGCACTCCTGGGAGTATTCCTCCCAATTGATTCGTATATCTCTTGGGAGATGAATGTGTGATTGTCAATTCTGATGGTGCAATTGGTGAAAACTATAAGATAATTTCCTGTTAATGCTCTATCATGCGGTCCGCAATTCGTGGTTAAGTTCAAGTTTACTGCATTGTTTACGAGTACTCTGTTTCCTGATAAGAGTTAAAATAATATAGGGGGGGGGGGGGGGGGGGGTTTTTTGTTGTTTTTATATTACATTTTTTTTTTTTTTTTTTTTTTTTTTATAAAATTTAATTTATATTATTTTTTTTTTTTTTTTTTTTTTCTTTTTCTTTTTTTTAGTAAAAAAAAAAAACACACCACCCCAGATATAAAAAAATTTAAAGTACGCATTCCGGTTAAACTTCCTACCAAATCTCCTTGACTCCTGCCAGCTGATGGCTGACTGTTGACGAAAAATAGTAAAAAATTCATTGAAGGCGATTTGTCGATCATAAATATCGCCTTCTATAGCGCCCACCTTTGCAAGTGAGTCCGCTTTCTCATTGCCCCGGATTGAAAAATGAGAAGGGACCCGTACAAAGGTGATGATAAACTAACGCGAAGATAAAGCACTTAGAAGCTCCTGTATTTTCATGAGAAAATACGAGGAGTGCTTTACCGGCCTCAAAAAGCGAATAGCCTCTATAGAACTGAGACTATCCGTGAAGATGAAGTACTGATCCGGTGTTAGTGAAGCAACAATTTCTAGCGTAAAGTGTATTGCCGCTAATTCGGCGACATATACGGAACAAGGAGCTTGAAGTTTACGATTGGCGCTATAAATTTCATTGTATATACCAAAGCCTGCTGACTCCTCTATCAATGATCCGTCAGTGAAGAACGATTTAGTGGAATGTGGAATATCACAGGAGCAATCATAGGACGATGATGCTCTGGAATTCCACGAACATCTTGCTTCATGGATAAATCAAAATGAACCGAACTGCCGAAGTCGGAGAAGCAAAAACGATTGGGAATATTCGGCGAAGGGCTGACATCCTGTGTTATGTACAAATGGTACAAAGTCATGAAGCGAATTTGAGATTCAACTCAAGAAGCTTCTCAAAGTTTTCGATTACCATAACTTCATAACTTCACATCTGGTGAGGAGCCGGAGAGACAATTCTGAAAACCGGTCCGAGAGTGGCAACATTCCAGCCAGCACTTCAAGACTCATCGTATGAGTCGAGTGCATACAACCTAACGCGATACGAAGACACCGATACTGAATACGTTCCAGTTTAATGATATGCGATCGAGTCGCCCACTGAAAACAAAAACTACCGTATTCCATAACCGACAAAATCGTTGTCCGGTACACCGTTAGAAGATCTTGCGGATCTGCTCCCCACCAGGTTCCAGTTATTGTGTAGAAAAAGTTGACCCTTTGCTGACATTTTCGCTTCAGATACTCAATGTGGGATCTCCAGGTGCACTTAGAATTGAACCAGACCCCAAGATATTTAAAGGACATGGAATGAGTTATCGGTGTACCCCAAATTTGAAGCTTCGGTTGTGCTGGGTTATGCTTGCTGGAAAAAACTACCAACTCAGTTTTCTCCGTAGAGAATTCTATACCTAGCTCTAGAGTCCAAGTAGACAAATTGTCGAAGGTATCCTGTAAGGGTCCTTGCAGATCGACCCCATTGGGTCCAGTGACAGACACTACACCGTCATCTGCAAGTTGTCTCAACGTACAGTTGTCACTTAGACAACCGTCAATGTCTTAGACATAAAAATTATACAAACATGATCCCTGGGGGAGACCCATGTAGCTAAATCGAGAAACTGTAGAGGTTCCATGGTCATATGTTTCTCTGACAGCAAATTGTACAAAAAATTATTCATTAATGGTGAAAAGCCACAAGCGTGGAGTTTATCTGAAAGAACTTCAACAGATGCTGAATCAAAAGCCCCCTTGATATCCAAGAATACAGAAGCCATTTGCTCTTTTTTTAGCAAAAGCTAACTGAATCTCTGTGGAAAGCAACGCGAGACAGTCGTTCGTTCCTTTACCCTACGGAAACCATATTGAGTATCTGAAAGCAGGTTGTTCGTCTCAACCCATTTGTCCAGGCGGAAGAGGATCATTTTCTCCAACAACTTTCAAATACAAGATAACATCGCGATGGGTCGATAGGAGTTGTGGTCGGACGCGGGATTACCAGGTTTACTTAAGTTCACGTTCGAGAGCCGTGTATACTTCGAAGTGCTCAGGTGTTCCACGTCTACGGAAAACTTTAAACGCGTCGGACTTTTTACGGTAAACCTCGGTGCATTGCTGATTCCACCATGGAGAAGGAGGTTTCTTGCGAAATGACGTTCCTGGAACTGGTCGAGTTTGAGCTTGAAGCGCGCTGTCCAAGATTAGGCTGGAGAGAAAGTTATATTCCTCCAGCGGTGGAAGCCCTTTTACCATCGTTACGGCTTCATCTATAGTTATTCTGAACTTTGTCCAATCAATATTACGAGTTGATGGATTCCGACGGATTAAACCCGGTGGCAATCGAAATTTGTATGGGCAAATGATCACTACCGTGGGGATCTTGAATCACATTCCATGTGCATTCCAACGATAATGAATTCGAACAAAGTGTGAGGTCTAATCTACTGCCAAGTGAGGATGGACCAGCCAAACGTGTTAGTTCTCCATTGTTAAGAACTGTCATATTGAAGTTGTCACAGAGGTCATATATCAAGGAAGACCGGTTGTCATCGTACAGTTCTCCCCACCCTGTACCGTGAGAGTTATAATCTCCCATGATCAACCGTGGAGTGGGCTTTTATTTTTTATGACAGCCTGACATGCGACAACTTCAATACCTGGAATTGGAGGAAAATTCACTCTATAGAAGGAGTAGCACTTTTTGATCCCCAAAAGTACTCCTCCTCCACATGAATCCTCACTATCAAGACGAATTATATTGAAATCATGAAAAGGAAGATCGATTTCGGAAGAGAGCCATGTTTCACAAAGAGCGAATGCATCATAACCGGTATTGTGAGCTAAAAATTTGAATGATTCCAATTTAGGAATCAAACTTCGACAATTCCACTGTAGAACAGTGATCAAATCCCCTACCTCATTTGGAAAATTATCCATCGAAGGAGATGATAGCAGCAAGGAGGGGCCACTTTGTTGTTAATTGCTTCAAAAAAGTCTCCACTGTGGGAAGCATTGACAAAACAATGCTTTTGAGAGGGTCAGAAATTTAGAGGTACTTGAAGATACCTTCGACAATGTCATCAAATGAGAACAACCCACTTGAGGAGGAGGCTTCTGGTCTTAAAATAGGGGCGTCAGGGGTTTTGGATGTCCCCGGAAGAGACGAAAGTCCTGGGAGTAGTTAGTAATACGAAAACCAGGTGGAATTTTTTTTTCCTTTTTCGCATCTTTCCTTGAAATGGGCAAGCTGGTTTCGGGCTTCTGTTCAGAAACTTTCCGTGGGCGGACGCGTCTTTGCTTCCTTGAAGCACCTTCCGGAAAACTGAACGCCCCCCCCCCTTTCCCCCCCCCCCCCTCTCCCTTCCCCCCCCCCCTCCCCCCCCCTTCCCCCCCTTTCCCCAGGTTCCCTCTCTCTTCTCATCATACCCGAGTACAAACAACCGCACAGGTAGTCGAAGTTGATAAGAGTTGTAGATTCGTTTGGTTTGTAGTTGTTGCGTTGCAATGGCTTACTTTTCCCATAATTATCGGGTATACACAAGAGTCGATGAATGGTTTTGTTTCGCTTAGTTGCTGAACGGCGTTTTCTGGATGGTATGTTGTAAAAAGCTTCTTGTTAGATTTGATCACGTAGCTGAGGGTGTTCGTTAGAACAGTGTTATTTATGATCAGTGGTAAAATTTCGAAAATTTTACAATCTCCGTTTGTCTGTGGAAGTTCTAAAATGTAGAGCATCATCTCGTTGGTACTGACTATTTTCGGGGTGGCATAAGCATTCAGGAAACCTTATTGTAATTCCTTGTTTGTTGAGAAAAGATTCCATCAAAAAAATTTCCTTGATTGTTAGTAGCTTGCTGTTCGGTAATGAGACTCGTGCTCGTAGAATAGCGTCTTCAATGTCTTCGAGAATATTGTTTGTTGCGTCTATGGATAGAAGTAAGATTATTGCGTCTATATCTTTCAGTAGTATGGTGTTCAAAGTTGTATTGATCAATGTATTCAATGTGTCCGAGATTTTCGAAATCCTTTCATTTATAACGTGGTTGGTGTGTATCTGCTTGTTGGATTCGTTGGATTAATTTGTTGAAGGTGTTGTTAATGATTCGCAAGTCCTATGCGTCTGGACTACCTGCGATCCATTTCCAAGCTGTTCCGACGGAGTCCCATTTCTTCTGTCTGTGAGTTTTTCAGCTGATATAAGTTGTCTAATAGTTACCTACTTTTTCGCGTAATTAAATTCGACATTGGAAGGGTTCTATCTATTTTCCTTGAGATATCTAAGAATAAGTTCACGTTTTCTTCTAATACAGTCACATTTATCAGATGTATCACTTTAACAATACCGGTTTGAATATAACAATTTCGAACATGTAGCAATAAGAGAGGATCATGATTTAAGTTTTTAATTTCCAAGTGCTGACAATTTGTATTCAAAACTATCGAAAATAATATTAGCTTCAAGTATAATACATTTTTACTTTGCGTCTTCTGAATAATTTGAGGTGACTAACGGTTCGAATGCTGTAACGAAATCAGAAAAAAAGAATCAAATCGTAAGTTTTATTTCCTCATACGCTTGATTTTGCTTTTATGTCTTTTCACGTTTCTGTTATTTTTAAAAGTGTTTTCCTTTACATCGTGTGCTGATGTGACCTTTGCCCTGGGGTCTAATTTCTTTCTAATGTTTGGTATTAAGAATACATCTTGATTTTCTGAAACTTCTGGTGGATCTTCCCTATTTTGGTTCCTATTAACTTGAACTTGTTTACCTTTTTCAAAGTAAGCTTTAATTTTTTCAAATAGTTCTTCTGAATTATTACGAATTAAATTTGGTTCTCCAATATTGTTATTATTAAATATTATTTCATTTTGGGTAAACGTAGTAACTGAATGAACTGACGAGTTATAAAGGGAAATAGCTAACAGAACGATAGCTGTAGTTGTAAGAACTGGAAATTTGTATTTGTTGGTGTTTACTATTTCGATGATTGTTGAGTGGCTTTTCTCAACTTGTCCGTTCGACTAGAAACATGATGCGTATTTCAATTCTATGTGTAAATGGTCTAGATAGTTTTTTAGATCAATGGATCTGAAAGTAGTTTCGTGATCCGTAAAGATTTGTCTGGGTATGCCGAACGATGTAAAATATCGTGCAAGGGCGTTCTTAACGTCGATCAAGTTTTTCGTCTGCATTGGGATCATTTGAGCGTGTTTAGAAAATGAATCTACTAAGGATAGGAAATTATGTTTATCTATTTGGAAAATGTCCATATGTATTCTATCGAAGGATCTATCGCAAATAGGACTCGGAGAATGCTTTATGTTATAAGGCTTCCTTTCGTATTTATGTGTGTTGCATACTTTACAAGTTTTTGTTACTATTTTAATTTTAGAAGCCATTTTAGGAAAGAAATAATTTCTTCTAGTTTGATTCTCAACTTCGTTAACACCGCAATGTGCTCGTTCATGTTCTTTGCTGATTATGGCGTCTTGTCGGTCTTTGTTTGTGACTCTTCGACTTGCAATTGTTTAATTACGAAATGTCCTGTCTCGTTGAAGTGTTTTTTATAGCACTCCTGAATTAGTGGTATTAAGTTCTCAGGTGCCAGTAAAGCGGATTGTCTTCCATTATGATATTTTTTTAAAATGTCTATAATTATGTTTTCGTCAAAGTTATTTCTGCATATTATTATACGTCGAAAGTTTTCAAAAGGAGCTTCAGTTATGTCTGTGCAGATTCGAGATGTGTGTGTGTGTCTTTACAATCAATCTCCCACTGACCGGCAGTGCTTTTATGGAAGAAACTTATCTGCATTTCTTCAATAATTTATATGTGATCACTATGTGCAAACATTTTTAGCCCTGGAGATTGAAGGTGACAGCTCTATTGAAAATCCAACGACCCATTTCAAGAATGCCTGTTCCTACACGTACATTCTGAGGTCATCTTCATATACAATAAGCCCCGCATGAAAATCTTCACACATCAAATGGATATGTGAAGAGTTTTCACACTTCCAGAATCAAAAATGGAAATTCTTGATCCTGGCCTGTATATAGTTAAGGTATATTTTTGATAATATAAAACGACCTCACCAATGTTCCTTATATGATGCTGCAAAGCTCGTCCGGATACGGGAGCGGGTCACTAAAAACACAAAAAATGGAGAAAAAAAAACAATCCATCTCAAGAAACACGACCATAACACACTATGAGAGTGATTCCATTCACAACTTCCTACGCAAAGCACTCGGAAAAACTATAATTTCACCATTTATTTTAGTTGAATGAAGGAATATTTTTGAATTTTATTTCCGCGAGAACGACGCAGCAAAAGTAAAACACGTCATTTTCAAAGCACGGCTTGCTGCGATCTCTCATGTCTGTGCAGATTCGAGATATCCTGAAAATAATTTGATTTCTATAATAATTAATAGGCCGCTCCGGGCAGTGGATGAAGTAGTCATCTGATGTTTCCGCTGAATGGATAGTATCGACATCATCTTCTTCCGTGTTAGATGGGTTGCTTTGGTTATCCTGTGGTTCAGCTTCTGGAATGGGGGGAGTATGTTATTGAAATTCATTTCCAAATTGTCCTCTAATTTTCTGCTCAAAGCGTCGGCGACGACGTTTGTTCTACCTTGTTTATATTTGATAGTATAGTCATAGTTTTCTAATGCCATTTTCCACTTCAGAATTCTAGAATTTGTGTTGCAGTTTTCAATGCACTGCAAGGGTTTATGGTCTGTGAAGAGTGTGAACTGATTACCGTGAAGAAATGCGTTGAACTTGTTCACTCCTCATACGATGGCAAGTGCTTCTTTTCCTATGGTGCTGTAGTTGATTTCGCTTTTTGTTAGTGTCCTGCTTGTGAAGGCGATTGGTCTTTCCACATAATCTTGGAGTTGGGATAAAACAGCGGCGATAGAATAATTACTAGCGTCTGTTGTTAGAATTAAGGGTAATTTGAAGTCCGGGTACGCCATGATTTGGTCGGACGAAATAATTTGTTTCAATTTTTCAAAAGAAGTTTGATAATCAGCGTCATCTGTGTTAACAGTCTGATTCTTTTTTAAAAAAAACTTTGTCATGGGTTTAGTGAGCTTTGAATAATCTTTGACAAATCGTCTGTAATATCCTGATAACCCTAAAAATTGTTCAATTTGTTTTGGTGTTTATGGAAGTTTCCAATCTAAAATCTTTTGTGTTTTTTCTAGATCAGGCTTAATACCATCCTCAGTGATAACGTGACCTAGAAATTTAGTTTCTCTGCGCATGAACTCGCATTTATCCAATTGGATTTTCAAATTGATTGATGCTAGTCTATTTAGAACTTTCGATAGATTTTTCAAGTGGGGTTTTCCAAGTCTGTTGTTGATTGCTCGCTGAAAAGTGGCGGGTGCATTCTTTAGGCCAAACGGCATCCTAGTAAATTCGAAATGACCTTAACTGGTGGAAAATGCCGTTTTTGGTTAATTTGCTGGATCCATTTCAATCTGGTGGAATCCTGCTTTTAAGTCTAATGTGGTAAAGTAGGTGGATTTTCCTAGGCTATCTAATATTTCTTCTATTTGCGGTATTGGAAATTTATCACTGATTTTTTTATCGTTTAACTTTCTGTAGTCGATGACGACTCTAATTTTCTGTTTTCCGGAGGCATCTACTACCCAAATAGGAAATGAGTATGGACTAGTACTATGACGAATTATACCATTATCCAAAAGTTCTTGTATCTGTTCTTCGACGTCTTTTTTGTATGCATGCGGATATCGATAAGATTTTGTATAGACGGGGGCAATATCAGTGGTAGCAATTTGGTGTTTTATAATAGATGTTGCAGTCAATTTTTCTTACGGTTTCAAAATTACGCTTTGATTTTCTAGAATGGTTTCAAAGAGTTTGTCCTTTTCGAGAGGTGATAAGTGTTCGGTACGTATTTTTTTGGATAGTGTGTCTTTGTCAATTGAAGAGTATGGTTTTAGATCAACGGGTGTTATAGTTTTGAAATTATTCACATTAAGGTCAAAATATCCGTTCACTAGTGGATCAACAGAGTTTTTGTTACTAATTACTTTAACTGTGGATTTTTTGTTGGTGGAGTTATAAAGGCCTGGTGCAATTACTATTGATTTGTGCAGTTTCTGAAAGATAGGGACAATCCAATCTCCATCTTTTGAGGTATTAATTTCGATGGTGTGTGAGTATAACCGTTTAGCGGGGAAATATTTGTTAAACTGTATCATTTTGTTATTAATCATCAGAACTTCTTTATCGTAATCGATTGTAGCTTTACATTTTGCTAAAAACTCGGAACCGAGAATACCGTCGAAATAATCATGAAAGTTCAATTCGTAGTATGTTTGTGGAATAACGTTTTCGTTAGCCTTCCATTTCTTGTTAATTTTGTGATTTTCTGAAATGTTTTTAACTCTAGTGTTTTTCGTTGTGGTCATGTTTGTGATTATACCGGGACGTATAACGTTTTTATTAGCCCCTATATCTATCAACAGTCTGATGGTTTGTCCAGTTTGTGTGTTTTTGCTTGTCATGTAGGGAAGATAATTCAAGTTTCTCTTACTTCTTGTTGAGCCCAGCAAAAATTTAGGTCGATGTTTTCATCTTCTGACTCCGATTTTGAGGATTTATCTTGTTCTGCAATTTCAGTGTTGTACAATTGTTTTTTATTAAGAGTCAATTTAGATCTGGTTGAACCTATCTCCATAGGTTGAGCCGATTCCTTATTTTAAAATATTCTGTCTTGTCTTTCAGTTTGTTCCTTTTTTCATCATTTCTGACATTCTTGTGTTTTTGCCTATTTCTGGTAGAAGGTTGTTCCATATTATATGCGGTTGCCTCTTTGGATCTAAATTTACAAACGAAAGCATACGCTGCTTCCATATCCTCTGGGCAAGCAGCCTGAGCGTAACCAAAGTACGGCTCTTTCAATCCCGCAAGAAATGCGGCTAGGGCATCTTCTTCAATAAATGCGTTGATCGCATCCCAGTTATCCTTATACTTCGGTTTCTGTTTAGCTAATGTCTTGATATTTTGCGTTATTTCCTTACATTTCGAGTAATATTTATGAATAGACATGGTGTCCGTCATTCTGTTTAGCCAAAGTTGACTCTTGTAAAATGTTAACTCTTGCCTGTCGCCAAGAGTGTTAGTTAAAATTTATTGAATTTCCTCAAATGTCTGAGGGTTCCCTGCAAGACAAGTTATGTCTTTGGCTTTGTCTTCTATTTTGTTTATTACAGCAGAGACATAGATGGCATATTGATTTGGTGTAACCAAGGGTTTAAAAATTTCCAAAGTATTTTCAACGGTTGTGAGCCATGCAGTTAACTGCTTTCGGCTACCATCGAATTTGGGAATGATTTTAATCGGATCGGGAAGCTTAAAAAGATCTTCCATCGTTCCTCTATTTTGTTGCGATGTGGAAGCAACGTTGTTACTGGTCTTGTCTCTCCATTAGCTGCTGCAGCATTAGGGAAAGGTTGCTCATTTGGCCTGAAATTTGTTCCATTATTTTAATTTCTAATGTTAGGGTGCTTATATCTGGAATCTCTTCAACTGGGATATGAGAGAATTCACCAGAATCTAAACTGGAAGCTTCTGAATCTGAGCTACTGTCGGTAATTTTAATATGTGTTAGCGCTGACTTGGTTTTTGGCATCAAATTAAACCACTGAAACCACAGTCAAATGCGTTCGTTAGGGACAAACAAGTTTCTGTTTGTGAAGTTTTCAAGAAGCCCACAAAAAGTGTTGATTCGCTTCTCTCTTAGTTTGCCGTTCTGGTAGTACAAACCAACGACGTGAATGTTTATAAAAAATATCACACACTGATGCCCGCTTTGCGGTTGAGTTGCAGTGATGAGGATAAATGAATAAAATTACTCACGATTTTATGCTGTCGATGTTGGTATTCCAAGTGTTCACTGCGGGGGGATCCTCGAGTCTTCGGCGGCTAACTTTGATAGTGAAGCTTGCCTGTAACAACGGTGGCTTACGGCTTGCGGAGGTTACGAGAAATGGGCCACACAAATCTACTCTGGTGTGTGTGAATGCATGTGATGGGTATAGTGGTAATTGACCCATTTGTTGAGTAAGTTGTCTTGACCGATTTCGTGCACATAAGACGCATCTACTGAGTGTTCCTTGGACGGTTTTTCTCATATTACGCATCCAATATTTCCTTCTAAGTTGGACTAGTACCATGTCAGTCCCTATGTACAACGCTTCTTCATGTGTGTGTGTTGAATGATGATTCTCGTGAATGGACGAGAGTTCGGTATAAGGATGGGGGTCTTCTGAGAACTTGGAATATCTGCAATATATAATAATCTTCATGTTACGTGCATTAGACCGTTGATCAATTTTGGTTTAACATGCTGGAACCTACCTCGTGAATTTACATCTTCTTTGTGTCGTAATGCATGAGCTTCTTCAGGGTACTTAACCAGTTGCATTATTCTGATTGTAAGGTTCAGTCCTTCTTCTAAATCTTCTGTCGTGAGAGGGCCACTTGTTGGTTCAGTGTGGATACTTCTGGCCCTTAGGGTTTTTGATTTGGCCATGAACTTATTAATGGCCCTGCTGATGAGTGCAAAATGTCTGCTTGTTCTTTAAAATTAATTATGGTGCTTAAATTGCTCGTTGCAAGAAATCTGGCCCATTCAGCCAGAAACCTCCTACCAGTAGTTTGATGTTTGCCCCTTACACGAAGTCGGCTGGATTTTCTGCTGAACGAACGTAATACCACTTTTCGATTGACGTATTTGCTGTATTTTGCTTTTTGTGCGATTCCTTTTGAATATTTTCCACTTCTAAGTTGGTGATTTGATCCAAGTTAGCGCTGCTTGGGTATCGCATCAGTAGTATTCTGCCGTAATTCTTCCATTCTATACCGCTCCCACCCGTGTACTGACTTTGGCTACACAGAACAAAATAATGAATTTTAACAGGCGCGTAAAATTTTCCCTCGTTTAATTCCAAGCCAAAGGAGGCGTAAACAACGAAATTGTTTGCAATCTTACAATACAACAATGCAACAATGTTTGCAATCTTTCATACAACAGACTAGATTCAGGCGTTATCTGGCTTTAAATTAACCTGAAATATCCCATTATTTTCTGCTAAATTAAGCATTCCCTTTATGTGCATTAGATAACGCAGAAAATTAAATGTTTCTTTTTATCTGTGTAGCAGCAGGGCAGCTTGTAATTCCAAGCTCGTGGTAATGTAATTTCCACGTAATTTCCATTTCGGCGCAAAAAGGAAATAGTAATCGTGAGGTTGTCTATGTTTGATTGCTCCTGGCCGCCATGTAAATGGCACAGCCGTAATTCTTCTGAGGCATCAGAAAAGCCATGGAGTTCTAGAGAATCAGGATCACTTGAGAACGCCCGTCTTTTTAGATCAAACTGATTTAGTTCTTCCAGTTTCAGTTGGAAACTATTCCATGTTGCTAGAGTGTTGTCAGGGATCAGGTCGTCCCACCCTATTCCTTCTTGCCACACTTCCTTAAGCGAAAGCTTTCCTGTAATCGTTATTGGCTGAATGAATCCCAGTTGATCGAATAGTTTGAGAATCTTTGAAGCTTATTCCCCTTTTGGTAATCTTCTTCGCGCTTCTTTCAGTAGTTATGGCTGCAAAGTTGAATGTTTCGGAGCTGGGATTCCAAGTTATTCCAAGTGTTTTGATAATATCTTGACTGCCGATAGTTATTGGTTCTTCCATGTCTTCCGTGATGACATCATCTAATACGAGGGGGTTATTAGATATCCACTTTCTAAGAGGAAAACATTGCCTTTGCAGTGCAGTGGCCTAAAACGCCTGTTTTAGGTTTCTTCAAGCCAGCCGCGTCTGGAGCATCAACCTAGCATTAGATTGTCTACGTAGAAGCAGTTTTGATTTATATCTGCAACATGAGGGTTGTGCATTCTTTCTTCCCGTGCTACCTGTGCTAAGGCTCGACATGCCAGAATGATGATGCCGCTTCTCCATATGTTACGGTGGTTAACCGGTAGGCTTGTATTGGTTGACTTGAATCTTTTCTGTATACTATGGACTGAAACCAAGTGTCTTCTTCTGCTAGCTTTACTTGGCGATTCATGTTTGCCACGTCCGCCATGAGCACCACGTTTTGACTTCTGAATTCAATGAGAAGGTCGGTTAGTTCCCGTTGTACGTTGGGGCCGACCATTTGTGTGTCGTTTAACGATATTCCACTGGTAGTTACTGCGCTTGCGTCAAATACTACCCTCAGTTTTGTCGATGTTGAATCTGGTTTCTCTACGCAGCTGTGTGGAATAAAGTATTTCACCTTGTGAAGCTCTTCCAAGATCAAGATCATACAGACTGTACCTATTCTTTTATAACTAAACTATTCGGATTATTCGGTTTTTTAAAATAGTCCTGGACATGTTGAAATCAAACTCGTCAGAAATGCCATTGAATGACCGAATACAAGCCTCAAGAGTGTTGTTGTAACCGTAATTGGTTCGGTGATACGGAACAGCAAGCAAGTTGGAGTCCCGAAAGCGTCGTGGAGGAATGTTCAGCGGTATCTGCTCAAGAAGCGCAGGACAGTCGATGACACCGTTAATGACGTCGAATATAAATAAACTATCAATTGGCACCACTCGGGATAGGGGAGATCGTTTGGATCGTTCCAGTGAAGCAGCCGCAATGAAAATCTGACGAACTTTTTCTGCACCCGTTCAATTGACAGAATATGCGCTACGGGGAAACCGGGGAAGCATATTCTAGGATGCTACGCACCGGCGTGCAGTACAGTGTTTTCAAAGCATGTATGTCATTGAATTCGAAAGCATGTCGACGAATGAACCCAAGAACAGAAAATGCTTTGGAAGTCGTAATCTCAACATGTTAATTGAACCTAAGCTTCTCATCGATGGTTACGCCCAGATCGCAGATAGAAGTAACACGCTCCAGTGTTTCAATATCCATACTGTACTGGTGATGCACGGGATTATTAGAGTGGGTAAAGGATATGATCTTGCATTTCTTGCTGTTGACGCACATGCCATTATCGCCACACCAGATGAATATGGTGTTGATGTCTGTCTGTAGAATTGTGCAACCATCCGGATTCCATAGGCCCTATTTCTATGTATTCTGCCATGAATTTCCTGGACTCATTGTACTTAATGTTGTTTAAGGCCAATCTTTTCTCCAGTGCAAGGAATCATCTTCTGGCTTGTTAAAATGAGAGCCCCAATTGTTGGTAATCATACTTGAATGGTATTCTCACTTGATCATACTTGAATGGTATTCTCACCACATTATCTGTATTATCTGTAAAATGCTGCTCTGCTTCCTCATTGAGAGTTTTTGGTTTTCCTTCTTCGTGGTCTAGTTCTTCAATTTTCCAAAATTTGTTGAACAATTCGTTCAGTTGTTCATTTGTTGTCACTTCCTTAGAATCTTCTTCAGTTACAGCGTGTGTTAGTGCTGTCGTCCTGCTAACCATCCTATGGAGGATTCTTTGAATGTGGGTCCTCTTCCAATGCGTAGTTAACCTGGAATCAGTACTTGCTCACCGGTTGCTTTACGTATAACTCCGGATCTGCTGGTGCTATGTCTTCCGGGATATCGAGTTCACTTCCTTTGATAATCTGGTTCAGTTAATCTTCCAGTATTTCTGGGACGACTACCATCTCTATGTCCATAAGGGCAACTTCTTTCCGTACCTATAATAACGCGAAAACTGCAAGCGGCGACCCGTCTATAAATTTCGTTTACCTTTATCGCACTCTTCATTCTATTGAAATTTTGACAATAAATGTTAATTTCTTTACTTTTCTTTCTTTGTTTCACACTCAAGCGGCAAAGCAGGCTCTGAATTCATCGGGTTATTTTGCAGCATGGATCGATGTTATTTATCTACAGGATAGGGATTCTGCGGTTTTCTTATGTCACCTGGTCAAGCCGGGTTCTTCCTCCAAGGGGTGCGTCAATGCCGTGGAAAACACGTATGCCTGCATGAGCACGCCGAACACGCTGCTGCTGAAGAGCTCCCCGGAGCGAAACGTGGAAATACATCAACACCTTTTTTCACCTTTTTGAAATTGAATATTTGGTTGATAGATAGACGGTGGACTGGGAAACTGATCTTTCGCAGCCGCAAGCAGTACTCGATCAGGTGGAAGTAGATTGCCTCTTTCAAGGATGCCAGTAATATGAGAATTTTCGGGGTTGCTGCTACTTTGGCTCCGTTTTCTGGCCTTTTCGGACGCTTTCTGCTGATTCAGCCGACGTGGTTTACGAGTGTCGTATTCCATCCAGTCCGCTTTCCATACCTTCCTCGTACCTAGAAGACGCCACTCTGCATTATCAGTGTTTATGGCGTTGTTTGCTTGCATTAATGGTGCAATAAGTCGCTCTACTCAGTCTCTGCTGATTAAGCTGGCATATTCCACTGTTAATGTTACGTAGCTCTGTTGAAATTTCAGGTTGTTCTCGTCCAGTAGAATTTGATGTCGACCTTGACACTCTTTGCACCTACCAGTATTTTTACACGCTTTAGACCGTGCCCTTTCTGTAGGCGATTGTAGCAGTGTTGTGTCTTCTTTACCATTTCTAGCCGGGCAGAGATTGCTTTCTCTAAGGGAGCCTCACACTTGTATATCATGTGATCAGGACTTCCGCACATGGAGCACTTCCGCTCCGTTATTTTCCTACTCTTTCCGTGGGCCAGGTTGGCCGCTAGCGCCAGGATAGGTGTGCTTGGGGTGCTCCAAGCTTATGTTGCAGCAGTGTTGGTTCGCGATTCTCTGTACTTCTGCCTTGAACTCGCTCCGTTTGTATATTGTTTGGAGGTCGAGTTTGTCTTTCAGTCGTGTAAAAGTGTGCCCTTTAAGCCTGTCCTTGACTAGGAACACCAGCAATTCATTTACGATGCAATTCATGCTATCTTCCGTTTCTTCCGCGATTTGCTGTGCCAACGTTGGCACCGTGTCAACCGTATCCACGATGTTCAATAATGCCTTCGAGTTTTGCCTTGAGGGTCGTTTGACTTTTAAAGCCTTCTTGAAGTGACCTTCGAAGGCGATTCGCTTCTTATAGAATCTTTCTTCCAATTTTTTCCAGGCCTCTGTGAAGTTGAGGCTAGAGTCTTCGAATGCCTTGCAGGCATTGAGTGCTGGCTCGAAGTTTTCCAAGCCCTTCTGTAGGAAGGTGTCTTATGTGATTGCCAAGAGCCATTTCTCGAACCTTCCTTTGAGAGAATACCATTCTGTTGGCGATTCTGAGAATTTGGGCAACTAGATTCTCGGCAAATGGGTGAATTTGCCCTGACCCAACAAAGTGTGGTCAAACTAGTTGGCATTGGGTGTAGGCTTGAAGCCGCCTGTCACCCCTTCCTTGTTTTCTGCCAATTTTGTGAACCGTATCAATTGCGCCTTTATTGATACGTAGGTCCTCATTAAGGGACCTCTTCTGGCGCTGGTGCTTCTGTGATTGTCCAACTTCATTAGCACAGTGGTGGCCTGCATCCACATCTCGCTTAGCACTTGATGCCGTGCTTCTAGCTCTGATGAGGATGGCAGGTTGTCTTCCGGGACTGTAGATGTATTTAGATATTTCGTTAATCGAGCCTTAGATGGCGGTTAGTTGTCTTACCCACCCGGGGGCCGGGTCTTCTTTGTTATCACTCATGTTGAATGATATAATATAGGAAAAAAAGGAACGGGCTTACTTTGTATTAGATGAGTCCACTCATTCCAACTTCCGAGGCGTGTAAGGGTAACTTCCGGGTCCGAAAATTGGTCCTGGTTGGACTGCTCCGACGAACTTCGTCTCTTATACCTCGGAATTCATCGTTGACCCTGTTTATGAATAAGGTGACAGCGCAGAGGAATGAATTTAAATTTTCTGGGGTCCCAACGTCAACTTGTACGAGGGATGTTCCCAATTTAATATCTACTTTCGGCATTTTGGTGGTTAATTTTTTTGCAAAGAATTACCAGTTTACCAACTGTTTCAAATTTAATTGAAGGTTTTTTTTTACCTTACAGCCTGTCGCAAAACAATATTGCTTTACATAGACTTCTTAATTTAATTTTAGATTCTTCTAATATTTTAATTGAAGCTACATGCATCAGCTTTAAGGCTCCATATTGCTCACATTCGTTATTCCGTCTGTTTTAATTACTAATTCAGGATTTTAAAGATTTTCTTTGTGTTTTCTTACTAGTTCATTTAAGTTTTTGGTTTTTTCTATAATATTATTAAGAAATCGTGGTATCTTTTTAGTTTTGTAATATTGTTATATTCTTTGGTATATAATGGTTTATAATTATTATAAATGTCAGTTAGTAGCTTTGACATGGAAACAATTTTAAATACATATATATGATTTAGCTTAGCTTATTTTTCTATTCTTGATTTTGTTGGTTAATTCTTATTTTATCAAATTTATCTAGTGTATCGGCCATTTCGGTATCTTGTTTCCTTATTTCTTCTTCAGACTCTTTACTGATAACGATGTCTTTCGGTTAGACTTTTGGTTTCCTAATTTGCCTTTGTTCGATATATGCGTGGAAATCGTAGTTGTACCAACGGTATTTTCTAGGCATTTTTATTTATATATAATTTTACATACGTCACAAAAGTTATAATTGATTTGTAATATCACAAAACATACTTGTTTTAAATTTTTAGAATCGTGTTTTAACAAATGATGTACATTTTCTCCACTATATTAAAAAATCTGACGGCTTGGGGATCGGTCATTATTCCTCGCTGGTCGGAAATGATACTTCGCCCCTCTCCAAAATAAGCTGAGCTCACTAATTCTTATACTAGAAATATTTCGTCTACAATTTTCATACAATCATATAATGATGAAATTCGGTTTAAAATTATTGACAGCCTAGACTATTGCTAACGCTTCCTTTTCGATAGTAGCTTATCTTGTTTCTGCGTCGTTCAGGGGTCCTTGAGCTTTAGATGCTAACTTGGTTGTCTACTAGGAAGCGGAACGTGTCATTTCGTTGTAACCAGGCTACTCTCAAAGTATTAATGACATCATGGTCAATAATGTGTATTTTCTTTTCAAGATCCTCAAATGGGACATCTTGTATGACACAAGCGTCATTTGATGCCTATTTCCGTTGGGGGAATGCTGGGTTCATCAATGCGGCGTCAACAGCCTTTCGTTGATTCAGTAGTTCTTCTGCTGAATCTCCACCCATCATAAAGTGATAAAGAATGGCAGTTGAGTCTGCCAAGTCATTCCTTAGTTCACCAATTAACATCGGGAGTAGGTCAGTTGAATGTGCTGCTGATGATGTTTTGATGTTGACGTAATTATTTCTACTGTCGCGTCCGCTGCCGATTTTATAGCTTTTTCTACATCCATGCAAGTGTCCATTGGAGCCGTGTCAAGAAGTAATGATAATTTATTTTTTATTTCCGTGGCACTAGTCTTGCTGCTGCTGCTGATGATGTTGGAAATATTTTGCTTGATGTCAAAAAGCATTTCGTCAATTTGTTCCAGCGTTTCATCATGTGTGGAACTAAGGCTTTTAAAATTTGTGATGACTTTCTGATTAGCTGTCAGTGTATGCTCTATGCTTTCCGTAATGCTTTGGAAAGACATAGAGAGTACATTCAGGTTTAGTTCAGATGTGAACTTATCCCGACAGTCAGTCATCACAAAGAGGAAGCATAAAAGCGCGTATTACTTCCTCTTGATTCCGTTGCACGCCTATGCAAGCTGCGTTGTATGTCCGATTGCAGTTACCACGTCACCGCCACAGATAGCGACTGTCACTTTGTACGCAATGTTTTATTCCGCACTTCATTGTAGCACTCGCGTTGTTGTAGTAAAAAAAAGGTACTTAAAATTGCTTACACGACGTGCGCGCGTGGGTCGGTAGATATTGTTGAAAAATTGAGTTAAAATAATAAAAATAAAAATATGCAAGAGCGCTGCGATGGCGCGTCCGAACTCAAAGACAGTTCGTGTTGATTTGATCTCCTATCATAGCTTTCCGATACATATTTTTGACGTCAGCTGTTGCTACTTTGTCATGGCAGCGAAAATCCAGAAGCTGATTGAATAGATCTTTCTAGATCGTTGGCCCACCGAGTTGAATGTTGTTCAGGGAGTAGCCATTCAATGTTTAGCTCTGCGACGAATACTACCCGAAGTTTTGTCGACGTTGAATTAGGCTTAATCACACAGGAATGCGGCATAAAGTAATTGATCTTCTTTGGGTGAACGATTTCCATGGGGCCTAATATGCAGTACTCATTCAAGAACTCTTTGTACTGCTCATATACTTCAGGAGTCCAAGCGATTCTGTTCTCTAGCAAGAGCAAGCATCGTTTCGCTTGCTCGTGTGAATCACCCTAGTTGACACGCTGTGGTTGTAGTTTGCATGGAATGTTCCTCGCATCCGTTGATTCTCGTAGAAGTGAGCTTCGCTTCCACAGCCATCCAACCAGCCATCTCGAGGTCCCAACATTTGGAATATGGTTCTCGCACCGAGTATGATCTCGATCCTTCTTTTCTTGTAAAATATGAGGTCAGCCAGTTCAATGTTTCTGGATGCTCGGCTGGTTATCCAGTAATTTTAGGACTACGATCAAGCTGATATACAATTAAAACGTACCGCATCGCGATGATAAAGTGGTCGTAATCTTTTTTGAAACGTTGACAACTTTCGCCAATTCCATTGATCTGAATATTGCTTCGCGAATAAGAAAGCCCAATAGTCTGAGTGGCTTCTTCCGTAATAGACTCTACTTGGCTTCCGGAATCCAACAGGCATTGGGTTCAATACCCGATGTACCCTTAATGTTTACCCGAGCTGTCGCCAGGAAAACGTACTCTTTACCTTGTAATTGTGGCCTGCTAGTGAAGCCGGCACGACTGGATCGGTATCAGACTTGTTTTCTGAAGTGGTATCCTCCAAATGGAGTAGAGTATGGTGCATATCAACACACTCGAGGCACTTCTTGGTTGACTGGCATTTTTGAACAGCACGCCTTTATGAGTGGCAATTGAAGCACCAGATCGGCAAGCCCATCTGGTCTTGTCCCACCTTTGAGGGATCGTCAAAGTTTTGAATGAGGATTCAAAACTTTAGTCGCATCCGAAGCTATCTTGTTGTTGCTACTGCTGCTGCTTTGTGCAGATTTATTTTCCTTCTTGTCCTTAGGCTTTTGTGAGCCGGAAGAGGCTGCCACAGTCTTAACATTGCACGTCTTGTGTACATCGAAGTCGGGTGGCAGGACAATTGGTTTACCTTATTTTCCAACTCCTCCTTGAATTTTACCCAGGAGTAGACGGGGTGGATATCCTTCCGCTCCTCAATTTTGGAAGCAGTGTTGACATCTAGACAGGCCTTAGCTAGACCTACTAGAAACGCAGCCGCTTGAAACGCAAGTTAAGCTTCCCGAGAGTTTAGAGTTTAGAGTTTTTGAGGGTTTTTTTTAAAAAAAAAAAAAAGGTCTGACTACAATTACGGTTTACTAAAGACTAATGTATTCATATATTTCAACCCTATTCCTAACCGATGAGGTGATCGATGCTGCAGTGCCGATGCTGCAATGTTGATCGCCGTTCATATCGCTGCGCTGGTTGTTGCCGGGTGGTCTATCCTAGACCACTGCAGGACCTGTCGGAGCCTTCGGTTGAAGGAGGCCTCACTAAGTGACAAGCTCAAACTCGGCAAAAAGACCATTTTCTTTCGATGCGGTCCAGAGAAAGAAGGCTGGCAAAAAAGGTAACTTTACAAAACTGTGTTTATTTTGTCTTCTCGATTGTAAGTATGGACAGTAAATAAGTTAATAAGCTTAGGTGGTCTGTATTTATAGTAAAAGTATTCTTCGTTCGGAAACACATTGGTCGTGATTCAACTCGGGCGCCAACCAATCAACGCGTTCGCTGCACCGGTGCGGTTGAATACGCTTTTCTAGCGTTGATGAACAAAATGGCCGATCGCAATCGGTTTGCTGCTGATCAGTTGATTGGAAAGTTGCCTTGCACCACACAAACAAACACACTTGTACATATAGTTGCATACGGAAAGTCGAAGTATGGGAAACGAGCGGAAAAGAGAGTCCGTTTTCAAATTTACTGTATTACTGTATCGATTAGTAGGTGTTGTTCATCTATGGTGATAAATTCTTCTAGTGCTGGATTGGAAGTGTAATTCCAAACTGCTGGTTGTCCTACTACTTTCAAGCTTTTCCTCGCAGAGCTTGATTCTAGTTGGCTCCAAAATTTCCACAATGTTTTTTTTCGTATTCGTAGATGATGTAGTTTCTTATTCTGGTAAGTAAATTTGTGGGCTCTTGTGGATGATTGAGTGAACGTAAATTTTCCGAAAGATTTTGGCGTTGAGCTTTGGCAACTTGATTAGGAGTACTATTTCTTTCCTGTTGGTGTCAATCGTGGTCGTGGTGTAGGAGATGGCTTCTGCTGCAGTTGACACGATGACCTTTTCCCTAGCTAAATCTTTAATAAACGAATTGATTTATTTTTCACTTAGAATTATAATATTTAATATTCCTATCTTTGCTAACGTAATAGTGTCAAGAATTTCTTCAAATTTCTGATCAGATTTCCGATTTTCTAAAATAGTTATGGAGTGGAATTTTATCGATCTAGAGTTGAAAAATTGTATTGCTTCTTTTTTTTAACAAAAATGCTATGACTTTTACTTGAAGAGTTACTTTCCTATTGATTTTCAAATGTTGATTATTGTATTAATTAAGAATTTATCAATTTTAAACCGTTCGCTTCTGGGTTTCCTGCTATATTCCAAATGGTTCCTACCTTGTCTCAGCGCTTCTGTCTTTTAATCGGAAGGATCTCTGAAGGATCGAATCAATGTCGTCAAATTGTTGTAATATAAGCGAAAAATATTGATTTGTTGTTAGTTCCTCTGCCGGATTCGTGAGCAATTCTACGTGTTTTCTAATTGAAGTGATATTAAAATGGTGAATGTAACATTATGATCCGTTTTATATACTAGCTTTTCCATGGCCAAGAGCAATTATTGATTGCCCTTCAATGTTATAAATGTCTATCGTCTGAGGTGACGAGCCCGATAATCCAGAGTATAAACGTTGCCAACATCTCCGTTGGACTTTTCGGGGTTTTCTCTATGGTCGACTGTCTGTCGACTGGTACAACTTCTTCTATCGGGTTATCCAGGTATTCGCATTTGGCTGGTTATCCATTTAGGTTGGGTACACGTGCTGGATCATCTGGTGTAACGTCTTGTGTCTTGAAAATCTTCGGTTTCAAACTGTGAGCGATATAATACTTGTTCCCACGATTAAGATAATTGTTATTAGGAACGTTACGGTAACGGTTACGTTTCCTAGATCATTTATAAGTAAGTAAATTTCATTCTGACTTAAAACCTTTTCGTTTAATTTTCATCTCTCTTATCTAGTTTAGTTTATCATTTAGAAATTCAAGATTCAAATATATGTTTATAGAATATAGTTCTGAGGATTTTGAATACAACAGTTGAATGGATTCTTTTGTTTTGAGAAGGGCTTCTTTCATTTTTAATGAGATTAACTTGTTGATTGTTATTGTCAATGAGGCTGTTGATTGAACGTTGATTGATAATCTTTAAATCATTTACATCTGGACTATTTCCAAACTATACTTAAACTGTTCCATCTTTTGCTTCTTTTTACAGGGGAAAGATTTTTCAAATGTGTATCTAATTCATTGAGTTTAGATATGATCAAAGAGGTGAATTGGTTGGTGTGATTTTAAGTTTTGAAGTTGTAGTTTTAATTATTCTAAATTGAAGTGATGTATGTAGTAATAATAGTTTTCTTGGATTCGTCGATGTCCTTGATGGTAGAGGAATAGCGGTAGGTAGTCAGTTTTCTGTACGGAGATCGTCTGTGTGTTGCTAAGTCCGGCGTCGAATACCAATATTAACATGAATATCAGCTGGTACATTGCTGAGCTTCCTGATCTAAAATTTGGTCCTCGCTGACGACGGAGGAAACACGGGCAGCTACTTCGGGGTAATCCTTTTTGCTATTTCGCTACTTAGGCTCCTGACACCGATCAGGGATTTCTCACCACTGTGTCTTGCGTCTCGCTTATCGAGATGGTGAAGAGATGGAAAATCACTGCACGGCTCTTACTACCGCTGGGTGGAAAATTTTCTTGTGTTAAAATTTTCACTGCACTTAGCTAGTTACAAACTAGCACTGTACGGCTCCTACTACCGCTGGTCGAACTTTCCTTTTAAGATTTTTGCAGCACTTGTGTTCCATCTTTGATTTGCTAAATTCAACACGGCTATGTCTACCGTACTGATCTTCTTTAGCCGGAAAATCACTTGAATATTTTCGTTGAACTTCACTTCACATGATCGACTTATACTTTTCCCGTTTCGCGAGATCCCTTTTCGGGCGCCAGTTACGAACCACGAGGGATGTGGTATCAAAATAATAAATAATTAAATGAACCGTATGAGTAGACTACTGAAATCAGACTCCTTTTGTTTCTTCTGTTTGTCTTTATGTAGTCACCCGTGTCTATTGCTAATTTCCTGCAGACAATTACGGCACTGAATTTGTTGCGTTTTTCATCTCAGCTGGCGGAAACGCTTCCCTTTTTTTTTTTTTTTTTTTTTTTTTTTTTTTTTTTTTTTTAAGGTGAGTAAAAAAGTTTTTTCCACCCCCATCTCTTTTTTTTACTCCCAAAAAAAAATTTGTGCCCCCACAAAAATTTTTTTGGTTTTGCAATTGTCAAATACCTACTTAATTTCTTGGCCAGGGGGAGAGAGCCCCTGCTTCGCGTACCCATTTTTGCACTAGTTGCTCACTATGCACTTTTCCTTCTTTATGGTGGATGGATTTTTTTTTTGTTTATTTGTCGTCAATCATATTTATAGGCCGGTTTTTCATTCTTGCTTTAGCTCTAGTCTTACAGATATTGCGAGAAAAATACTTTTAACGTAGGACTACGTTTATCTTTTCTATACCGGGTGTCATTTCAAAATTTAGAAAAATGAGAGCGTTACGCTAAAGTGAAAGGTTTTTAAACGCTAATAACTCTCGTTCAACTAAACACAATGACTTCATTCATACACCATTTAATCAGAAAAACTTACAAAATTTTTGCATTGATATTACAATTTAGTACTTTTAGTATTAGTACTTCGATGTTTTACTTAAAAATGACTTACTTTTGCTCCCATACAAATCTTCGTATCAACATGTTGAAAATATGTTTTTCCCTATCCGGGTCCTCAAAAACGGGTTCAAATTGTCTCCTTCTTTTTATTTCATTTAGCTTCATTCCATGATGAATACACAACTCCACACCCCTCCCCCTGCAAAATTAAGTTGCTTTGTTGCCAGTGTCTGATTTAATAACTGAGGCCCGTCCCCTCTTCAGAATTTTGCTTTGTACTGTATTTTCGGGCCTCTCTTCATTCAGAGTTATGCTATCACGCTAGTATATAGCACGCGAGATGAACCGAAATGATTTCAGTTCTCGACACGAGATCTCAGCTGGTGGTTCGGACAGGGCTTTGTTATGGTATGGGAGACAGCGTCATGCAAGATCGGCTAACCGGACAGTTACCGGTTTCCATGTCTACCCAATGCAATGATACAATTTTGGGCCACTGGAAACTGGCCATTCGTCCCTTATGAAGTTATTTCGGTTCGTCTCACGTACTATATACTAGCGTTGAATACTGGGCCATGCTATGAAGATCACGAAACTGCAGTATGGAGCAAACTTCATAAGAAGGGACGGGTCCATAGCAAAATTATAGAACTATTTTATTAACATTTTAATTAACCATACACTCAGTAGCAAAAAAAAGCCAAAAAACACCATATTCAACCTTCTCTAACTTTGTCAAGTATAAATATTTTTGACTGAAAATTTGACAACATTATAACCAATGTATAGACCAAAATTTTGTTCGGCTTTTTTTGCTACTGAGTGTATGTGTAATGATACGTATAAATTAGATGATACCATTGTTACTATAACCTAACGCGGTCCTATGTGAACCTTGCGGTTATATCCCTGATTTAACCCAGCAATCTTAATTTTTTTAGTTGATTTTTATTCATTGTCACATAAATTGTGGTGCAGTATTTGTTGTAGCAAGAAGCAAGTCATCATCTTATTTATGGGTCCATTTTGGGCATAGTTAGTTCTTTGATTATTTATGTAGGATAAATTCCTGGTTCTTAAGTAACGGGTGCGAGCGTGCCAGTTGAACTGCTCTAAAATTTCTGCATAATTTACTCTTTGCCCAACAACATCGTTTATACATGATAGGATTGCAAACTCACGTCGTTTTTCAAGACCATCTACTTAAATTAACATACATAGAGATTCATAAGAAGGTAGCCGGAAAAAGCTCCATCTTAATTTTCGTAAAGCTTACAATAAAAACTGTTTCTGCACTGACTCAATACAGTCTTTATGTGTATCTTGATATGGAGCTCAAACGCTGCAGTACTCAAGAAGGGGCCTGAAATATGTAACATACCTACAACGTTTTTATTGTATGGGGATCATTGAAATGAAAACCTAGCCTTTTGATGAACCCAAGCATATTACTTGCCTTGTAATTTATATTGATATAGTGTTCTACAAAAGTGAGCTTGGAATCAAGTACGACTCCCAAATCTCTAACTTGATTTCAACATTCTTTCAACAGTTTGTTGACCTATAGTGATGGTGTCTTGCCTCACATTGCGCTTTTTAGTGAATGAGACTGAAATGCACACATTAATCTCTAGCAAGCTTTTTGTACACCAAATATGGAAATTATCAACTTTTCTTTGGAAGACTTTAATGTCAGATGATTAACGTATTTTCCATTCAATATGTTTCATGCCGTTTGCATGTAGTTGCAAAATTAAGTAAATTTGTAGTAGTAGAGCGTCCTTTCATATAGCCATGTTGCTTGGTAGTAATTACATTTTTCACTTGTGAAAAAATGTGTTGATTGATAATGGACTCAAATAGTTTGGGAATACAAGATAATATTGAAATCCCACATTAGTTTTTAACATCTGATTTTTTATCGTTTTTGAAGATCGGAACCAAGTTCCTTCCAAATGAGCTAGTTTTTAAAGATGTTAAATTCAACCCAAACAAGGGTTTCACTAATTCCTTTGATAATGTTTTCAAAAATACTGGTGGTAATCCATCAGGACCAGCTCCTTTAGATGCGGCTAACGTGCTTAAAGAAACCAAAATTTCGTTGAGGAATACATTATCAACAGTCACATTTAACGGAGGTTCAGGAAGATATGAAATATATTAATAATCTCGATCCTTGTCGGTACGAGTTGTGTAAACATCTTGAAAAAAATCAGCAAATAGGGTACTGTTTCTGGTTGGATTTTCACCGTCTTTGTCGTTGAATTGCATTTTTGTTGGAAAATTTCCTTACTTCTTCTTATCTTTAACAAGGCTGAAAAACGATTTCGTGTCTGAGTTTCAGTTGTTCTGTTATATTCCTCATGTGCGATTTCATTTCATTTTCATTCCGATTCATTTCTAAATTCAATTTGATCACAGATAGTCAAATATATTGTGAGGTTCATATAATTTTTATCTATTTTATAAGTTTTGTGCGCTTTTTGCATCCTATTATTGAGATTGATAATTTTCTTATTGTACCACATCGGATTCTAATGTGGTCTTTTCCTATGTCTTTGGGTACTGCAATCTTTAATATTTCATAGATGTTTTGATACAATACAAATACGGCCTGCTCTGTTGGCAAATTGCGAATTATGGTTTGCCAATCAATCGAGTTTAGTTTGTTTTTAATTAGATTGTAGTCTGCTTGTTTAAAATCAACATAAGGTTCGGATAAATCATTGTGGCGTTACCATGACTGAAAATGGAATATTCAATAGCAGTATGAAATGCTTCATTTTTCCAAAGAGGAGCTGGTGCCTCAGTAACGTAGAAATCATCGGTTATATTAGTGAATCCATATTTATTATCATGGTAGCAATTGTTCGGATTTCGTACATAATTTATTTGATTGAGCCCAATCTCCGCACTTTTTTTTTCGAATAAAATAAGAAGCGTTAAATTTCTCCAATTATTGGTTTCAAAAAAGATTCATTTTGATCATCTACATTAAAATTAGTAGCATTTTGGTTAAAGTCACCATAAATGTAAATCTTGACGTCAGACTCAAATTTTGACAAAATACTCTCAGCAATATTAAAAAACATTAAAAAATCATTTTTTGCACTTTCTGGAGGGAAATACACTGCTCCAAATATATGAACGTGATTTTTTATCACAGATGTAACCCATACATGGTCAAATGACTTGTGTTTTTTTTTTTTCTAAGGTATTTCTTCTGATTCATAATAATGAAATTGCAAATTATACGCAACCACCGGATTTCTTATTGGATAACGATTCATCTCGATCGTCTCTATATACATTAAACTTATCGGCAAAAACTTCAGAATTTTTAACGCTCGAATCCCAAATAGTCTCAGTGGCTAAAACAACAGAGTAGCTACAAGCAGCAACACGCCTATAAATTTCATTAATCTTCAACGCACTTTTCATTCTATTAAAATTTTGACGATATATTGTTATTTCCTTACTTTCTTTACTGTTTTAACTTGCATTCACGTGTTGAGACGAGTCGGTTTGATTGCGGACAGACGTCAAGTTTGGGGTAGTATTATACATTACATTTTCTGCTAGATTGTTGTCCTCCAAAGGGTCCGTCAATTCTTGGTAAAACACGAATGCTTGCATGTACACACCTGACAAGGTGCAGTTGAAGTAATTGGCACGGGTGAGTGCCCTGGAACGGAAGTTACTGGAACAGCTGATGAGCTGCATAATGCGACAGAAGTGGTCCCAGGAGCCATGAAGTCGAACGAGCGCTTTGGAAGGGTAGGTGTGGAATAAGGTGTGACCCAGTTAGAATTGGAACATAGACTATTACGCATACTTCGTATATACATTAACAAAATAGTATTCTGTTTTAACTAAACTGTTCGACTTTATGTGAACATGAATGTGAACATGAATGTGATGAGAGGGAGAATACAAAAAAAATAACCATCTCAATTTCGAAGAAATTTGCGGACTTTTCCCGGCATACGTTTTGGCAATCTTATTCCACTTGGTTCTCAATTCATTGATGCTTCTGACGACACTGCCATTGACCTTCAGCTTCCTCTTCATAATAGCCCAAAATCTCTCTATCGGTATCTGGGGACAGTTTGGTGGGTTGAGTTTTTTCGGTTTAAACTGAATCCCGTTGGTTTCTTACCACTTTAGCACTGTTTTACTGTCATGACAGCTTGCAAGATCTGGCCAAACCATGACAGGTTCATTGTGGGATCTGATGAATGGCAATATTCGCTTTTGGAGACAATTCGTTCTGTTCAGCTCTGAATTAAATGTCTTATCAGTGATGAAAACCTTGGTCTTCCTAGCCTTGCCAACTCATGTATTTACGTGCAAATTTATCTGCAAACACAAACTTGAATTCGGCAGGAACATCTCCCCGAGCCGCAGGCAAGTAAAATTTCTCTCCCGGTAGCTGTTTGAAATCAGCCTTTACATAGGTTTCATCATCCATGTGGAGACAGCCATTGCATTTTGTCAACACCTGATCATACATTTTTCTGGCACGGATTCTGGCCACATTGTTCTGCTTTTGATCCCTATTTGGTTGTCTACAGGCACGGTATGACTTGAAGTCTTCCCGGAGACGAATCCATTGCACGGTACTGCGTGTGGCGCGAAACTTTTTAGCCAAATCGCGGTCTGAGATGTAGTGCAGTACCCGCCCGACGCTTGCTTTGAGGCTTGCGATCCGTCGACAAAGTTTCTCTGTACTTTTTCAAAACACGCCACATGGTATTTCGGGGAAAACCCAACACTTTAGCAAGTTTTGGCCCAGGCCACGAAGGGTTTTCCAAATGATTGCTCACAATTATTTTTTTTCTTTCTTCTCCATTTTGTATTTCTCTGAAGCACGTTCGAACTGCACCGTGAAAAAAAACTTCTGATGTTGTTATTGTTATAGGGAACACATAAGATGTCATAGTTTACAAATCCGACCACTAGGGTCGCTGTAGGAATCAAAAATGTTTGTTCCAATACTAAATAGGACACACCTTAGGGTGGTGATGCATCACTTGCCGGGTACGAATTTTGCATCCCAGTACTTTGGAAGTAAATTGGTCGATGGCTGAGTGGTGGCCTGAAGAATTGGTGCTTCACAGCAGCAAAAAGCATACGGTCTGATGGTAAATGGTTCTAATTGTTGTTGGGGTTGGTATGGCTGGAGGTTGTGCGATGATTTTGTATGTGGTGAGTAGTATTGTTATTTTGAATATTTGGTTTTTTGTTCTGCTTCTTCCGCTTTCGAGCTTTATCGGTCATTTTTTGCTGATTCAAGCGGTGTAATTCGAGCAGTCTGCCATCCAGACTTTTCTCGTGCCCAGAAAACACCACCCTGAGTCAACGGCGTCTTTTTTGTGTGATTTAATTCTGCTTCTTAACTGGGTCATGGGTCAGGTGTCGATAACCGTGATTCTATATTATGAGCTGCACAAATGTTTGCCGATAGAGACTTGAGTTCGTCAAAATTATCAATACCCAACTTAGAATTTGTGCTCAATGTGCAATTAGCTGCTAATTCAATGGATTGCTGATTGAGCAGGCTAATTTCATTATTGATGTTGATAAATCTGACGTCACCACTTTCAATGTTGAATGCATATTATCTTTTGTTGCTGACAACGCTGTATCGAATAGAGAGCTAAATTGCTATTTTTGTTGATCGCGGAAAGCTCATTTTTTATACAGGGTGTCTCACAATAAGTGTTACTAAGACAAAATGGGATTGCAGCAAAACAAATCACCAAATCATAGCATTTATTTATCATTTGAAAGATACATGTTATAGAAATAAACCATATTAATTCAATTCGAATCTCTCGCCCTTTTTCTTGATAACTTTGCGCAAACGCTTTGTAAACCCATCGCAGCTGGCACGCACGATTTCCTGAGGAATTTGGTCCCAAATATCAACCAAATATTTCTTGAATCGTTCTAAAATAAACCCTTTTATAGGGCCTATATGTTGAAGCATATAACCCCAAACAAAGTAGTCAAGTGGGTTGAGACCCGTGAAGATGCAGGCCTTTCTTCGTTTGTGATGAAATCGGGCACATTTGCGGGGCACCACGCTTGTGTCTTCTTTGCCTTGTGAGCTGGAGCTGAGTCCTGTTGGAAACAATATGGTGTATTCCCATACAGCGTTGAAGCATGAGGAAGCAGGTAATTCTTCCAAACCTGCTCGATGTAATATTCAGAGTTGATTTTTACGTTAGGTTCTATGAAAAGAAGAGGAGGTTTTCCTTTTTGTGAAACGGCGCCCCATACCATGATTTTCAATAATCATTTTGTTGATTATGACTGTCCTGAAGGAGCTTTTCATCCGTAAATAAAATCTCGCAGTCACCGTGCCGAACCAAAAGATTTCTGCTTCTTTGGACCCTGGCTTGCTTTTGACGCTCTGTCAACCCGTGAACCCGTTGTTTCTTGTACGGCTTGCATTTCAGATCATGTCTGAGGAGCCTGTTCATTGAAGCAGAGGACATTTGAAATTGTTTGCTCAACTTACGGCCAGATACGGCCGGATTACGTCTTATTCACTCCCTCACACATTTGATCTTTTTCTTCGTTCTGGCAGGTCGTCTGGAACCTCATTTGTGTTGAATATGGACATTTCCAGTTTCCTTGAACCTTTTCAAGGTACGAAAAACAAATCGGCTACTCACTCCGAACTGCTTAAGGCTATTGAATATCTGACACGGTTTAAGCTTTTGCAAATGTAATTTTAAAACTTGCTCCCGTATGGCTTCCATGGTAGCTGATAAATATAAACAAACGGAATTGCTTATTTATCTTCAGCGATAAGCCAACAATCAATATGCAACTAGCGATTTGAAATTGGTTCACTGTTGTAGAACCCCTTGGTCTGAAGTACACCTTGAAAACTGCACCTAACTATACATATTTGTTTTGATTTGCTGTGTTATTTTGACAGAATATTTGAGAGTGTGTTCGTGTGAGTTCATTATTAGGGGCGTATTATTAAGCTTGGGACCGAGCTTGGGACCGATGTGCTAGTACTGACTGAGCCAAGAAAAAAATCGTATTTGTTCGGAACCTAATGGTCTTAGAGTTAGTCTATGGATAAGCTGTCAAAAGAATACACTCAAAACTGGTATAATCAATTCCGCTGTTAAAACTACCCAGCTGAAATAAACCAAGACTGAAAAAAGGTGACACCTATTGTGAGACCCATTGTACTGGTGAGCAGAGTTTCTAATCCTTTTTCCATGCTTTCAAACGCTTCATGAACGGCGTCAGGCTTGTGTTAGGATGCGAGTCGATGCATCTCCTCCGTATTGCTATGAAGATGTTTTTCAAGGCGTTTCTGTTGCTCAACCAGCCCATTGAAGTCAAGCTTAGCTTAGCGCGAGGAACCGGCAGCAAATTAAAAACGAGTCCACACTTATCGACAATCGGCGATAGAAAAAATGACTTTAACTTGTAAGGCTTGTTCACGACAAAATCTGGACAAATTAAATTTGGAATAAAATCAATTTTTCTGTTAATTCAATCCAAGATCTAAAAACTAATAACAGTTACTTAATTATGCTGCATGAAGAAACTACGAACTTTTGAGTTTACTCCAGCCCTTAGGGTCTGTGCAAACCTCTCTGCAACCGATTTAGCTGCTTTTGTCCAAGATTTTGTTGTTGTTGTTTATATTGAGAGAGTTTTCTCTTCACGAGAGCCCAATACCGCTCGAGTTACGTGGATGCACCTCTTTCTGTACAACATGGACTCCATTCGCTACATACCATTCCAAAACATCTTTGGCGTAGTGAAAAGATGCCAAATCAGGCCAGAATAACGAGGGAGCGTCGTGGCTGCGTAGGGATGGTAACAATCGCTTCTTTAGGCATTCTTCACGGTATATTTCCTTGTTTACCGTTCCGGTAGTGATGAAGCTTTAGCTTGCTCGACCACAGCTGCATATTGCCTGCCAAATCAAATATTTTTTGGGAAACTTGGCCTTTTTCTTCGTCCTGAAATACTCCTCTACGCCGTTCCGTTGCATGGCAGTATAATAAGACATTCCGGGAAGCTGCTTAAAGTCTTCCAGCACATAAGTTTCATCGTCCATTATCACGCCGGTGCTTGGAAGGATGTACGAAAGTTGGGGACATTTTTATTTCTCTAGCCATAGTACGTTCCGAAAGATCTGGTCTCTTCTGCAATATTTTTTTCACCTTCGCGTCCTTCTGGTGGTTCCTGAGATCCGTTTTTGTTCCGCTCCCAGCCTTCCTGACTGTTGTCAACGTGTATCGAAAGATTTAAGAACATTATGGGCGTTATGCTTACGGGAAAACCAAGCTTTTTTGCAAGTTTTCTTATTGACAGATCCGGATTTTCATTGCGACCGCACACAATTGCTTTTCGCACTTGCTCTTCTTCCGACGCCATCTGCGATCTAAAAGCTTGTAGTATCACCAAAAATTGATTAAATTGATACGTTCATCAGTCTGCGAAATATGTCACGCGTTGATGAAGTGTTTCCAGATATATACGTGTTTAGGGGTGTCCATATTTTGTCGCGAACAAGTCTTTTCCCGGAAAAAATCCCCACTTAAATCAGTTGTCAGATCCACTGGCTTGGTCTCGTGAGCATTTAGATCCGCTAACGTTCCCCACAGTGGTGGGTCGAGTAACTCTGCACTTTTCAAAATTCACATGTTTCTTTGATAAGTAATTCCTATTACTACCAGACACAAATAAAAAATTAAGTTCGCCTTTATTAGACATGAATGTTATGGACGAGATACAATTATTATCGTTTATGTTTCATGCTTCCACTCGCTTGCCACCTGAAAATTTAAGTCGTCGACATCGGATGTAGCATTTACAGAAGGATGGTGCTGATGCATCATTATGTGATTCGGGTTGGTTTTGAGGTTGTTGTTGTGATTCGTGATGTTCTTAGTAATACGGTTCTGCGTAATATGGTTCAAATGTTTCATTGTTGATGCTTTGATCATAATATTCTTCGCTATAAAAAGGTTTTCAATACTCAGCATAATCTTCCAAAAGATTGTTTTGTAAAGGGTGTGATCTGGTTTAGGGTTCTGATATGTTCTAAAGGGTTGTCATGTTGGTGCTCTTTTCATAACGGTTTGTGGTTGGTTATGATGGAATCTATTGGGTTGTTGAATTGGAAGTCTTTTCGATAGACTATGGTTGAATCTATTGAGTGGTTGTGGAGTTGGGTAGGTTTGTGATTGGTTTTGATTGAATCTGTTGAATTGGTCGTTGGTGATTATTCTGTTGAAAGAAGGTATTTGGTGCTTTTTGATCTAAAAAGGGTCTTCTTTGCCAATGGCTCATGCTATGGTTTAATAGAAACCAGGTCGATTGTTGAGCGGGAGGTTTGAATGGTAACTTCGGTTGTTGTGGAAACATTTGTTTTGGGATTGCACCAGTCTGGCATGTATCATTCATGGGGCTTTCAAAGATTCTGCTCATAGGTGTAATTGCTCTCTGCTAAGCAAAACCTATGAGCCTCTTTTAATGTTTTAGGTTGTTGTGCCCTAATTATTGGGCCTAATGGTGGTCGGAGTCCCGCCACGAAAATCTTTAAACTTATTTCCTGAAAGTAGTTTTGCTTCGCGACTTTGACGTTCGCGTCAGTTTCATTTATCATCATCTGATTTACGAGCAATGAAATTAGATAAGTGACATTCTCATACAAATCTTGAACAGAATTGACCTGACTAAACTTGAATAAGTCTCTCGTGAAAGAAACTTCATCGAGTTTGTCGCTGTAGTGGGTAGTTAAATTTGTTTTAATCTCGTCCCATTTTAGTTCCGTACCATACAGTTCTTAAACTGTATCGGCTTCACCCACGACTTTTGATCGTATGTCCTGCATCCATACATCAAACGACGGGGATTGTTTCGCCTTCTCCATAATGGGCATGATTCTGTCGACGGATCGCAAAAATTGATGTACATAATTTTAACGGGCTACCGTCGGTACCAAGTCTCTAAGAGCTAATTGCTCGTCGTCGATGGCGGCCAGCCGCTGTTGTCTTCTTTCGAGCATTTTTCTATCCGTCTATAATCACTATTAACTATCGCACAAAACCACGAAACACTTTTATATTTTCTTCACACTTATGTTAAAATTAATCTACCTTATCGCTACACTTACATTAGAGTGATCGATATCCGCTCGATCAAATGCATTTGAAGATCCGTACGTTTGCTTGTTGGTGGTCTGCGATCTAACGATGTCCACTCGCCAGGGCCTGTCGGCGAAACACACACACTTCACACGTGGAACGGAAGAAAACGGATTTTCTGGATTTCGTGACACAAATCTCACGATATTCACTCGCGGATGGTACGAAACCGGGCACTAAAACTCTAGAAAATCATACCGACTGCGCCATTTACGAACTCATAGGTGTTCGGGATGTTTTAAAAAAAAATGTACTAACGACTACTCGACGATGACGATACAATTCGGAATGATTTATTACTTCTATCAAAGTCCTAACTGCCCTGCCTTCTTACCTAAAACTGCTAATCTGGCACCTATCAACGATGTTCCTCCGGTCACGTTGTCCAGCGTGGTGGTGATACTTGATGCCTCCACATTCCTAATGGTGCCAGTCGTGAATGTTGCTGACTCTGTTGTCTGGGTGTTAGCGTGTGGATGTTTAACTGATGCAGGTGACTCGGCTGATGTTGTTCCCGGGGAGGTTGCGTTCTTAACTTATATTTATGAAATTAGTGCTAATCAAGCAAATCGACCCTCGATACATTGTTTCAATTAAAACCGAGGCAGTGTTTCTACGGTGTGATTTGATTCTTTTGAACGGTGGGTCTTTGTGGGCTCAACAAGTTGAATGCTTGGCTTTGCGATGCATTGAAAACGCGGTTTCGCTGCTAAACGGTGTCCACAGTTAAATTGCATCCTTCCCCCACCCACCTCTGCCCCCCCCGCCCCCCTCCCCCCCCCTCCCCCCCACCCACCACCCCCCCCACCCCTTCCCCCCCCCCCCCCCCCCTCCCCCCCCCCCAAAAGAACACAGTCCCCCCTCCCACACCCCCTCCCTCCCCCCCCACTCCCCGTCCCCCCACCACCCCCCCCCCCCCCACCACACCCCCCCTTCCTCCAATCTCTATAAAAAACAGAATAGGACAGCTAAAACACGTGCGCGAGTTAACTTTCCGGGTACGGGAAGTTCTTTTTAAAAAATGATCTGACTAAGTTTAAGGTTCACAAAAGACTGATTTATTAATTTGCAATAGCCCTACTCCTAACCGATGAGGTGATCGATGCTGCCATGTCAGCACCTGGTTTCCGTCGTCGGTCGTTGTCCGTATCGCTGCGCTGGCTGTTGCCGGGTTTGCCAAAATATGCTGATGAAAGAATTGCACTCGTCGTGGACTTTGTGCAAGTTGATGATACTGCTGGATTTGATTGTTGCTAACTGCTGGTGGTAAGGTTGCTAACTCGTCCCCCTTTAGCTTCGAGGCTCCGTCCGAATAAGCTCTTCCAAGTTTGTGGTTTTGAAATCGAACTTTGCATCGTGGGTCGTTGGCAGCTCCTTTGATTGTTGATTTAGCTGGATTTTCATGGCTTGCCTGCGGACACAGAAACTAAAAAATATGGCCAAGCCGATTATGGTAGGGGTGAAAGAGAAAGTTCCAAAGATTGACCAATTGGTCCATTGTAGGCTGTTGTTTTCCAAACGTATTGACTCCAATTCCTTCCTTGTTTCCGTTTGAAGAAAATGCAGATGTTCTAAGCTCAGGTTTAGAACTTTTCGATCGCTGGTTACCGCAATTCCGTCCAGTGTGAGACGTATCGGTTTTCCAGTTAACTGTTGAACGGTGTTGTTCCAAATAATGTTATTGACGGTCACTGAGCAATTATTGTATGATATCAGGTAGGATCCTGAAAGATTTCTTTCAGATAATCCACAGTCTGTTTTTATGGTAAAATTTCGTACGGTGTTGACCAGTAGGTGCTCATCATCTATGGAGATAATTTCCTCTGGTACTGGATTTGATGTGTAGTTACATATAGCTGGTTGTCCTACTAGTAGCTTTGGTACACATGTTGAACTTTCAATCTTTACCTGGTTGAGTTCGAATATGGTGGGCTCTAACGTTTCCACAATGTATGTTTCGTGGTCGTAGATAATGTAGTTTCTGGCTGATAGATGGATTTGTTTGCTGTTATGGATGATTGGATGAACGTGAATTTTCCGAAAGATTTTGGCGTTGAGTTTTGGCAACTTGATTAGAAGTACTATTTCCTTCCGGTTGGTGGCAATCACTGCTCTAGTGTATGAGATGGCTTCTGCTGCAGTTGACACGATGACCTTTTCCCTAGCTAAGTCTTGAATGAACAAATTGATTTCTTTTTCACTTAGAATTATAATATTTAAAATTCCTATCTTAGCTAAAGTAATAGTTTCGAGGATCTGATCAAGTTTTTGAGATAAGTATTTTAAATTTTCTAAAATGGCGATTGAGTGAAATTCTATCGATCTAGAGTTAAACAGTTGTATGGCTTCCTTCGTCTTGAATGTTATGTCTTTTAATTGAAGAGTTATCTCTCTATTGATTCTAACTTGTTGATTGTTGTTTGCAACTAAATTGTTTATAGAAGAGTTTATCAAATGCAAATCGTTAGCGTCTGGGGTTCCTGCTATATATTTCCAAACGGTACCTACTTTATCCCAGCGCTTTTGTCTTTTAATTGGATTTAATCTTTGAAGGATCGAATTGATATCGTCAAATTGTTGTAATATAAGAGGTAAATATTGATTTGTTGTTAGTTCCTCGAACTGATTCCTAAGCAATTCTACGTGTATTCTAATTGAATTAATGTTAAAATGATGAATATAATAGTATGATCCGTTATGTATCCTAGCATGCCCATGGTCGAGAGCGATTATCGGTTGTCCGCCAATGTTATGGATGTCTATCGTCTGAGCTGCAGACAGAAGTAAATAATGGTCCAGAATCTAGAAAAGGGCAAAATATGCTGAGTCGCGTAATATATCGGATCTTTATGTCGTTTTTGTGAATACGTCTGCCGTCTTGGGTCGTTACGGTACTTTTATTTACTTTATCGATTTGAATTTTCTTAAAACGTGGTTTATGTTTAAGTCTCTGTCTAGTTTTTTCGTATGGCATGTCGTTCTCTGATATGTCCGTGTGTCTGTTATTCTTGTTATGGTATTTCAAATCGTTACGTTGTTTTGTTTTTAAATTTGCGTATACTTTTTCGGTTATGTTAGGTGTCCTAGGTGACGGTAAGATGATTTCATAGGGAGTGTGTTTTGTTGAGGAATGGATAGAGGAATTGTATTTATGGAGTGAGAGGTTAACTAATTCAATTAAAGGTTTTTCAGGATTTTCAGCTTTAGTGATACGATAGAGCTCGAGAAGAGTTGAATGAAGTCTCTCTACTTGCCCGTTCATTTCACTTCTGCCTGTTGCGGTTATGTAAGTGGATATGTTATGTGTATTGTAGAAATTTGACAGTTCTCCAGTCATGAAAGATTTTTCGCCATCCATCACAAGAACTTGTGGTGTGCGATATCTCAATAGGATTTCTTTTACGGCTGGTGCTATGTCTATGGAGGCTCGGGATTCTACAAACTTTATTTGAGCAAATTTGTCAATGTACGTTAAAAAATGTTGATTCTCTAAAAACATGATATCAATATGTGCAATTTCCAAAGGTGCTCTCGGGATAGGTGTTTTTTGGATAAGGTATTTAAAAAAAAATCAGTGGGGTTGTGTACAAGACACGACCGGTTGACGTAGACTACGTTAAACCAATTGATGCATTATAATGTCAGGGAGATTTTGTGTGGCTATTATTAGCGTTAAAAGGGTTTCAATTATTCGTGCCGGTCGCTTACCCATACCGATAGAAGCAGTTTAAGTCACAATATTACGGGTGCGGCTCTTATGGGACATTAGACCAGCGTTTTGAAGCCATTATGTAAGAAAATTCTATTGTACGCTCTTGAGATATTATTTGGTGGCCCTGAAAAGGGCCGTTTGGTCTTATGAAGTCAGTATGTGGGAAAATTCTCTTGTACACTCTTTATAACTCTTTGGTGGCCCTGAAAAGGGCCGTTTGGTTTTATGAAGTCAGTGCGTGGGAACATTCTCTTGTACACTCTTTATAACTCTTTGGTGGCCCTGAAAAGGGCCTTTTGGTTTAAATGATGACACGGCCACGGTTGCACGTTTTACGATGGACTATCTTTAAGGCCTAGAAGATAGTTGAGGATCTGTTAGGGAATATAAAATTATTAAATTAATGATAGTTTTAACCCCCCTACAAACATTTGAGTCGAAAACTTTCGATGGATATGGATATCATTAAGGATTCTTGTTCGAACGAATTTCAGTAAAGTTTATTTATTTCATCGCTCCGGGCATTTATTTATATTATCGCTCCGGGCATTCGGCTATATTCGGTATACTATACGGAATATAAAGCTACTTTATAACATCTAAATGACTTTCTCATGTGGTCAATCGGCCATTCCATTTCAAAACATTAAAATTCCCACTATATTCATTTAGTTATATAGGTGTTGGTATGAATAAGCCCTTCGAAAAATACACAACCGCTCACTCTTACTTTTCCATTGAAAACTTTTATATTCTACATTTTACTATGTGATGAATACATAAGGCCATAGTTGGGAATATAAGGTTAAATGCGTACCTAAAATATGGTCTATGGTTTTCTTGTGAAATTATTATTCATGTTTCTATGTGAATATCAGGTAAATTAGTGAATCCATTATGGCTAAAACGTTAAGGAAATCGAAATATATATAAATATATTAGATCTCGCAGAAGAAAGAGAGTGAGTTTTATAAAATATCATTATTCTGTGCAATGGGTATGGGAGAAAAGGTTGGTTAATATAAAATGAATTCTTATAAATATAAAATAAACACATGAGAAAATAATCACGCATTAAAATATGTTCAGCGCATTATTTGTATCGATATCATTTGTAGGTTCGTATGATGTAAAAGCACGTGACGCATGTCATCGCCAGAATACAATTAATACTATGTTGAAATTTATTAAGACAGGGAGCGATAACATAGAGAGATTTTCAATTGCTATGATGACATGCACTTTGTCAAATTGATTTAAATTTAATAAATATCAATTTCCTACCTCGAGTTGAAGGACTTTCTCCAGCGTCCCAACTAGTTGTTGGCAACGCATTACCTCTGGCTGCTTTCAATTTCACCCGATAACTACGAGCTCGCTCGGCATCGGTGCATGGTCGTTTCGGAGGATTTCCCGTATGTTCGCTCTTAATGCGATTCCTGAATCTGCGCAAGCGTTCTGGATCAAATCGGTTAGGCATTCTCACTTTCACTATGTTTCTCAAAAAGTTTTTCTTCCTAGAGGTAGGACTCTATCCAACGCGAATCGTTAACACAACAGAACAACTGTTTATAACACACTACTAATTGGAATTTACAGAGAATGTTGGTTCGGAATATCATGTTTGACATCGAAAATGGTGTCCGTGATAGGGAATTTGTGTGGTTTAAGGTATGCGACGAAGGGAAAACAAGTTTTGCTAATACCACTGGCTGCCAATCGACAATTTGAAACGAAAATCCCAATCAAACGAACTCTCTAGCTGAGAATATTAAATAGAAAGTAGCAAAGATGGATTTGTATCTGGTAGGATTTTTCGGTGAAAATAAATCAAAGAACCGGCCTAGTTGCCTAGTAACGACTTGGCATAATCCAATATGACTGCCAATCGACCGAAATGTAAGATGAACTCTTATTAAAATAACTCTCTTAAATTAGAAATTGAATTGATTTATTGATTCATCGCGGGTTGCGCCAACCAGCTAGGAAAAATTTTTCACCGACGGAGAATTGTCCTGCTCGCCTTCCATGGAGGCTCTCCCGCAAACAGTAGCGTTTTTGCAGTCGTGACGAACCAAGCGGCACTAGATTAAATGGCGCACAAACCGAACGAAATATTAATTTAATTCTTATATAAACAACTCTCTGACCTGGATTGGTTGTTCAACTCCTGCAGAGAAGACTGCCGAGATAAGTCAACACTTTGTCAGCTCTCACAATATCGGACAAAATATCGTCAGTCCACACGAAGCTGCCGTTAACGCGCTTATAGACAACATCCATATAAGTCCCAACGATTTCACAGAGGAGTTGGAGATCTCAGCTGACGAATTGTTGACTTATATCAAAAGCTCAAAGAACATGAAGGCCCCAGGTTTCGATAACATCATGAACTTGGAGCTCAAGCAATTGAGCTCCCAGTTCTATAACCATCTGGCGATGGTTTTCAACCAATGCCTCCGACTAGGCTACTTCCCCTCGTGTTGGAAGTCAGCCAAAGTCATCCCCATCCAGAAACCTGGGAAAGATCCTTCATGTTCCAAGAGCTATAGGCCTATCAGCCTTCTCTCAGGAGTATCAAAACTGTTTGAGAAAGCGATCCACCGTCGGCTTCTCTCGTCTGCAGACGAGCTGAACATCTTGCTCGACGAGCAGTTCGGATTCCGACGTGGTCGCTCAACAGTGCACCAACTTAACCGAGTAACAAATATCCTCAGGCGGAACAAGTCTGTTGCGAAATCTTCTGCCATGGCACTTCTCGATATCGAGAAGGCATTTGATAACGTGTGGCACGATGGCCTGGTGTATAAGCTAAAAAGATACAATCTTCCTATCTTCCTGGTGAAGATAATTAAAAATTATCTGTCGGACAGAACATTCAGAGTTTCGCTGCAAGGTGCAGTTTCCGATGCACAGGAGATCTCCGCCGGTGTTCCGCAGGGAAGAATACTAGGTCCACTTCTGTTCAACCTATTCACCTCGGACATACCCCCGCTCCCTGAAAATGGATCTCTGTCGTTGTTCACTGATGATACCGCAGAGTCGTTCACAATGGTGAACAAGAGCGCTTACAGCGAAACTGCAGCGAAGCCTGAATATTCTGTCAGAATACTTCACCGAATGGAAGATTTGTATCAACGCAGCAAAGACCCAGGTCATCCTATTCCCACACTCCAACTCTCCCAAACTTGTTCCGTCTGAGGATTGTAAAATTAGCCTAAACAACACAACGGTGGAATGGGCCAAATCAGCTGTCTATCTTGGCGTCACCATAGACAGCAAGCTTATTTTCAGGGAGCAGGTTGACAAAACTGTCACAAAGTGTAACGTTCTGTTGAAGCTATTGTACCCATTGATCAACAGAAGGTCTACATTATCCCTGAAAAACAAGCTTGCTGTCTACAAGCAAATCATACTTCCAGTCATCGAGTACGGCATGCCAATCTGGGAGAGTTGCGCAAAAACACATCACCTGAAGCTTCAGCGTGTTCAAAATAAGTTCCTCAGGATGATCCTGAACACCCCTCCGAGGACAAGAACATCTGAGGTCCACCGTCTGGCTGAGGTAAAAATGCTCGACGATCGCTTTAGCGAGTCTATCAATCGGTACAGGGCACGCTGCCTGACATCGAATCACCAGATCATCCGGAATCTGGTTCCCCACCCCTAGGATTTTCAAATGCCCCAAGGGTTGATCTGAAAATTGATTTAAAACATAAAACAAAAAAAACACACTAAACAAAGCTGAAGAGCCCATTGGGCTGAAACACTTAAAAATTGTAAAACAGTATATATAAGACAAAGAAATGCAAAATAAACAAGAATTTTACTACTACTACTACTGGATTGGTTGTCCTCAAAAGGACTGATTACTTATTGGTGGGTTGCGCCAACCAGCTGGGTAAAATTTTCCCCAGTTGCGGCGAACGAATCGGCACCATGATATTAGGCGCACAAACCAAACGGAATAAAAGTTTAATTCTTGTATAAACAACTCTTTTAATAAAATTGGTTGTCCTCACAAGGACAGATTATTAATTTATGGATTGCGCCAACCAGCTGGGTAATCAAGCACCGAACTAAATTTAAGATTAGTTCTTGAATAAACAACTCTTTTATTTTAATTTATTGTCCTCAAAAGGACAGATTATTTCCACCTACTGCTGCTCGCCTCCAAGGACGCTTTCCCCCAAACAGCAGCGTTTTCGAAGTCGCGGCGAAACAATCGCCATGGTGAGGTAAGATGGCGGCTTGCACAAACCGACGCGATTGTCCGCCCCCATAATCCGCCATTTTACCTCATCGCGACGATCGCTGTTTGGGAGAGCCTTGGTACTTACCACCACCAGCTGCTACGCGACCACCATCTGCTACGCGACTACCAGCTGCCTCTGCGACCAGCTCCGCTGCCGGACGAATGCAGCAGCTGCGACCAACTGCCTGCGACCAGCTGCCTGCGACCGCACAGCTTCAATGCTGCCAAACGAATGAGGCAAATTTTTCCTAAGTGTGTGTTTTATACCGGTCTCAGCTGCATGCGAGACGTACATGGAGAGACGAATGACATGATTGGTTAAAGTCCCTCTCTAATACAAAGAAGAAGAAGATGATGCAAGACGTTCGTTGCTTCGATTTGAAAACTGTGATAGGAAATTTGGTAAATTTACTCTGCAAAATGACATTATAGGACATCACCTTATATTTGCGTTATTTTCAATAGTTTACTATTGTTTGAGAATAATGTTTGACAATTGAATTGGAGCGCGGTAAAATTTCCGACCGATTGAAGAAGAAATCATGTAAATCTATCGTGGATTATTTGAGTTATTCGCGTACAAAACGTACGGTTTTTCGTGACGGTCGCAATTTTTTAGATTTTCATTTGACACCCTACCCTTGCCGTAAGACGTAGTCTACGTCAAAAAAAAGAAAAAAAAGGGAAAAAAGACCCGGGTCAGGAAAGGGAACAATAAAAACAACAAATTTTTCAAAAAAAGTGAAGAGAGCGGACATGGGTGAGATGTATCTAAACTATATTACAAAAATCTTATTTTCAAAAAATACTAAATACGTGCCTGGTTTGGAAATTTTAAATTTCCAAATCTGGAAGTGTGTTGCAGTGCCCTTATCCAAATGATATCGGTAATGTTTACATGCGGGGCTTATTGTATGTGAAAGTAACCTTTGTTTGTATTGTTGGGCGTGACTCTCCAGACATTCTGAAATGGGTTGCTGGATCTGCAGTAGAGCTATCACTTTCTAGCTCCCGGATTAAAGCTGCTTCCAATGGTCACTTGAATGATTGTTGTAAACAGATTTCTTCCATAATACCATTGCCGGCCGATGGGTGTTAGATTGGACACACACACACACACTTCTTGTACTTGTCCCATGATTTCCTCGGTTGTAAGTAAACCATTTGTTTTTGTTATATCGAAATGGTTCTTCAGTACCTGTAATAGTGAATTTTCATTTATATCATTTATAAAAAACATGTACTCTAGTAAACAGTTGAAATGGTCGTTAAACGGTAACCTTATCTGGACCTTTTTTTAGGATCACTTGATGTCGAAAAACGTTAATAGGAGATTCAGTGGAAATTATGTAAAAATCATCGCTATTATCAGCTGAATGTTGCGTACCTGTCATTGAACAGACTATACGACTAAGAGCGTCAGCTACAACATTGCTCTTACCTGGTTTGTACTCGATAGTATAATCGTGTTCCTCTAGATAAGCTTTCTAGCGCTTCAATTTGGCATTAGTGTTTCTTGCAGATAATGAAAAAGTCAAAGGCTGATGGTCAGTAAGAATTTTGAATTTACTGCCATATAAATAATTACGGAAAGTTTGCCCAAAAGATGGCCAACATTTCCTTTTCAGGAACAGAATATCTTTCCTCTGATTTGGATAGAGTTCTAGATGCGAAATGTATGGGTTTATCATTATTAGTTTCTCCTTGTGACAGGACAGCTCCGATAGCAAAATCAGATGCGTCCGTTGTAAGTGTAAATGGCTTATTATAATCTGGATATATCAAAATATCCGAAGAAGATAATAGACTTTTCATTCCTTCCGAAGCAAATCTTTTCATTTTCATCAAATTTGACTTTTTTAGTTGAGGTACATCCCTCCCCTCTTAAAAGGTTAGTAAGGGGTTTTGCGATTTTCGCGAAATCTTTTACAAACCTTCTATAATACCCCATCATTCCTAGGAATGATCTAAGTTCTTTAATAGTTTTTGGTTCGGGGTAGTTTTCAATGGCAGCTATTTTCTTAACATTTGGCTTAATACCATCAGATGTTATGACATAGCCAAGAAATTCTATTTCTTTGTGCAGGAATTCGGACTTGTCTAATTGAATTTTTAAATTAGCATCGTTCAATGCTTTCATAATTATCCCTAGATTGTGCAGAGCTTCATCGAGCGTCTTGCCAAATATTATAACATCGTCAATATAGACGTAGCATAATTTTCCAATGTGCTGTCGCAATACGTCGTCAATTGCACGTTGAAAAATTGCGGGAGCATTTTTGAGGCCGAACGGCATGCGGGTGAATTCATATTTGCCGTTATTAATTGAGAAAGCGGTTTTCTCAATATCAGATTCCTTCATCTTTATCTGGTGGAAACCAGATGCCAAGTCTAGAGTTGTGAAGAATTTTTGGCCTTTCAGTTGATCTATAACGTAACCTATTTCAGGCATCGGGTACCTATCCGAAATGTTTTTTTCGTTTAGCTTGCGGTAGTCCACTACCATTCGAAACTTTTTCTCTCCAGAAGCATCAGATTTTTTTTTGGAACAATCCAAACTGGGGATGTCCAAGCTGAGCGTGATGGTCTTATAATTCCATCCTGGAGTAATTTTTTTATTTGGTTATTAACCTCTGTAGCGTATGCAGCAGGGTATGGATAAACCTTTTGGTGAATTGGGAGGTCGTCGACAGTGTTTATAGCACATTCGACAACCGTGCTACAAGTTAATGTTGAGTCAGGCTTATGAAATGCCTCCTCGTGTTGGGTTAATACACTCAGTAGCTTATTTTTCTCCTCTACTGAAAGATGAGAAGTTCTGTACATGTGTTCGGTATGGTTTAGCTGAGGTTCGCTTTGTTGGGATAGGTTATTTGAATTTTTTACAGCTGTTTGCTGGGGCGAGTACTGCTGAAGCCGGACGTTTAGAAATTCGTTCCCTTTCTGCAAGTGTAGCATATTGCTACTGAAATCAATTTGTGTATTTAGTGCACCTAAAATTTCAGTTCCGATTATCCCATGGAAGAAGGGATGAAAATCATGTAGTAAGAATTGGGCACAATGATTAATTTTAGGGTGGAAAAAGTTAATATCAATCGCGGATTTAGCATTAAACTTTCCATTAGAGCTTCCGATATTATTTGCCGTGAAATAAAATGGTTTTGACAATGAACAAGACTTGGCCAACAGCGGATGGATTAAGTTGATATTAGCACCCGTGTCAATGAGAAAAGGGAAATTACCGATATTGGTTACTAAATTAATATACGGCAAAGTTGGAATTACCAACTTGGGCGCCAATCTAAAAAATTAGCCTCCTGTTGGGTGGCTGATTCTGCTATTTCCTGATCTTGCTCGACAGGTTGTTCAATTTCATAAGAAGGTTGATAATACGAAGGTTGGTAATATGAGTTGTCATAATACTCATCGGTGTCGTAGTACATCTCGTCGTAAACATTATCATCATAGTATTCGACAGTCTTGGGGGTTTGGTTCTCAAGCGGGTGTGCTTGTCGTTTGAAATTTTGCTGTTGCTGTGAAGGGGTAAATGGACGTTTAGGGATCATTGGAGGACGATTACCATAATTTATGTTTCTTGATCTAATACTCGGATCAACTTCCATTGGCTCTGGTGGAGGCAGTGGTCGTTGTGATTGATTCATGGGTCTAAACGGTTGGAAAGAATTTTGCTTGAACTGATTTGTTTGTACTACATTTTGTCGGAATGGGTTGGTTTGATGTATGTTCTGAAACGGATTATTGTGTGGACGTTGAACGGGTACAGGTGGAGGAGGTAAAGTTGGGCGTGTGGGAGCTTGCATTCTTGGAGGCAATCGAGGTGGTTCTTTTGGTTTTGGGACTAATTGACCGCTTAATTCATTCCTGAAGGGAGCAGTTCGAATATCCATATTGTAATATTCTACACAGAAATGATACGCTTGACCTAGTGAGGTTGGATTAGAGCTTTTAAGCAGCATGCTTAAAGGTCTTTCCAGTCCTCTAATAAAAGCATCCAGAGATTTATCCCTGAAATAGTCGATATGGACGGCTGCATTCGTTTTCAGCTTATCGTCCGTTTGCACCTGAGCTATAATGTAAGAAAGAAGCTCATTCACCCGACTGTAATACGAGCTCAGACTTTCGCTAGCTGATTTTTTTATGGAAGTCAGCTCATAATCGAGCGTTTTAATGTCACGTTTGTCTCTGTAGTAGAGAACAAGCGTGTCTTTAATTTCCGTCCAGTCACATTGGATGTTGTTGGCATTCAGAATATCTGCTGCCTCACCTCCAATTTTCCTGCGGATGGTTCTTTCGAGAACACTTATTTGGCCAACAGTGGCATGTTGCTCTCTGTAGACTCGAAAAATGGAATCTACATCGGCCAACCAATTAATCAGCTCTGTTGGGTTACCATTAAATGGTTTTACGTCCCTTACAAAGTCTGGTACTTTGCCCATGTCAATGAACTGTTGAGTTGACATTGGTGGGGCTGGAGCGGGTCCTGGAATTGGGAGCGACATTATTTGTCTATAATAAATATCTACTCTCGGTTTTTTTTAAATAAATCTTTAGTACGTTTCGAGGAAAAATTTAATCTAAATTGAACTTTCTACACTCACTCTACCGTGCACACTTTATCGTTTCGAGATTAGAGAAAAAAATGGGTGGTTACTTACAGAAATGCCAGCATAGTCAGCTACTGGACTTGTTGGGTTGATCTGGTCCTCGCAGTTTACGGGGGAAACACAGGCAGGTGCTTCGAAGTTGTCCCTTTTGCTCTCTGCTACTAGGGCTCCTGGCACCGATCGGGTTGTTCACCACGGTGTCCTGTGTGTCGCTTTTCGATGATTGGAAATCGCTGTACTGTACGGCTCTTGCTACCGTAGTTTTGAAAACTTGTTTTTTTTTTAAGATTTTCACTGCACTAATTGTTTAACTAGCACTGTATGGCTCTTTCTACCATGGATCAAATTTTCTTTGAAGAATTTTACAACACTTGCGTTCCAATTTTTCCACAAATTAACTCGGCTATTTCTACCGATGTTGAAATTTCTTCTATACAATCGAAAAATCACTTGAATATTTTTGTTAATTTGCACTTCACTGTTATCGAACTATACAATTCCCGTTTTTCGCGAGGTCCCTATTCGGGCGCCAGTTAACTTTCCGGGTACGGGAAGTTCTTTTTAAAAAATGATCTGACTAAGTTTAAGGTTCACAAAAGACTGATTTATTAATTTGCAATAGCCCTACTCCTAACCGATGAGGTGATCGATGCTGCCATGTCAGCACCTGGTTTCCGTCGTCGGTCGTTGTCCGTATCGCTGCGCTGGCTGTTGCCGGGTTTGCCAAAATATGCTGATGAAAGAATTGCACTCGTCGTGGACTTTGTGCAAGTTGATGATACTGCTGGATTTGATTGTTGCTAACTGCTGGTGGTAAGGTTGCTAACTCGCGAAAGGATTCATTTTAATACACCCCCCCACACCAAACCACCCCCCCCTGTCCCCCCCTGAATTTCCCTTTCCGTAGATACGCACTGTAAAACTCGTCCCATGTTGTCTTCAGAGCGAATTCAACAGCGATAAGACCGTCGATGTCCGAGTTTCTGCCGGATTTAATGCGCCTGCTTCGCGCCATCGTGATCGTGTCGTTCACTGCTAGGTGTTTACCGATTGCCGAGAGCGTCGCGTGTAGGTTTTCGCCGTTTTGGAATGGAATGCCGCTTATGATGAGTTCGTTTCGATTTTGCAGGGCTCCGATTTTCTGGGACACACCATCTACCCTTGAACCCAGCAAATCCAATGTAGCGTCGTGGTGCTGATATTTGGCTGTTCATTCATTTCCGGCCGATTTTATGTCGTTCTTCAGCTCAGTTTTAACGGAATCAATTTTGATGTTTACATCGTGTATTTCGGTTCTCACCGTGTCGATAAGCTGCCGCGTGTCCTGGAACTGCTACATCATCGTCTGCAACATACCTTCAAGTGTGATTGAATCATCATTGCACTCCGCCGAAACCGTATTCAGCCAGTTCTGGTCATCAGTCCTTAGTCGCTTTTTCGTCAAGGGTGTGTTTTTGCAGGAGGAGTACGTTGTACGTTCGTCATTGCGAGTGAGATGAAATAAAGACAAACAACACAATCTGAGTGCGCGTGTGTGGGTCACTACAGAGTGTTGACTGTTGATAGCAATCTTAAGTGGCACAAAAGCAATGGAGAAGTCACAATCGACTGCAGACAAACTTTCGATCGAATAAAGACGGCCATCCTAATATCATACGGACTGGATAATACGTATGGCATTAAGTCGGATACTCCGGATCGCGATGGTTTTTTTTGAAGGTGGCGAAAAAACGGTAGAACTTCACTTTTGAAGCACTTTAATCCACGATTTTCAAACAATCTTTTGCTGTGTCGATTACGGCACCTAATGATCTTAAACTCTCGTAACCAATAAGACCATGAAAGTAATTATGGAATTCAAATATTTAAAATGATAGGTTTCGAAGGTTTTTATCATAATGAACTAATGGATTGAAAGACGTGTATTTGTCTATTGAATGATCTCTGCTTATGTTCTCAATTCTCTGCTGCGGTCCTGATTTTGTGCAGGAGGTTGGTACTATTTTTGGAGATATATAGTTCTTGTTAGCCCCATTGTCGATTAAGAATCGGAGGTTTCCGTAGGCCCGTGTATTCAATTCTTTGGATGAGAGGAAGTTATTAGTAAATCTTCTGGTTGGAGAGTTTGGGCAAAATGAATATTTAAATTATCATCGTATTCTTGTTCTTCTGGGTGACTTTGTTCCTGAAGTTGTTCCTGATCGTTAGCGTATAGCTCTTCGATTGGCGCATGTTCCATGTAGGGAGCGTCAACCGGTTTTTCTGCGGGTGGAGTTGTTTCATGTCCATTCAATTGAGCTTTCCTCTGGTAAGGAGCAATTTGTTTGTAATTATTTTGTCTACTTTGTACGGAGGGGTCAGGTTTAATGTTAAGAAGAGCTGGTTGTTGCGGCTTAAATGGAAGAGTGTTAGAGGTGGATCTAGCTACGTTTCGATTGTATTGTAGGCGGATTGAATGGAGTGTTGTTGACCTGGAGTCTGGGTGGAAAATGAGAAGGGTATTGTCCTTGCGTGAAGAACGGCCTCTGTTTTCTGATCGGCATCATAGGCGCATTCTGCTTTGTTTTCAAAATATCTGGTGATTGTTTTAAATTTCTCTCCCGTCTTCTGCGCATTCCTGCTTCTTGTTCCGAACCTACTTGATATGCGATTGTTAATGATTTTGGTCGTGTGAATCTGGTTAGATCCGATATATCATGGAGACCATCGGGCTCATACGTACCCATTATTGCTTTTGCTTCGCCCGTGTTGTTGTAGTTTAGCGTTATTTTTGCATTGATCTCCGCTAACAGAGCTCTGCATTTGTGATAGAGTTCTATTACTGTGTCCGAACCTTGCTTGAGGTTTGTGAAATTGGACACAAGAGATGACAAGTCTCAGTCCAAGTCTCGTTCCAGTTCTTCCTGCATTTTTCTTGTTCTCATATACACTTTACTTCACTTAACTTATTATAAAACTAATGTTAGTTGAAAGGTAGATAGGTTATTAAAGCGTCTGCTGTATATTTGCCAAGCGACTAGAAAAAGAGATAGAATGATAGAATATAGCAAAATATGGGTGTTTGCTTTGGTTTAATGTGTTTGTTTCATTGACATGATTCGCATGATTAAATGAAATTTGTTATATCTTTTGACCTAATTGTCCTAAAATATCTACTTTGAATATCTTTTAAGGTCTTCTTTATACCTGAGTGTCCTGCTGTTGGCAGTATATGAAAATCGTTCATGACTAATTTTTGGTCTTTCTTGTCTATTACATGCTTTATATTTGTATTTAATATACGTATTGGTGTATAATTATTAGTTTTTAATACGAACTCGTTTATTTTTTCATTATAGCATATTTTCTTCAGCATTACCGCTATCCGTCGTAACTGGATTAGTGTCTTCGCTGGTTTTATAATCAATTGTTTCTTTAAGTCACAAAATTTCACTTCAGGTAATTGTAGTTTTTCATCAAATATTATCTCAATAGCTTGACCTGTCACAGGATGCTGGCCAGGCATTTCAATTACTGGGTCTGTATTGGTTTCTTTTAATTTCATGCTTCTTGTTGTTATCAGAACGTCTTTTTCTATTTTCTTATTTATCTCCTTTAGATCTGAACTTGTGATGCGAGATAAAGCATCTGCCAGTACATTATCTTTTCCCGGTAAATAAGTAATGTTAAAATCATACTCTTCCAGTGCTCTAAATTTGGTTAATCTGCTTGAAGGATCTTTCATTAAAAAAAGATAAACTAATGGCTTATGGTCGGTCTCAAGATCAAACTTTCTTCCAATATAGTCTGAAATGTCTAAATAAAATCGTCCTCGATCTTCAACAAAAATGGCGAAACGAGCAGGCCAGGCCGCGGGGCCCCCCCCCCCCCCCCCCCCCCTAGTTATTTAACATAGTGGGTGCTCCACCCCCCCTCCCCCCCCCCCCCCCCCACCCCCCCCCCCCGCCCCGCGGGGGGGCGGGACCTCAAAAAAAATAAAAAATAAAAATAAAAGAGGCTGTTGTAAAAGCTGTTATTGGTTGTTGTTTGCTCGCCATGTTGTCCATTTTTAAACTTTCGGTAGCTCTTCTATACTTTTCGCATACCGTAGTGCTCGTCTCCTTTCTTTTTTCATTAGGATTTTGTATAATGTTATAGCCAAATGAATTATTACGAGCACTGGAATCATATAAATTATTAACTATACGAATCTGCGGGTCCGCTTTGTGGGTCACCGCCGACTTAGAATTGGTTTTCTCCATTGTCCACTATCTGTCTGGTTCATCGTCTCAATTGAATTGCATCCGTACCGCGGACAGCGGCTGCATTTAGTTTTCGCACTTTCACACCATTTTTCTCGATTCTGCTTTTCAGACTTCTTTTAAATTTTGGCTACTATTTTTCCCTGTTACTTAATTAATTCGAATCACTGGCTGAGGATCGCCAGGAAGTGATTCACTCCGTTGTTGGTACAGTAATCAGTTTATTGAATGTTCCTCTCTTACAGCTAAACGGTTGACGATCGCGTAGCACACGCTGCGTCAGCATAAGCATTTGTCGTCCGTTGAATGATGTTGGATGTTTATGTCGATAATGCTTACCAAGCATAAGCAATCCATATCGCACTCAGTTGATCGTGCATATATGTTGAGATTATATAAGATTGTGGCCAGGTCGGTATCCACCACAGTTGAACCGCGAAACGATGAAAGAAGGCCCAAACCTCGTTGCATTTTCCTTTTATTAACTAAAAATGCTTACCCAGCTTAAATATCTAACTGTCCCTTGATTGGTGCATTCATGTGGCGTAATGTGCCACGTTTTACCCTAACTTACACTAACAGCCCTGATTGGCTGAATCCACCTACCAGGGAACTCCTAAAGATTTCCCCCTTTGCCGAAAAGTAAGTCGTCCACGACATTCCAAATAGTAATTCACTGTTGGGGAATGATCCTGGGTTGCCTTCCAGATGGAACCGTTGCTCGTGCTTCCGTTGCCTCGTCCACTGCTTCCTGTTCTTCCTCCGATGTGGTACTCCTTTTTGTACTGCATGACGATGCCAGTTTATTTGTAGCCCAAACGAAGATGAATCCAATGACGAATGGCCACCTCAACATTCCCAAGGTTCCTTGTATACTTGTTGTAGTCAGGTTGAGCTTTTTTATGTGCTCCCGGTGATCGATGGGGTATATCTGTAAGTATTGTAAAGGAATACGATCTATTGTCTTTGTAGAATTTACCTTTATTCCAACGGTTGCAATGAATGCTCTGGCCTGTATATCAGTGTCCCAGTTGGGAAACTCCTCTCCATTCACATTTACTAAACAGTTCGAGAACTGTATCAGGAACGATCCAAAGAGCTGCTTTTGATGAGCCAAAAGTTTGATGACATCGTTACATCGGCATTACTTATAACGATATTGAATTCAATGATCTTTTTGATAATATTTTTACCATATGCCCTTTCGGTAGGGCACTCCACAGAATTTGCATTTAGTAGTTGCTGGGCGCATTCCTCTAGAGCTTCCAACTGTGGATTATTGCAAATGTAGAGATTTCGTATCTTTGGACAATCTGTTTTAACATAGCATGTTTTAGGCCCTGTTAGAATGTTGTTTGAGTGGAGGTAAATTCGCAAACCATTATTGATTACTGGCTCGGCGTAACTGAGCTCGATGATAACGTGCTTGATCCGTGGGGTTTTAAGGGCGTAAATTATAGAATTTTCGTTGTGCATGACACTGGCAATATCCAAAACGATATCGAGAGAGTCCAATCTCAGGCCATTGTCGGTAATGAATCGTTGGGCTGCTTGAAGTTCTTCGTTGCTGACGAGTCGGCTACTCAAGATGCTGAATTTAGCTAAAGTAACTGCTTCCTCAATAACTGGAAGTTGATTGATTATTTCATCTTTATTGAATAATAAATTGACCGAATCTAATCGATCTAAAGTTTTTTTTTAAAGCATATGAGCTTTATTATTCTTAGCGGTGTAAAGACCGATAAGATCATTACATCTTGTGTTATCATTCGAGAATGTTCAACATAAAAATCGCCATTTTAAACTTCTAATGCATTGAAAGTCACTGGAAAGGAGTCGGGTTATTTTCTAGACATATGGATGCAAAAGTCAGGAAATTTTAGTGTATTTGTGGATGTTAAGATTTTTGCTTGTATTATGCGAAGTGATTCGTATCCTATCAACCCATCGAAGAATGGATTTGAACAATTTGAAAGGCCCCACTAATTATCACCTTTGCAACTTCACTTTAACAAAATCCTTGTTGAGTTTCAATCACACTTCATTACGATTTTCACTACTTTTCGCGTTTATTTTTGAATATGGGTAATTTCGTCTTTTGATTTATTTAAAATTATCCGTTTGCATTGGTAACATGGGAAAGGTTACAATTTTGAATAATTTTCTGTGGTATTTTGGCTGGATCTACATAATTCTTATTGACTATTATTGTGTCAATAATAAATTTCAGGGGTGCACAGCCACTGTAATGTAGGGGAGGAAATTATGAGGTTCTATGTTTCGGTGTCTCCGTTCGAGGGGAGTTGGAAATTTAAGTCTTCAGAGCGTGGGTAATTTTCTGCCGATTGATCCGGATAGGATCCATCATCAGATTGTTGCTCTGGTTCTGGATAATTCCATTCATCAGTTGAACGATCATCCTGTTCGTCGTGATTATTTATATTAGGGTATCTCCGTACATTGGACGACGAGGGAATTCTCTGCTTTATAGCAGATAGTTGTCTCATGCCTTCTGGGACCTTAGGTCGGTTTTGGTTGAAATTGCTATAACTAGAAAATAAGCAGAATGATTAGTAATTTCCATTTAATTCCAACTACCTTTATTGCTTATCTTGACAGATACGCGTATTTCGTCTACAATATGCAGACTTCTTCAGTGTCGTGTACTACTACTCGACTAAATAGCTATGTTGACTTGGAGTTTATAGATTTTACATTATAGGTTTTAGTTTCTATGTTGGAATTGTTGTCGAGGATATGGATATTGGGGTATCTTGAAATCAGATTGTTGTGTACCCGTCCAGTGGTATGATACTTTTTCTAGGTTCAAACTATAGCTCTCTATTATTTAACGTTTTGTTGTTCAATGTTACGAAACAATTTGAAAAGCTGATCAAAAATGTTGCTCTTAGCGTTCTGTTAGAGAGGTTACAATCCGTCGTCATTTTTACTGAATTCGTTTTTTACTATAATATGGTTTTCAGTGATGCGCGTAATTTCCTCGATTGCTATGGGTTCCGTGAAAATGCATTTACCTGAATCTAAGAATTCTCGAGAAGCAGTCATCTTTGGATACGTCTGAAAGTAACCTCTGGTTGCAAATGCTGTGCTCCTCTATCGATTGGCATAGTCCATGGATGAAGTATGTTGTCCTGTTGTCAACTAGTGCTGTAGTTGATGGTAATTTGATGGGTTTTCCTTTGATGAGCAATTCTTCCAGCAAGATCTTGTTGAAGATACTGGTTTCTAACTGCGGGATGAGGATTACAAAGTAAAGCTTTCTGATTTTATAAAATGCTTGAATTTTCTAAAAACTCATATGCTTGGTCAGAGCTCATAAGGGTGACATTTTGATTTTCCAATATTTTAATTATTATCTCTAGGTCATCCGTTTCAAGAAAGTTTTTTTTTGAAATTATATGAATTTTAATTAATTTTAGTGTCTCGAATATGGATTCTAAATGGTTTTTAAGTTGGTCTAATTGGTAAGAAATTTTTTAAAGATTCTACAAAAATAGTCAAGTTATGGTTGGCTTTCTGTGTATTCAATGTTTCTTGACGTATTCTTATTAGTTCTTTAGATATTTGGATCTGTTGCTCATTGATATAGTTCGTCAATCTATTTATACGGGTCTCTAATCGTTTGTTAATTCCTATTTGAATAGTACTACCTGCTACTAATTCTTGATTTTTGAGTCCAATTTCGTTGAGATCAGTATTTATTTGTATCAAATCGTTATCATCTAAATTGTCCGTGATGAATTTTATTCCTGACCCTAATACATTGGAAGCTCCTCTTTTGATTCTTTTGTTGCGGTTAGATCAGTGAATCGATTGTAGTCCTAGCACGATGTCATTTAGTTTTTCCAAAACTGGTTTGTAGATGTCTAAGTTGATTTCGTGGTACAGTTTAAAGTTTCCGTTGGTAACAAATGCTTCTCCCATATGTATTGTCAAAAGGCCGGGATTTGAGTCCAAATTTTGAATTTAGATAGTTTGTGCCCACGTGAATATGGGTGGATAAATCGGGATTAGCAGTTTTATGTACATCATTTTTTCAACACCTTGTTACATGAGTGTGTTTCTTTTCTAAAATGGAAAAAATGACGTTAGTATGGTTGTAAAAAGCTATAAAAGTTACTGTTCTAGTCTCTAACGCGGTGCAATTTGGCTTTATGCATGTTGTCGGCTTGCGACTTGCGCCGTCTTCATAGGTTTGATGACGGTCTTCGGATACCCTCACGGTCTCCAACAGTTCTCTCGTTTTTTGTAAAATCAATTCTGGCTGGGTTCTAAAAGATGTGGTTCTTCTCTCCTTTTATTATGCCAATCAAGTTAGTTTTGTTGGCTTTTTGACATTTCCAGGTATGCCAGGTACAAAGTTAAGCTTTGTAATAACACGCCGATAAACTCTAGGAAATATTTCTTCGAATGTTTCGGTGTCTTCATTTCCAGTCTTCAGAATGATTTGATTATGGAAGAAATTGATAGGTTGTTACGCACACTTTATTAAACCCGTGATGTCGGATTCAGCAGAGTCCGAGGAATTATCTGATGTTCCTTCATTGATATTTATTTCTAGTCTCTCTTGGGGTATCCTTAATAGGGCGTCAGCATCGATGTTCTGTTTGCCAGGTTTGTACGCAGGAGTGAAACGGTTGGTGGGCCGTTTAAAAAATAAACTTTATTCCAAATTGATAGGGCTTAAAATGCCTGGTGGCCCAATCTATTGCTAGGAGCTCTTTGCCAACCTGTTCTCTGTGACAATACGGCACTAATTGCGAATTTAGTCACAATAAATGGGCGTGAGAAATCTGGATACTGCACGTCGCTACTAGTAAGCAGAAGTTTGCAAGTTTCAAATGGTTTTAGAAATAGTGGAGTGTGTTAAACCTCTTTTTTATTCCTTAGTTGGACTTTCGCGTAGTTCCTTAGTTATTTTCGCGAAACCTCGTATAAATCGTCTGTAATAGCCCAAAAGTCCTAAGAAGCCTTTAAGCTCTTTTGATTCTTTGGGACTGGCCAATTTTTTATACCTTCAATTTGGCTTAACATCCTCATCCGCCACAATATGCTCAAGAAAGGCAACTTCTTTCTTTAAGAACTGGCTTTTGTCAAGCTGAACCTTCAAATTTAATTTTTCTAATTCCTTAAGAACTTTAGACAGGTTAACTAAATGTTCTTGTAGTGAGGACGAAAAGATTATGATGTCGTCCCTATAAATAAGACAACATACGCCTATCAGGTCCCGCAAAACATGATCCACCATCCTTTGAAAGGTGGCTGGAGCGTTTTTAGGCCAAATGGCATCCTCACAAATTCATACAATCCATGATCCATTGAGAATGCGGTCTTTTGGGTGTCGTTAGGGTCAACCTTCTCTATCTGGTGGAAACCAGAGGCAAGGTCCAACGTAGTGAAATATTGACAACGCCCAAGTTTGTCCAATATTTCTCTTATATTCGGAATCGGATTCCGATCATCGATGGTTTTAAGATTGAGTTTTCGGTACGCTATTTCCAAATCGGTGATGCTCACGAGGAAGTACTAGGTCGAATTGTTCCTTGTTCAAGCAACTTAGATACTTGATTTTGCATTTCTTCTTCTTTTTGACAAAACGGATATCTATAGCACTTCGTATAACAAGGGAGTTCGTCTGTGGTCCTAATGCGATGTTTAATTATATTCGTAAAGGATAAATCTTGCCCTTCTGTATAGAAGGTATTTTCGAATTTTGAACGTACCTTGAGTAAACCCGCCTTTTCCTCTAAATTGATATGACCCAATCTCAGTTGATTATAAAATCTCGCCTTGCAATTTGTTGTGGTAATAGAAGTTGAAACTTCCTCGAAGTTATGTATTTCGAATGAAATACTATAGAGATCCACTTTTATCTATGTGTTTTCCGGGTTATCGTTAAACAAAGGAAAAATAGCTTCGTTTTGTTTAGTTTGATAAATTCCCGCCGGAATTAAAATTTGAGGAGTTATTTGGATGTCATTTTCAATATAAAAGTCATCTGATGTTATTGGACCTGGTAGTGATTTACGTCGGATGGCGTGCTGAAGGTGGCACTCTGTCATCCTGGGAATTTGTTTTGCCATTTCGATTTTTTCATGCCTATTAGAATACTATTTTCTTTTGCATTTATTATGGCGCTAAAGTTACGTAAGGATTCGTATCTGATCAACCTTTCAAAAAATTCATGAAATTTAAGTGTATAGAATTTTTATTTCCAGGCAGGTTTCTTAAGAAGAGATTCAAAGGCATTCCATTCGACATACTCATTAATAGGAAAGGTGCCGCTAATATTCTTAACGTTATGTGTGTTTGTATTTTTTTCTACATTTTTGTTCAACGATTTTTGGTGAAAGGTCATTTTCATTAGCTCCGCTGTCTACAAGAAGGCAGAATAATCAGAAGGAGTTTTCCCTTTCTGAATAATCAAGAGGATTTTTCCCTTTCTGAAGTTTATCTCTAGGTATGGCAAGAAATTGTTATCCGTTAGGTTTATGTGCTTGGTTCTAACGCCACTGAAACAATTAGTTTGTCGTTAACGTTTTCGTCTCCAGCTGGGGCATTCGCGTCAACCTGATTTCCTGATTCGTTCATTATTTGTTCGCGATTTTCTTCCTGCGGTTCGCTGACATGTGGATAGTAAGAGTGGCAATGCATATCCACGGGGTATGCATCTGGATGGGGCTGGTGTTGTAGATACCCAAAAGAAGGTGTATAGGGAGGAAATTCTGTGATAGTTGAATGAATTGGGCCTTTCAAAAGGTTTCTGATAGTTTAATGCCGGGCCTGCATTTTATTATACTCTAGCATTGTATGTGGGTGAAAAAGATTTGAAATTTGATTTTTCGCGTCTCCAACGCATGGCTGCCTCTTGCTCTGATGCGCATTAGTATGCTTCAATGAGATTTTGAGGGCGGCTAGTTCTTGTCAAGGCAGACATTGTTTCATGTAGACCGTCAACAAATGCGTCGGTCATAAGGGTTTCATTGTTGATCATAATCTAAGCTGGTCTCATTGCTAGCGTTAATGTCCGCTAAAAGAGATCGACATTCATGATAAAAATCTGAAACAGGGCCTTATTACGATTGTCACCTTCACTATCACTTTTACTTCACTTACACATCACCTCACTTTTTTTACGCTATTACTGGTATCACCGTGATCAAAAATGAACTCCGTGAGGTGGAAGTGATAGTGAAGTGAAAATCGTAGTAGCCCTCAGAATATCCACGGTTTGCCTCCCTTTTTTCGGTGGCGTGATATAGCCGTGGCAACCATAATAACACCGAGTTCATTCGAATCGTCACCTCGGACGAACTTTTTCATATTTTTTCACTTGGTGAGGTTTTTTGTTTTCACTTCGTTTTCACCGTGAAGTGAAAACCGTAATAAGCCCCACAGTCTGGGATCCTTGGTTTAGGTTAGTTAATTTCAATACTAGGCACGACAATTCGGACTTGACGCCAAAGTGATCGGTTAATGTATTTTTAATTGCTCGCAATTCATTCGCTTTTATTTTGTCGTGAAAATTCTGCGACAGGCAGCGGCTTTTTCGCTTCAATATTTTTTCCTTGGTGGATTTAATCTATCCCGGTAAATTTTGTGGATTTTCCTTAAAGTCGGGAATCATTTTTATAAGATCTGGAATTCTCAAGTGATTAGTTGGAGCAATTTCCATTTAAATTGGAGGAGGTACTTGTGCGGCATCTCTGCACTAGAAGCTTGAGCTCGCTGGTCCTGTGCCTCTACGAGAGTGACTAGTTCTTCTTTCAGCCGTTGTAGTTGAGCCACGGTTCTAGTCATTTTCATCTAAATGGTTAGCACTACCTAATGATAACACTTCTAATTGGTAACACCGTTAATTGACAGCACAACTTATTGCTTATGAACAAATTTAATTGATTTAACTTTTGCTTGTTATGCTTGTTTGCGGCCTATCTGTGATATTTTATATTATAGGCTGAGAAGACGGAACCTTAACTAGGTTCATAATCTCGCTTTTACTTAAATTTAGACTCAACGCTCACCTTAAATTCGTGATAAGTCGTCGCGAATGGTTTCCCTGGCAAGCGTTGGTTCATGCAGATGCACTGGCTAGCGTCTTTTAAGTTGCTATTCTCGGTCCTGTCTTTCAATGGTTGGAAATCGATGGCTGCTGTTGCTGCTGCTGCTGCTGCTGCTGCTGCTGCTATCGCTCGCTTCTGAATCAGATTTACTTTTGGCTACACTTTTGGATTTCTACCAAAACTTAGCGCATCCTACCGGCTGCGCCAATTAAGTCTGCAAGGATCTTCGGAGGGTTTTTAAAAAACAACTACTCTTCGCTACGGTCTACAATCGAATGAATTACATTAGTTAAGAACGCAGTTTTCTAGCAGCAAATAAATCACCACCTTCTGCGCCACAATTATTCGGCTAATGTAATCGTCGAAGTTGTTGATCATCCTTCGGTTAGTTATGGTTCTATAGTTGACGTATTTCAGATCGTCTTACTCCTGGTGATAATGTTGTAGAAAATTATGGATGGCTCCTTGAAACATTGATGGCTAAAAGATACGAATTGCAGACTTCCAAAAGTCAAATTACAGTTTGAAAATGAAATCAAAAAGTTACCTTTCAGTAATCTGTTATCGGGGCCACAATCAGATTTCAAAAGATCTGATTTCGCGTCATTAATTAGTAAAAGGTTATCTGTTTTAGTTGTGCTCCAGTTTCGTTTTCTCGTATGGTAGAACAAAAGTTTTTCCTGCCCAATATTAAGTTGGATATGCAACTGTCAGAGTACTTACGGACGTAACTGTTGTGTTGAACGTATTTGTCTGTTTTGATTGGGGTGAATAGGTTTCTTGGATAGTGTTTCATCATTGAGTTGTTGTGTTTGAGGGGATAGATTTGGAATATTGTTGACTCTCGTGATCTCGAGATTCGGTACTCTTAAAATGTATAATAAGGTTTCTCCGTTGTCTGCGATCTTTGGTTGAAGTAGGCTGAGTGCTTCTTCTGTATGTACTCCTTGATCTTCCAATAGTGCTTTGATTGAGTTTATCTCGTGGGCGACTCGAAACATATTGTTCCCAATAGAGACATTCGTCCACAGTATCGCATCTGGATTTCTTTCAAAATTTTGTTTATTGTTGTCAATACTTATGTTAGTAGCAATAGTTTCTATTTCATTTAAAATGATCTGGTTTTCAGTTTTACACTCTATTACCTAGTTTATTGTATTAGATGATGATGATAAACTGTTTCCGAGCTGTTCATTAATCTTCAATAGCTGATTATTGATGTCAATTAGATCGTTCATGGTAAAGTTTATAATGTGTAGATCCTCCGCATATGGGCTTTGGCTGATCAACTTCCATATCGTTTCTATTCGGTTAAGGCTCCTAACCATACGTTTTTGGGACTTTAATTGAATAAAATTTGATTACATGAGTTCTTTTTAGTTTCACAATTTCTGACGGAAAATTGGTCACAGAATTGATAGTTATTTCTAGATTAGTAATGTTGATTGGATAAGCAATAAGGGAAAATTTTACGTTTGTATTTCCAATGTTTTGGATTTCAAGGTTAAAATTGGATGGGTGTTTAGATTTGTGCTTTCTAAGATTCAACAATTATATATAAAAATTCCGACAAATATAATTCGGCCTATAGATAATATCCTTATCATTTCTATTGGGCTGTTGAGTAATTGAATGTTTTTAAAATGAGTTATTTCGTCATCTTCCGTCTCGTGTCTTGTTGAACTGAAATTATAAAATGAGTTGTCTGTTAATTATTTTCATTATTATGGTTTTGGCTGAACTTTGGAGGATAGGGTGATTAGAAGTTCCAAAGGGTTGTTAGCTTCTGACTTGAACTTAAAAAAAACGTTAATATGATTTCCTGTTTCGTTTAAGTTTGTGTTTATTCCTTTTAACGTTTCTGTCAATAAGCACTGAGGGCTTCAAATGGTGAGTTGACAACTTCGAAGGAGGGTGCGACCGACCTCTCGTCCTCACAAGTTCCTACCTCACGCCTCCACGAGTCATATGATCAAAAAAACAGCCAGCTGAAACATGGAGACGCTGGTTGGCGTAGCCTGGGCAATGTTGTCAATCTGACAATAGCGAAGTGAGGGGGTGCGACCGAAGATCTTATACTTTTAAATCATTTTCTATATTTTCTATTCTCATTTTACTAATAATTTCAGCACGCTTTGGAATCATCTTTGCATTCCAAAACTATGTAAGAGACGGGAGCAACATGCCAGGCATCAAAGGCGGAATTTGTTTCTCAGCATTTCAGCATACCATTTTATTTAAAATTGCACTTCTGAACTTCAACTATTATATTCATAAAAGGCTGGCATGTGCTTATACGTAATGTAGGATTATATTTTAATGTTGTGTTTGTGGTATTATGGTAAGATAAGCCATTTCTTTCAGAAATTATCCCACCGGACTCTTCGTTCACTCTATCTTTGAAATGTTGCTAGAACAGTATAAAGAAAAATATTACAAATATTACTATGTTTTATAAAATAATATCTTTTATTGAAATTTTATCTTTTATATTTCGAATGATCTATTCTGTTTTCAGCTTTCCCAGGACTAGTAGGATATTGATACATATCTAACTTTTATTTATTTTTCAGTAACAATCCATTCAAGTTTGAAATTTGAATAAATTAGCATTTTTGTCTATAATGGTATCTTAATTTGTTGTGTACAAAATATAATATATATTAAATAACATATAACGGGGAAAGGGAGGGACCATCAGGGCACCCAAGTAAAACGATTTGGATAGGGAGCATGGGACTGCCTCCTCCCTATTGTTAACATTTCGTGGAACGAGGGCGGGCTCTTCGACCCCATCTATTGGGTTTATTCTGTCAATCGAGGGGTCGATTCTAGTGCTGTGAGTGTGAACTTGCTTTTGGAAGGAGATTCTCTTCCCTATATTCGCGAGTTTCGCGTAAGTGTCTCTGCTTACGGGCCCGCCCAAACGTTTTTGGCCCTTCATACAGGAGCTTGATGATCACAAACAATAATAGAATCCTGATCAAATCGTTTTTCAGATTATTCCACTGCTATGGAAAGTTTCCTTGCTGCAATAGATGGTAGTATTACATCATCATCATCATCATTTAAAACGTTTCTGTCAATAAGCACTGAATGTTTATTGTTTTTGAGACATTTTGACTCTGAAATCTAGGATCTATTTTTTCCTTAAGTCTATGTTTTCGATAAAAGTTTGAGGGCCTTCCCTCTTTGGATTATTTTTTGTCATTGTAATTGCAGACATTTTTAGTTGATTTAAAACTTTCGCAAATAAAATTTTTGCTTCCTGTGCAATTTGATATGGATTCACAATATGAAATGTGATTTAAATAACGAAAATAAATTCAAATAATTTGATTTCAATGACGCCTTTTCGGATGCATCGCTAAAACCGTGCAAGTCCAGCATGATTGTTCGACTCGGAATCGTCATAGATTTTTTTCTAGTGTAGTAAGTGATGTTTCTTACTTTTTCCATGCGTAGAAAGTGTGTTCGGGGACCTCATGGTCCAATTCAATGTTGTGAGCCCACAGCTCCTGGGGGGTTCCAAGCAACTCCTAGTGTTTTGATGACTTCCTGATCACCTACTTGGATTAGGGGCTCTAAATCTTTTTCTCGAATTTCTTCCAGAGCATCAGTGTCATTGGATGCCCACTTTTGGAGTGGGAACCCGGACTTAATAGCGCTTGTTCAATTCCTTGCTTCATTTCCATCAACTCTACCGGGGTTGATGCTCCGATCATGAGGTTGTCGATATAAAATGATTGTTGGATGATGTCGGCGATGTTCGAATATCGCCCTGTATGTTCCACAGCTTTGAACATTCATCAACCTATGTACTCTCAGTGGTTCATCTGGGCTTTTACGTCACAGGATGCATTGTTACCACGTATTGATGTGTGCTATGAGCACTTGCATATACAATTTAGCAACGTTTGCCATCATCACTTTGTCATGTGTGTTGAATTCTATCAATTGGTCGAACAATTATCTCTGAATTGTAAGCCCAAAGACCTGAATATCGTTTAGTGATACCCCGTTAGTTGTTTTTGCACTAGCGTCGAATACTACTCGTAGTTTGGTCGAGCTGGAGTCAGGTTTCACAACACAAGAATGTGGGATGAAATACTTGACCTTGTGTAAGTCTTCTGCAGCGATGGGCTCCATATGTTCCATACACTCATATTCGTGCATGGAAACCCTGTACTCATCGTACAAGTTTTAATTATGTCCAAGTCTCCTCCTGCCATGAACAGGATATTCATAGGACTCGCCTAATGAACTCAGCTCCCCCCGTAAAGGGATTCTCGGGATTTAGCTGCCATCAGTAGCCACTTCATAAGTGTTCCGAAAATGCATTTTCTGCATCGCACACATCAATTGATTTGGGCTCCCATTCTTGGATGCCCGACTCTTCGAGATGCCAAAATTTCTCGACTACTTTGGCGAGTTCATCTATTCACTCACCAATCACGGATTAAGCACATAGAATACAAGACACGAATACGCCTATGGGGAGGAACCTAGGGGCTTCTTCTCAAGAACGTCTTACATGATCAGATTTAAAACTATATTTCAGTTTTGATGCAATAAATTTGATTCACTTGATGCTTGTTGGGCGGTGTCATCTTCCGCCGCGTCGTCGTTTCGTTTCGGATTGCATCCGGTCATACCGAGCTGACTCCAGTCTGCTCGCGTCGTTTCATGCTGCGTTCTAGCTGACGCAGCCGGTTGGTGTTTACTCGCCATCTATAGATAAGGAGTAGGAGATGATGTCGTATGAAGAAAGATCATTCTTGATCACTTCTCCGCTTTCCTCTCCGCTGATGAAGGGCCACATTTCGTTGTTTTGCTGGTTGACTAAAATGGTCGAGTGATCGGTGGTGTTGATCGTGGCTCGGGCCACCGGTCCGCTGCTTGTGTGGCTAGTGACACATTTACTGCTGATGGTGCATATCAGCAGTTCTTGGTTGACAATTGCCAGTTTATGTCTTGCAATTGAATTGTTGACTTAGCAAAAATGTTGTTCAGCTGGTTTGGGTTTAGCTGTCGTATTTGAAACACAATTCATAGGGTTGTCACCCGTTCTGAATTTCAGTTCTTTCACATCCCAAAACGGACTCCTGATATGTGGGCTCGATTGACGTATTGATTCGGCCGGGTCCTAAGATTTTGAAGAATATCATTGAATGCCCAGCAGAGTATCTTTTTCGTTCGATTAGTAGAATTCAGTATGCGCTAAATTTAATTCATCGGGGATTTCTACATCTTCTTTGTGTATTCTAGTGTATTCATCAGTTCGATTGTTTCTTTGTAATGGTTGAATCATGAGGCAATTATTGCGTTGATGCCTCGTTTGACATGTGATTGACCGCTAAATCCATTGAACTTTATATTGACAGAATGTTGCGGGATTCCTAGGCTTCGAGCAGCTTTTTCGGTGATCACTTCAATCTGACTGGCGGATTTCAATAAGCACCGAAGTGGGTACGATCCAAATTCTCCTGCACATGGATCATCCTGCACATGGATCACCCATACCCAAGAAAACGCATTCTTCCTGAGCTATTCATTTCGTAGATCTGATTGATGCTTGGCGTTTGGCATTTCTTGCCTGGGGACAGTTTGGAGGATTCATCGCCTTGGGTACGAATTCGACTCCGTTGGCTTTGTATCAGGCTACCGTGTCCTTTTTTTCTTCAATAGTTTGACCAGCACGGACCGTGTTGAACTGGTCACCCGGAAGCGTCTTATAATCGTATTTCACGTAAGATTCATCATCTATAAAAACGCATGCCAATTTGCCACACAGCAGTTTATCGTATCATTTACGGGCCCTTGGTTTGACAGATGTTGCTTGTTTTTCACTTCGTTTTGGCTTCTTCTGCTTCTTGAAAGTCCTTAGTCCATTTCGTGTTTTAGCTCGGTCGACGTTACTCTTCGAGGTTCCCAGCTTTTGGCCATACCCGAACGGAAGTACCCTTTTTACGGGCGGAAGCTTGCGTGATCCAGGGTTTGGTCCACAGTGCCCGATTTACGTCCTGAACGAAAGACTCCTTACCATACTTCCGAATCGCGTTACGAACTGCTTCGATGCACACACCTTCCATTTTCGCCATCGGACTCAGCGAAACGTTGGGAAAATTGCTCAATTGTGCACGATCTGTTTGCGCTTTTCCGGGGAAATGCTTCGCATTTTCATGAAAAGTAAATGCACCGGCACTTGAGTTTCAAAGAGTTACAGATTGAAATTTAAATAATGATACACATAAATGATCAGCTGTTTAAACGTCATCTGGAAGCAACAGTAGCGCATCAAAATCGTGCTTAGGCTTTCTGGGATTGCCTCTGGATGTTCTTGTGGATATTGTCAAGATCTTCCTGGCTTTTACTATAAACTATAGTACTTCCATATTATTCAGTTCAGAGCTTTCAGTGTTATTGTTTTTCTTTAAACGGCAAACTGACTTCATCATGTTAACATCATTCGAATAATCTCTTGATGTTTCCTCTATAGATTTTTGGGAATTTTTCAGGAGAGTCCTCTTGTTTAAATTTCACAAGATCGGAGGTGGTACATTCTTTATAAAATCATCGCCTACTGCAAAATGTTCAAAACCGCACACAAGTTCAGGGGATCGCAAATCATAGAAAATGGAGAGAGAAACAAGTCCCCTTTTTTGCCGAAAGCTTCAAACAATTTGAAGATTGCGTTTGACTGGTACCTATTTCAATAATAAGATTTCATTAGATACACATCACATTAATGCAGTAACTAGCCAGCAACCATCAAAATTCAAAGCGTCTAAGGCTAAAACTACCAGCTTTATCAGTGAAAATGTTTCGTCACCGGTAACAAAATTTCAGAAATGTTATGACATTTTTTCTATTGACCGTTCATTTGTGTAAAAAAAACAAAAAATTTAAAAACCCCTTCCCCCCCCCAACCCATTTTTAAAAAAAACTTTAGGTCGACTATAATACAACTTATAATGTTCTACTTCATGATCAATTCGGATTCTCTAAATTCTTTAAATTCTAGCAGCAAATCAAACAAAGTTAAGGAATAAAAACTCTTTGCCCAGTCACTTTTGGAAATTTCGAGAGGCCACTCTAAACCATATATGTAGTTTCAGCGGCATTCAGTGCTTTTTAAATGTCCTACGGGAAGGGACATTAGTTTCTGAAGACAGAGACCTTTAAAAGTTTCTATTGAACTCTGGATGATTCCATACATCTTAACTGGCATTTAGCCTGGGACCTCCGCCATATTGTTTTTTTTTTCAATAGCAATCAACCGGAAATTGGCCTAGGTAAATAATCAGGAAGCAAAGTTAGACAATGGACACCAGAAATTAAAAACGAGAATTTAAAGACTTTTGAGTCGATAATTATTGCGATATTTTAGAGCGATTCGTACATTGCGGCTATAGTTATCGAAATGAAACAAATTTTTTTACAGTGGCTCAGTATATGTATTTTATTTCAGCTTACATACGCCGGTTGAATTTTTGGATGAGTTCGAGAATAATGCTCGACATTGGCGATTGAAGCAGAGCCGGTACTTTTTTCTTAGTTATTTTTCATTTCCTCATAATTTCCATTTCGTCCTTCGACTCTCGTTTGGTCTTCCAAAGTTCGCGCTTCATCATGGCTCAATAGGTGTACTATAAATCTAAACTGTTTACAATTTTTAGATTAAACAAACGGATCGTAAATTTGTTATGTTACCTCATTTGCGACCTTCTACTTATTGCATTCGAATTAATTAATAATTTTTTTTTTTTTTTTAAAAACAAAAAAAAAAAAACAAAAGTAACAACCCCGCAGATGAGAAAAAAAAAAAAACAGACACACACACACAAAAAAAGAACAACACACACACCACACACAAAACAGAGCACCCCACACCACAACCGGAGCAGAGGGGAAGTTCAGTTGCGAAACTCCCCCGACCGGAGAGAAAAACCAAGCTACATCGCAGCAATTACAAACCCAACACCACAGGCCACCCCCACCCGCCCACCCCCCCCCCCCCCGCCCCCCCCCCCCTCAACCACAGAGTGATAGAATAAGTTTACCTTTATAATTTGCTGCATGTTCAATATTCAGTATGTACTACCTCGAGTTACGGATGGTGTAAATGTTATTTTTCCTAATTGAGACTTGGGAATCGCACTATGATGCAGGCCAGTTTCTTTTTTTTTAACTCTTTATTTATTCCAAATTTTACATTATTTTACATTCATATATTAATCTAGGTGCTCCTGCTAAGTAATTAACATTTCAACATTATATGCTATCATTTATATCTAATTGTGTTAATATTATTTTTACCTTGTCTATTCAGTATTTTTAACGGTTTTTTTTTTGCCTGCGTGTGAAAATAATTATTGATTTCTTAAAACTAGTTATCATCTATAGAGAGAATTGATCATTGCAATTGAAAACTGCAATGATTTTTGTCTAAAATTATTAATTATTTTGTTGGACATTTCTTCTAGAGTCTCAACGTTTGAAATTCTATATAATTCAATAGTACTGAACCAGGGTGGCAGCTTCAAAATCATTTTCAGAACTTTGTTCTGAATCCTTTGAAGTGCTTTTTTCCTAGTAGCACAACAACTAGACCATATTGGCACAGCATAAAGCATGGCCGGTCTAAAGATTTGTTTGAATATTAGAAGTTTGTTCTTCAAACAAAGTTTGGATTTTCTGTTTATAAGAGGATATAAACATTTTATATATTTATTACATTTGGCTTGAATGCCCTCAATGTGATCTTTAAAAGTTAATTTTTGATCAAGTATCAGTCCAAGATATTTTACTTGATTTGACCAAGAAATTGGAACTCCGTTCATAGTGACCATATGACTATTACTTGGTTTCAGAAATGCAGCTCTAGGCTTGTGTGGGAATATTATAAGTTGAGTTTTGGAAGCATTAGGAGAAATCTTCCATTTTTGAAAATAATCTGTAAAAATGTCCAATCTTTTTTGTAGCCTCCTGGATATAACACGAAGACTTTTTCCTTTAGCGGAAATGCCTGTGTCATCAGCAAAGCAAGATTTTTGGCAGCCCTGAGGTAAATCAGGGAAATCTGAAGTGAAAATGTTATAAAGTATTGGCCCAAGAATGCTACCTTGAGGAACGTCAGCTCTAACAGGCAATTGATCAGATTTAGAATTCTGATAATTGACTTGCAAAGTACTATCAGTTAAGTAGTTTTGAGATAATTTGATGATACAAAGCGGAAAATTGAACTTTTTCACAATCAAACCTTCATGCGAAACACTGTCGAATGCTTTTTCTATGTCTAGAAGAGCAACTCCAGTGGAGCAGCCTTCAGTTTTGTTTGAACGAATTAAATTTGTAACTCTCAACAGTTGATGCGTAGTTGAATGCCCATGGCGGAATCCAAACTGTTCATCAGCAAAAATTTAGTTTGTATTGATGTGAAGCATCATTCTATTCAAAATTATTTTTTCAAAAAACTTACTTATTGAAGAAAGCAAACTAGAAGAAAGCTAGAAGCTTCAGCCGGATTTTTTTCTGGCTTCAAAACAGGTCGACTTTTGCATTTTTCCATTTATCTGGAAAGTATGCCAGATGAAAACATCTGTTAAATAGTTTTACCAAGAAAGACAAAGTACTCTCAGCGAGTGTTTTAATTGGGATATAGAAATTTCCATCATCACCTGGTGCTTTCATATTTTGAAATTTTTTAGTTATAGTTTTTACTTCATACAAATCTTGTGAGAAAATATTCAGATACTCCCTGGAAACCTGATCCTCAATAGGACTTGTAAGACCCAAACTGAAATTATGGGAGCTCTCAAACTGTTTAACCAGTTTTTGAGCTTTTTTCGCATTTGTGAGCAAAATTTTATCACCTTCCTTAAGCGCTGGTGTAGGCTTTTGAGGTTTTTTCAATATTTTAGAGAGTTTCCAGAAAGGTTTGGAACTCGGATCTAATTTTGACACATTATTTTCAAAATGTTTGTTCCTCAGGGCAGAGAAGCGTGTTTTAATTTGCTTTTGTAAATCTCGCCATATGACTTTCATAGCGGGATCCCGTGTTCTTTGATATTGACGCCTGCGAACATTTTTCAGACGAATCAAGAGCTGAAGATCGTCATCAATTATAACTGAATCGAATTTAACCTCGCATTTTGGCAATGAAGCAGCTCTTGCTCTATTTATTGAGAAAGCCAGAGAAGCCTACATTCTTAGGGTTTGCAGATTGAACCCTGTTGATACCTACAAGTATCAGAAAAAGTATTTGCTCCTCGTTGAGCGTTTGAAGTTACAGTTGCGGATGGGAAAAGAAACCTGTCCGCTGTTTCTACCGACGGTTTGGTAGGAATTTGTTCTTTGCTGATCGTTGTTAACAGCTGCAGAATGGGTAGTAGCTGGTCGGGAACGTGTATTGTTTCCTACCTGGCGTTTAGTGCGTGACTGCAAAATTGCTTTGCGAGTCTTGCACTCCCAAAAATTTGATTTATGGTTTTCACAACAATTTGAGCATTTGAATTTTTGAGGATCTTCCTTCACAGGACAGTCATCAAAAGTGTGCGAGGAATCCCCCACAATTCATGCATTTACCAATCATATGGCAATACTTTGTTCCGTGACCCCATCCCTGGTACTTACGGCACGGGGTGAGGCTTTGAAATTTGCTTCAGTCTTCCTGAAATGTTCCCACTTCACTCGGACATGGAGCAAAAGGCTTGCTTTTCTAAAGCCT